>CM035838.1:173111872-173494372 GCA_020510985.1 Pholidichthys leucotaenia | reverse complement strand
TGCTTGGTGAGTCACAGCTGAGCCTGACATCCCTGTACACCAGACAGGTACAGAGGATTGCTACCTCCATTTTAAATGATGACTCCCACCCTTTGCACTGCCACTTTCAGCTTCTTCCCTCAAGACGGAGGTTTGCTGTTCCAAAAAGTAAAACCCAGTGCTACAAAAGCAGCTTTGTTCCTGCTGCTGTTAAAGAGTTGAACAAGATGTAACAATATATTGCACATAATTTAGTTACCCATTTATTAATTTTATTTTATATTTACTTATTTTTGTAGGTTTTTTATTTGGGTTCTAAATCTTTTGTTGGGTTTTAGACTTTTGAGTTTTTAACCTCTTTGACTAGTCTAACTTTTTCATATGACCCTTCTCTCTTATGTCTTTGTTTTTTCTCTTATCTCTTTGTCCTATGTCCTGATTGGTGGAGCCTTGAGTACTTTTATCATGTTTATAGTCAGCTTCATGTGTGCCTGTGTTTGTGTTCATGTTGAATGTAATTGTGGTTTGTAAATATGGATGTCACCTGACTGCAAAACAAATCTACCTACGGGTACAAATAAAGTAACCTGAGCCTGAACCTGATATTCAAACAAGGAAAGAAGCAGACTTGTTCAATGTGCCATAGTTTAAAGCCAAGAGTAAGACATCAATAAAGGTATTAAGAGAAATGCTTTTTGCCAATGACAGTGCTCTAGTTGCTCACAGTGCGGAAGATATGCAATCTTTAGTGGAGAAATTTGCAAGAACAGCTAGCCAATTCAGCCTCAAAATCAATATCAAGAAGACAGAGTGCCTCTATCAACTGCCAAAGTTCCAGTTATCAACATCACTACCAAAAGAGATCAGCATTGGTACACAGCCACTAGTCAAGTGTAAGACTATCAAGTATCTCTGGAGTACTGTTTCAGAGAATGCTAGGCTGGAGGATGAACTATCTCTCAAAATGGGAAGAGCGAGTGCTGTGTTTGGAAACTTGAGAGAGAAACTGTGGAACAATCAACATGTGTCTATCCGTGTGAAATGCAAAGTGTACAGAGCGACAGTACTGGCTACCCTATTGTACGGTGCTGAAACTTGAACTGTCTACAGGGTGCAGGTAAAGAAACTTCATGCGTACACGATGAGACACCTTCGAGCCATAATGAATATCTCATGGAAAGACAAGATAACCAACATAGAAGTGCTGAAACGAGCTGGTCTACCATCAATGAAGGGCATGCTAATACAGATGAACCTGAGGTGGTTCGGACATGTTGAGAGGATGGATCATCAGCGTCTCCCTCGGCAGTTACTCTACTCACAGTTATGCAAGGGCAAACACAATCAGGGTTGACCAAGGCTCAGATTTAAAGACACTGTAAAAAGAAACCTTTAGAAGTTGGATATAGACAGGAGTTCCTGGCAGCGGAAGGCTAAGGACAGAGCTGTGTGGAGGAATCTGATCAGACCTAAATGAAACAGTCATTGTCACCCCGACAGACTGCTATGATGATGAATTTAATAAATAAAAACCTGCAACCATAATCATCAAAATTAAATCAAATAGCTTGAAATATCACTCTTAAGTGCAGTGAATACAGAATATGAAGGTTTACCTTTCTGAATTATATTGTTAAAAAATGCACTTATAGAATACTTCCACCTAATGTTAGTTTGTGGGTTGAAGCAGATCAGTAATTCTGTTGTAAGACATTTAATCAATTGTTTAATAATTAGGCATATTTAGGCATTATGCTGTCTGTGATAAACTGATATACAACCTTAAACTTGTGATAATACAGCATTCTTGTTTTTGGTTTTTTTTTTGTATTTAGCTCTGGAAACTGCCTGTAAAATGTCATATTAAAGCAGGGACTGACAACAAGGTGATTTTCACAGGTGTGCAGGCTTAAACAGTGGGTGAGGTAAAATATGCACTCGAGCCCCAACAGGAAGCAGAGATGGTGGACATGAGAAAAATAATTGTGATTAGTCGACTAATCGAAAAAACTGTCGGATTAGTCAACTACCAAAATAATGGTAAGTTGCAGCCCTAACCTGCACCCCACAACCTCAGTGACCTGAGGGCCGCCCTTCAAGAAGAGTGGAACACCATGCCTCAGCAGACAATAAGTCAACTTGTAAACAGCATGAGATGTTGTCGTCAAGCTGTAATTGACGCTCAATGGCACATGGCAAGTTATTGAGACACTGACATTTTTTGTTGTGGTTTACCCACCACTGTTGTTGGCTTTTGTTTCAATAAATTGAGATGAGGAAATCACCATTGCATGCTTCTACTTAAATCCCCTACTTTCATGATATATCACTATAGCGTGAACTTGTTACATTTTCCATAAATTTCACCTGAAAGCCAAATATCCCTAACTTTCTGTAAGTAGTGTATACTAAGAAAAAAAAAAAAAAAAAAAAAAACTTACTTCAGTCAGTTTATGATGTTTTTGTCAATAACTTGTGACTTTCTCTTGTAAATTTCAAAACTTGTTCGGGCACACAGTAGTGAGTAATGACTTTACTGCTGCCAATTTGTGAGGCTCTTCTCCCAAATTTGCATCTCTTAAAGTTTTATTTTTTCCCCCTCATAAACCTCTGACCATTTCTTGTAAATTCGCTCCTGTTTTTGTACCTTGTGATGCACTATCAAAGCTCTTGATGAGCGTTTTGACAGTCGGTGAGGGCTCCGAGGAGGTGGACGATCTCCTGCTGAGACCCATGCCCTGTCTGAGAGCAGCCAGGTCCCTCTCCACAGCGTTCATGTAGTTGTACACTCTGCCCCTCTCCTCCTCCTGCCTGCAAAACACACAGCCTCACTCACAGCTCTTTTTTGTCACTTTCTGTGCCACTGTTTAAAAATGAGCCATTTCTACACTTCTTTTACATGAAACAGCAATCTGACCTTCTAAGATCACAAATAAACGTTTATAATTTAATTGTGCATCAGTGTCTTACTTGCGGCTCTTGACCTCATCCAGCTCCTTGCTCAGCTTCTCATTCTTCTCCTGCGCTTCCTGCAGGCGGCGCCGTAGGTCCCCAATCTCCTCCTGTGCTTCGGACTTGATGTCGTTGGCAATGACGACGGCTGTCTGCAGATCAGCCTGGAATTGACGCCACTCCATCGACTCCTCCTGCATGCAAACACAGCAACACAGCAGCAGAAATCTGAGGATTAGTCAAGCTGAATGCTGCATCACATTAAACGGTTTCTGCGACTGTAGTAAAGTTCAATTTAAAATCTTGCATTTTCAAAATGACAAAATATACGTGACCACATCATCTCATCCAATTATTTACTGGAACTAAACTACTGCAAACTTTTGGATATCAATACAGTTCCCTTTAAATTTGAACTTCCCTTGGATTGATTTTGCCAGTAGATAATTACGATCACTTACCCTGAGTCTACGGTGAAGAATCTTAATCTCCCTCTCCATGTCATGTTTTTGGTCCTGCAGCTTCTTTACAGAGTCTGAAATTGGAACAAAAACATGGCTGTTAGAGCAAACACAAGAGAGACTCCACTATGTCTTGATCAGCCCATTAATAAATTTTTACCTTTTATTTACCTCGTCTCATAAATTGGCAGATTTTTTTGGTAAACTTTCAAATTTGTACTTCAATCCTATAAGGCGTCAGATCAAACAATACCAGATTGTCTGATACAGCGAGTATCAACCTCTCCTCTGCAATCACATCAGTTGCCCTTCCTCAATTCCGATTGGCTGCTTAGAAAGGTCTGACTTTGACGAGCTCAACTGCACTCTGAAAAGTTGAACATTTTTCAACGCTGAACGCCCTGAGCACCACGACAAAAAACGGCCACCGCCAAGAGCATTTCAGCGCCAGGGGCGCTCAGCGCTGGACTACATAAAGAATGAATTGAAAATAGCCACCCAGCGCTGAAAAAACGCGTTTGGTGTACAGGCAGCCTAAATGTCCAACTTTTTCCCCAATTCTGTACATTTTTTTTTTTTTTACTTTTATCCCTTTTGTAAATTTGTGTCCTTTTCCCTAAATTTGCAAATTTAGCCCCCAATCTTGTAAAAAGTCTTCCCTATCTCATGAACTGTATCTTTACCCCCACCCCATAAATCCTGAATGCATGTTAGATATTTTTAAAGTTGTATACGTATATTTTTTTAAAGGCCTTTAAGTAAGTGAAGTCCCAGGCCTTAGATTTTATCCATTAACCTCCTGCTGGCCCACATTAAAGGTGAATTTGACACCCCTGGTTTAGAACAAGTCTGTAGTGTAGCTATAAAATGTTCCCCGTCCACTTACTCTCCAGGTCTGTGATAATGAGGTTGTCATGGAGTTTAAGAGCTCGATGCTGCTCCACCTCATCCTCCAGCTCAAAGATGGTTTCCTTCATGTCGGCGATCTCCGTCTCTTTCTCCTGCAGCTCCACACGCTGTTTGTCCAGCGCATGTTCCTGCTTGGTTATCTGTTGCTGTGCATGCTCCTGGAAGTCCCTGTACTCCCTGTCCAGCTGCAAAAAAAAAAACAACACAATTACACACAGCCATCAATGAGCCCCGTTTACACAGCCACAATAATCCAATAACTGGGAATAATGAGATAATGTAGTAACCAGATTTGACTTGTTTACGTGGATTGACTAAACGGATTACTGGGCAATAAACTAGGTTTATCCAATTTGTCATAATTAAATAATTGACCCTTATCTGGTAAAGAAAATCAGATTATGCTGTTTACATGACTGCTTGAACAATCTGATAATTCCAGAAATGTGAAAATAATCAGTTTCTTCTACAGTCATTAACATTTTTAAGTTGTCCATATGGTCTGGTTTAGAAGGAAAATGATGCTGGATATCATCTGGACATTCTACGACACGGTGGTGGCATCAGCCATCACTTTTGGAGTGGTCTGCTGGGGCAGTGGCGTTACAGCAGCCAATAGGAAGAGACTGAACAAACTGATCAAGAAAGCTAGCTCTGTCCTGGGGCAACGGCTTGACCCAGTGGAGGAGATGGGAGAGAGAAGGATGGTGGCTAAACTGTCATCTCTGCTGGAGTCCGAGTTCCACCCTATGCAGGACATACTGAACGCACTGAGGAGCTCATTTAGCAGCAGACTACATCATCCTAGGTGCACAACCGAGAGGTTTCGCAGGTCCTTCCTACCTATGGCTGTCAGACTGTACAACCTAAGCAGGGCTGCTCGCAGAGATAGCAAAAAAACATGACAACCTAATAGTAGTGAATGCAAAAGACGCAATAGACTTACACAATGGTCCCCTCCGGTATACAACTAGGAAAATACCGGTCGCTACGGAGGGTGACAATATGTATGGGTACATAATCATTCCATGTAGGATAACTAAGTAGACGGTTATGCTGTTCATTCCATCTAGCTACAATGCTCCGCACTGTGTGTGTCTATATATTTATATATTTATTCCATCTAGCTACAATGCACCGCACTGTGTGTGTTTATATATTTATATGTACACTACCGTTCAAAAGTTTGGGGTCACCCAGACAATTATTTTGTGTTTTCCATGAAAAGTCACACTTACTTACCACCACGAGTTGTAAAATGAATAGAAAATATAGTCAAGACATTGACAAGGTTAGAAATAATGATTTGTGTTTGAAATAATAATTTTTTCCTTCAAACTTTGCTTTCGTCAAAGAATCCTCCATTTGCAGCAATTACAGCATTGCAGACCTAACATGATTGCACATGGGTTTTCTAATCATCCATTAGCCTTCTGACGCAATGAGCAAACACACTGTACCATTAGAACACTGGAATGATAGTTGCTGGAAATGGGCCTCTATACACCTATGTAGATATTACACCAAAAACCAGACATTTGCAGCTAGAATAGTCATTTACCACATTAGCAATGTATAGAGTGTATTTCTGATTAGTTTAAAGTTATCTTCATTGAAAAAAAGTGCTTTTCTTTCAAAAATAAGGAAATTTCTAAGTGACCCCAAACTTTTGAACAGTAGTGTATATATGTATACTCGCTGCTCTTGTTTTTTTTTCTTGTCTTCTGATTGCTGCTCTGAGTGTTGCTGTCCCTGTGCTGTTGCAATCCTGGAATTTCCCCATTGTGGGACTAATAAAGGCTTATCTCATCTTATCTGCACAACAAAGATAAGATACCACTTTAAATATCTTGATTATGGAACCTAAAGGAAGCATGTATCAAGAAAATAAAAGCAGACCCAAAAGAGAACCCTGGGGCATCCCACAGCCTAAAGCAGCAGACTCAGACTGATAAGCGCCAAATGACTCAGAAAAATTCCTACCAGAGAGACGGGAGGATAAGCAATCCAAGACTTTTCCAGAAATTCACACCCACTCTCTTAGCCTTTGTATCAGAATATGATGATCAACCATATCAAATAATGCAGTAAGATCCAGAAACACTAACACAGAACATTTGCTAGTGTCAAATGACATTAAAATATGCAGTGATAGGAAGATTCACTGGCAGGGACAAAGTAGCCTACAGGAGGGAGATGGCCGGTCTGGTGTCATGGTGTGAGGTCAACAACCTCACCCTCAAAACAGACAAGATGAAAGAAATGACTGTGGACAAAAGGAAGGAGAGGAGGCCTCATTGCCCACTGTTCATCCGGGAGCTCAAAGTGGAGGGTGAGCAGCTTTAAGTACTTGGGTGTCCATATCGCTGAGGACCTCACCTGGACAATGAACACCACACAGCTGGTCAAGAAGGCTCAAGAGCAGCTGTACTTTTTGAGGAGGCTGAGGAAGTTTGGGATGTCGCCCAGGATCCTCGGCAACTTCTACAGCTGCATTGTTGAAAGTATCTTGCCCAGCTGTATCACTGTGTGGTAGGGCAGCACTACCGTTTTGGACCGCAGATGCTTGCAGAGAGTGATGAAGACTGTGGAGAGGATCATCAGGGCTCCACTGCCCTCTCTGCACAGCATCTACAACCGTAGAGTTCACAGGAGAGCTGTCTCCATTCTTAGGACCCCACCCACCACCAATACAGACTTTTCACACTTCTACCCTCAGGTCGGAGGTACAGAAATGTGAAATGTAGGACTTCAAGACTCAAGAACTCTCTTTCCCACTGCCATCAGACTCCTAAACAGCTGATAGAAGTCTGTAATCATACGACTACCTTATGCAACTGCATTCATTGGTTTACTTTTGTCACTTTGCATACATGCAACTCACTCACTGCTGAAACTGTTTACATTCACTGCTCTCATGGCACATAAGCTGATGCTGCACTTATCTGCACTATGTATATAGTATTTGCAGCTCCATTTCTAGTTTCTATTCCTTTTATTGTTTATATTTTATTCTTCACTGTGTATATTATTTATCTTATATTTTTATATTGTGTGGCATTCGCAGTAGAAAGCAAAAGAAGATTTTCATTGTACATTGTTTCCTTGCTGTGCATATTACAATAAACTTGATTTGATTTTGATTTGAAATATCGTTAGACACCCCAAGAACAGCAGTCTCTGTAGAGTGTTTCTGACGAAAACCTGGCTGAAATTTGTCAAAAATGTTATGTCATTATTTTTATCACTGATTCTTAGCCAAAGTTATTGACCCAATAACTTCTGAGATGCTGCATCCTAGATTCGAGTTTCATTTAGGTCCAATGTTTTAATTAGTTTCTCACTGCTCAAGGACAGTGACGCCCCACATGTCTCTACACTGACCTTGTTCAATGTCTCCTGCATCTGGTTGAGTTCGTTGTGGGCTTGTTCCAGCTCCTCCTGCATCTTTGTAGCCTTGGCCTCCGCCTCCTCCTTGGCCAGCCGCACGCCTTCGAGCAGCTGGCAGATGTCATTTTTGTCCCCCGCCGTGTGAAGCGAGTACAGCTCAGCCACCCTCTGCCTCTCCTGGTCCAGCTGGGCCCTGCAGCGGCTCAGCTCTGCCTGGTCATTGCTCACCGCTGCCTTGTACTCGTCCAACGCGGCCGCCAGGGCAGCTTGGTCCTGTCGCTCCGATTCCATGATGCGCTCCATCTGGTGGTTCCTCTCCTTCAGTGCCCCGATCATCTCCTGGGCTTCAGCGTTGTCCTGTTCGGCCATCTTCAGCGTGTTGGACAGGTGTTGTTGCACCCCCAGCAGCTGCTCCCTCTCAAAGCGAGCGTTGTCCGCTAGGTCTGCGTAACGCTGCTCCAGCTCCATGTAACGGCCACTCTTGATATCCTCCTCCAATACGTAGGAGATGTGATGCTCATCCAGCAGTGACCGCAGGTATTCGATCTGTCGGCCGTAGAGCTCCAGCTTGTCGCTCTGCTGACAGAGGGAGTCCATGAGTATGACCTTCTCCTCGCCAAGCCGCTCGTTCTCCCCATTCAGTTCCTGGGTGATTTGCTGCAGGTCAGCCAGCTCCTGAAGTGTGGCCTGAAGCTCCTCTGCAGTGCTGTGCTGGTTCTCCTCCATCTGCTGGATGCGCTCCGTCAGACAGGCTACTGATACCTCGCTGGCGTTGCCACTGCTTCCCCTCCGAGATCGCTCCCTGCTAGGGGCACATTCAGACTCAGACGACGAGGAAGCACCAGAGGGAGCGTCCAGCGCATCATCACTCGAGGTGACAGCTTGGTAGACCTCGCTGGATTCACTGTCCAGGTTGTCCGCTGAGCCTCCATGCTGTTGTCCCGAGAGCAGATCCTCTAGTGAGCCGGGCGCAGAGCCTTCCACTGAGGAGGTCAGCGTTCCTGTGCCGCCGCCATCACTGTGCCCGCTGCCTGCTGTGAGGTCTGGGCTTAGGGAGGCGTAGCTGAAGACCTTGTCAGAGCCATCCAGCCTCTGCTCCAGAGAGAATCCTAGCGCATTGAGGCGGTCTTTAAGCATGCGGTTCTCACTCTTCAGCAGGTTGAGCTCCTCTCTGATGGCTTGGTTCTGCTCCTGTAAAAGAATCAGAGTGGACTCCACATCCGCTGCCGTGATGGCGGAAACCTGGGGCTTCTCCTCCTCCCCAGCTTCTTCCTGCTGTGGCGCCTCCTTCCCTCCAAGACCCAGCTGGGCTCTCATGTCCCTCAGCTCGCTGCGAAGATGGAGGATCTCCACATCTTTGCTCTTGGCCAAACCAAGCAGGTCTTTCACTTTGGCTTCCAGGACCACCTTATCGTTGATCTGGCCGTCTGATTTAGACTTGCTCATGCGGCTCTCGGACTCTGCCAGGATCTGGCTGCGAGAGCGTTTTCCTGAGGCTGCATCGCCCACAACAGTCCCTGATCCCACTTGCTTTTTAGCAGCCGATGTCCTGGATGTCCGAACACGGTCACGCGATGAACTTGGCTCCTTAGAAGTTAATGATGTTGACCGCTTGGATAGAGTACCTGTTAAGAGAGTAAAGTTAGTACATGTTTTTCTAAAAAAAAATTTAAAAAAAATAAAGGGGAATGTTGACAGTTCCCAGAGGTCTTAATGTCTGTGACCTAGCTCAAAACACCTCAGGGAATAAACACTACAGCACCATTTTCACCCAGTTTAAAGACACTTCTTTACAGTGACCAGTTTCAGTGTCTTTTTTACGCTAATGAGCCCCAGTTCACAACATCCTACCTTTTTCATAATTTCTGACTAATGTTAGCTGGCTAGCTCCAGCTGGTGGACAAAGCCTGAGCTGATTAATGCAAATCATTAGGAACAGGGGTGTGTGATTTGAGTGAATGATAGAATAGGACTGATCACTGAGGGATTAATGGGAGATCGATGAGATTGTTTGAGTGAGCTCAATGATACTTCAGCAATCTTTCAATGAACGCCAAATTTTTCCACCCCAAATGTAAAGATGGCTAAGAGATCAGTGAAGTATCACCAAGCGTTCGATAAAAGACCAACAGAACTCACTGAAGGATCACAGCGGAGATCACTGAGAAATCATTGGGAGATGGATGAGATGACTGAGCCCTCCTTGAGAGACTGCTTCCCTTTGTTGATCACAGAGATTGTTCTGGACCGAGTCAAAACTTTGAGGAGACTGTGGCAACCGTGCAGATCAGTGGAAGATCACAGAGATCGTAGCGATCGCTGAGAAATCTGGGCATTTTTTTCATCGTTCAATAATCTCCCAACAATCTCCACCCATGTTGGGGGGGAAGCAGAGCACCAGAAACCTCTCAGATATATAGTATATACCTCTTTGGTTGCTCAAGAAACTCTCAATGATCCCTCAGCAATGTCTTTTGGTCCCAGCAATCTCTCAAGGATCATTCAAAGATCTCTATAGCTCACCATGAAAAAAAAAAAAAAAAATTAAGAACTTGATTTTCAGTCGCACAACAATTTCTCAAGCATTTACACAAACTTTCTTTTTTTGAAGCTTTAGGAGATTGTTGAGAGATCAGGCCAATTTTTGATCCCTCGATGGTCACCCAACAATCTCAGTCCATCTGTCGGTGTCATTGCAGGGCCATCCCAGCCAAAATATAACAAAATAAACCAGAATAAAACCTGGAGGCAAGATACAGGATCGAGTGTGGTTTAATGAACCAGCTAGAGGCATGAGTAGAATACACAGAGTAAACATAAGAACCATGGTTGCCCTAGGCTAGCTGCACTGTCAGTGTGTGGCTTCAGAAGCTCTCTGCGACAGGTCTACCCCCTCACATCACTGAAATGGGTGGAGATAAAGATCATTCCAATAAACAATGTTCAGGTTACAGCTGGAGTAAATCTGAACTGCTCATTAAATGAGACCGAGTCAGACACTAAAAAAGTAACAAGGTTGTGTTGTTATAGAGTTTGTGTATTTGTCACCAAGACACCAAATTCATGCATAAAAGCACGGAAAAGGTGATATTTTCATAATATGGTTCCCCAGAAATCACTTCTTGTAAGTGAAATTGTAGATACCTGATGTTGTCTTTGGTTTGCTTTCTAGGTTGCTAGCACTAGTCCCTATGGAGGCAGTCCTCTTGGACTTGGTGACAGTACTACTTGATGCAGGATTCCCTCCGGCCATAGCTGCTAACAGATCATCATTGCTTTTCACCTGAAAGGAAAAACAAAACATTCAGTTACACACGGGAAAACAGCTGCTACACATTCCATCGCCTGACGAGGTTTACCTTGGATAAAGGGACCGTGGTGGTGCTTTTGGCTGCAAGCTTCCCAGTGCCAGCGGCGGTCACGACCTCCGACTTCCCTCGATCTCCGCTCACCTTACTCACCGCTGGCCGCACCGACTTCTTCATACTGAGCCCGCTGATGTTGACACATTTATGCCTTTACTCTGCAGACACAAACAAAAGAGGCAGCAGAAAGGTAAGTGTGTCAGCCTGCAGAGTGATGGCTCCAGTTTTCCATAGAAGAGGAATTCTTTCCATGGAGGCTATTCCCTCAGCGATAGGGGAGGGAAAAAAAAAAAAAGAAAATCACATCAGATAGTTGAACACTTCTCAAAGATTTTGTGAGGCACTACAATGCAAAGATTTTAAAAAGTTGCTGCTGTGACCCTGATCACAAACAGCCAGTGTTAATAATCTAGTGTATTTTTCTATGTTTAAATCTCCTTTTGTGTGACATTTTAGTTCATTCATCTCATTAGATTTGGAAGTTGTCAGGACAGCTGTCTAAAGGCTTCCACAAAGGCAGCAAATGCCTCAACTAGATAGCTGTTATGTGTGTGATACAGTGACACAGATAGGAGCGTGCGGGTGGCTGCAGTTGTCAGTAAATGTGTGAGGAATGTGGTGCTGCAGTCCAGTCCTCATGGGGCAGGAAAAAAAAATTTTCTATCAGTGATCAGCCAAACCAAATAAGGAAAACTAGATCCCCTCATAGATCAAAATCAACGCTGCCTTCATATTTAATCTGCCAGGGAGAGAGGTTGTGCCATGTTTGTGCAAGGTCTGGTAATCATACCAGTTAGAGTAAATACTGCTTTATTTAAACAACCTGACGAAGGAGAATATTCATGATGATCATTTGATCTGAGGAAATTCCCCAGACGTACTCTGGCAACCTGCATTTCTGTCAAACAGATGAGGAACTTCAGATCAGGCCTCAGTCTACATTTCAACAATAAGCTCTGTTTATTCGGCTGTGGGTGATGTGTTGATCCTTGTTTTTCCTCAGTTTCATCTACAGAACCTGATCTGATGCCACGATAGTAAGAAAAGAAGTTTTTGGACACAGCTGAAGAGAAAGACTAAGTACTTTAGCAAAGACGTGGAGGCCTCTTTAGAAGGGAAACTGAGTCGAGGTGATTTATTGTACACAAGAAACTAAGTCAGTGCTCTGTTATTGTCCTGAGCTGAAGTACACGGTTTAGATAAGGAAGCAAACCTAATCACAATAAACACCCAAAGTAAATCTGACTTTAAATAAAATGCTACAAGAAATTACAACAGGACCAGTTTTGTGATTAAATCCATTCTTTGAATCTCAGCAAAACAAATACCCACCACAAAAATTAACATTTAAAGTCAACTGTGTGTCTGGTTTATATTTCCAGAGAATCCAAAATAACATCTGAAACCAAATATTTCTAACAGATTTCAGCTGGTTCAGAGGCTACTTTAAAATCAGCCAAACGGAGACAATTTTTCAACTACAAGTACAAAGAGATTGAGTCACTAGGTTTGTGTTTTGTTCTATTTTGTTAAGAGACATATTTAAAACACAGGAACAATACTTCATTAAGAATTAAGGGTGCTTTCACACCTAACCAGTTTGGTCCAGAGTTTTGGACTTTTCAGTCTGGTTAGGACCAAAATTTTAGGTGTGAAACCTTTCCCAAACTACAGTCCAGACAAAAGAACCAAATCTGGTCCGGCAAAAATAGGTCGTCTTGATCCAGATCAAACTGAACCTTGGTCCAATTGGTTTAGTTCCACCAGTTCCGACATTTGGACCAAATACAATAAGTTAAGGCAGCCGACAAGAGGGGAAATGAGCACTCCAAAAGAAGAAATATGGCTGTCAGCAGTATGAATAGTAGGAGTGAGGCCATAATCGTTTTTCTGATGCATCATCATGGAGACATGAACAATTCTGAATCGAACAAATATCAAGAATCCAATTCTTAAATATTAATAACCTAATTAATTTTGAAGGAACAAAGAAAGCGGAACTCTTAAAGGTGGAAGTTAATGCCCACCCAGACAGTCTTTGGTGCAGCACACAAAGGAGCCACATGAAGCCCTGCACAAACTCATTTTATTCATGTCTGGGTGTTCAAACCAGTTTGCTGGAGTACTGCTGTCATACTACGTGGACATATGGACTGTAGATTACATTCAGTGCACGTGTGTGAAACACGGCTGTGTGGCAGACAGTTTTAGGCCCTGACGGCCAAGCGAGACACCTGACCTACACAGCTGTTGTCTGAATAGGTTACCAGCGCTACTTGACGCAAGATAAAGGACTGTAAACGACGCGCCAACATTTGAATAGGAAATGCGGATAAACGTGCTACAAAGTAGGTGTCAGTGTCACCACATCACAGCAATGGAGAGTGGAAATGAATTTGAAAGCCGTCATTACTCTGAAAGATTATATTAATTTTGAAGCTGCAACAGACAACTGTGTGTGCCACAATTACACAAATATCACAGCAATAAAAGTGAAGGCTTCTTTTAAGAGCACTTTTTCAGTCATTCCCATGGAGCCTCCAGCAGTTCTGACTGTCCCTGGCTGCTGTGGAGCCGATACCAGTGTATCCAGATTTGGCACTGGGTAGTCCCCCTGTTCAGCTCCGCTCTGTATCCTGATTTATCCCATGTAAATTTCTCCTCTGCTCAACCCCCCCGGTAATCCTGCTTTGTGTGGCACTGGACACGAAATGCAACACACAAACATGTCTCTACAAAAATAAAAGTGCAAGCACAGACAGTGTCTCTTTTTGTAAACATGAAAATTATTAAGTCCTGTGGGAAAAGTTAACAGTAATTCTGTAAGATGTCAGGTGCATTTTGCAACCCTCTCGGTATAACGGAGGACAAAGAGCAACAACCATTGAACTATACATTTTTGCATACTTTATTAATCTCCAGGGGGAAATTTAGGGCATCCACCTGGATGGATGAGGCAGCCATGGTACCGTGCCAATCCCTTCACCATTCCCACACACATTCACACCTAGGGCCACTTCTCCAATTAACCTAACTTGCATGTTTTTTGGCCTGTGGGAGGAAACTAGAGTACCCGGGGTAAACCCATGCAGACACAGAGAGAACATGCAAACTCCACACAGAAGAGTCACTGATGGTCAGGAGGTGGGATCGAACTCATGATGGTCAGGGGTGGAAACGATCCTGTGACCTTCTTGCTGTGCTGTCCCAGTGCTAATCACTGCGCCACTGAGCTGCCCCTATTGAGGATTGGACGTGTATTCCTATATCTACCATTGTTTGACATGGGCACGACAAAATTACAAGACTTGTAAATATGCCAATGACTCAGCTAATCAGGCATCACCCGCTTCTTCCAGGCTGGACCATGTGTTTGTGTGACATCAGCGATGTGAGTACATGAAAATTGATACATGGAGAAATTATCTGCGGGAGATCAGACCCATGTCTCCTTGAAGTCTGAAAAAGACATGGAGGGTTGTTGAGGTGTTAAATTATGCTCATGGACCCCGCTTCTGTGATTCACCAATTGTAGTTTGAAAGCGGCTTAATAGTTATATGTTAGGAAACAAGATGAATCGAGACGCAACAAGAATCAATTCAGACTTGAATCAGAGCTCCCAGAATGGAGTCTGGCTCCAATCGTGAGATGCCTAAAGATTTCCACCCCCTAATAAATAATC
Source organism: Pholidichthys leucotaenia (assembly GCA_020510985.1). Classification (NCBI taxonomy): domain Eukaryota; kingdom Metazoa; phylum Chordata; class Actinopteri; order Cichliformes; family Pholidichthyidae; genus Pholidichthys; species Pholidichthys leucotaenia. Next base: position 173,479,633 of record CM035838.1, on the reverse strand, counting down.
ACTAGGGGGAAAAAAAAAATCATAAAAATGCAGAAACTTTACAGGCATTTTCGGAGAGGATGGAACAGAGTTTTTGGGGGAAATGGACAAGCAATGCCACGTGCAAAATCATCACAACTGATGAGGACAAAATATTTTATAATGAAGACCTTGATAATATTCTAACCTCACAAAATTAGTTCACCTCTTAATATGATGGAGTCTTCCCCTGTTTTAACTCAAAGTGCGGTCACAGATGTGTCCAGAGCTGCACAAAACACCTTGGAGGGCGAGTAGCTTGTTTGCTGCCAACAACGTGGCAAGATCCAGGTACGTCACGTAAAGCTGTTTAGGTCGCTTAGAAAAGGAGCAGTGTGAAACCAAATTTAACTAGAACCAATGTAGACAATGTACCAAAAACGTGAACCTTGGTCCAGACCTTGGTGTGGACTTTCAGGTGTGAAAACGCCCTTAGACAAGTTTGAATAGATGGAAATTTAAAATGAGAACCGCTTGAAATCTCGACAAGAAAAACTAGATTAAAACAGCTGCCTAAACCGCTTCCTAAAGCCACAAAATGTATAAAAATGAATTCAAGCAAGCAAAAAGTCTAGTTAAGAAATGATTTTAATTTTGGTCATGTGACCGTACAAATCTCTTTAAGCACCTGCTAGTTTGAAAATTTACAATTTTAGGATGAGGGGAAAAAATAACAGTCACTGTTTTTATTAGAATTTTGTGAAAAAGTTTTATGTAACAGAAGGGTAGCAGCAAGAGTGAAAGGGAAGATTTACAGGACGGTAGTGAGACCTGATATGATGTATGGTTTGGAGACGATAGCGCTGACAAAAAGACAGGAGGTGGAGCTGGAGGTGGCAGAGTTGAAGATGCTATGATTTTCACTGGGAGTGACTAGGAGGGACAAGATTAGAAATGACTATATCAGAGGGACCGCTCAGGTTGAGCAGTTTGGAGACAAAGTAAGAGAGGCAAGACTGAGATGGTTTGGACATGTCCATAGGAGGGATAGTGGAGATATTGAACAAAGGATGTTGAAGATGGAGCTGCCAGGCAGGAGGAAAAAAGGAAGACTACAAAGATTCATGGATGTAGTGAAGGAGGACATGGAGAGGGGTGGCGTACAGAGGAAGATGCAACAGATAGGATAAGATGGAGGCAGATGATCCACTGTGGAGACCCCTAAATGGAGCAGCTGAAAGAAGAACAAGGAGTTAGGCTGCGTGTCCACCAAACGTGTTTTTGGTCGCCCGACCGCCCTAAGCTTTTTTTTATTTTATTTTTTTCCTCAGCGTTTGTACGCTGCGCTCTGGGGGAAAAAAGTCTGTGCCCCATATCCCTGCAACAGCTTGTCACTCTCAGCTCATCACACCCGCTTTTCCTATTGTCAGACTTTCTACAGATTTTTTAATAGCAGTCTCTAAATAACAATGGACAGGAAACATTTTCTAGCAGCTCTGGATGGAAAATATGATGACACGGAAAGCAGGAGTCTGAGTACAGACTAGTACTGGTGTCCTATGTCCCACCCATGCAGCAGTTCTGATTGGCTCCTTAAGATCTGACATTGACGAGCTCAGCTGCAGTCTCTGAAAAGTTGAACTTTTTTCAACTCTGAGCGCTCTGAGCGCCACAACAAAAAACGGCCACCGCCGAGAGCATTTCAGCACTGTAAACGCTAGACTACATAGAGAATGAATGGAAAATAGCCGCCCAGAGCTGAAAAAACGTGTTTGGTGGACACGCAGCCTTACAGAGAAGGTACAGGAGTAGTGTGGACAAATATGGAAATAATTCCACCCATGAGGTATAAACGGTGCTCAAATCCTTGAAGTTTGGGGTTGTTTTTCCTCATAGTGGTGCAGGAGAACTTGTATTTTATTGACAGAATTGTGAATGATGAAGTAAACGGAGAAATTTTTGGATGCAGGATTGTAAGAGATCAGCCAAAGCCGTTGCTTGGAAAAAAAAAAAAAAAGATCCAAGGCCCAGGAGGAGACCTTTCAGCAGCATAGTGAGCATACCAGCCAACTGATGAAAGGAAACTTGGCCCATGAGAACATCAGAGGAATGATCTCAATCACTGAGGGCATCCATGGACATGAGCATGATGAAAGCTGTAATGTGAAAAACATGAAAGCTTTGCAGGGTGAAATAAGGATTGAAGCTGCAGTCCTGAGTGATCAAGGACACAAAAAAACTACTGATAAATGCTGTGTTTGAAATGCTCACTCCTTCCCCACATAGTGTACCATATAGTGAATCAGCCATTTTAGTGCTGTTCGAAATCTTTACTGAAAATTTCATTCACTATAAAGTACACTCAAAGTATCCCACAATGCATCCCACAATGCATTTTGAAAAGCAGTGTACATTTTTTTTTTTTTTTTTTTTTTGTTACTTATTTGTACCCGTAGGTAGACTTGGTTTGCAGTCTGGTGACAAGCCACTGGCTGCTGGTCGCTGCGTGCGCGAGCGCCCTAAACCTACATGTTTTTGGTGTGCGGGAGGAAACCGGAGAAATCCCGGAGTAAACCCACGCAACACGGGGAGAACATGCAAACTCCACACAGCTCACTGTTGGTCGGGGGCTGGGATCGAACCCACGATCTCATGATCCCCGCGGTCCCCCGGCCGAGGGTAAAACTGCGCTGCCACAGTGCTAAACCACTGCGCCACCGTGCAGCCCATATATATGTACACTGTATATACTATATACATATACTATATACATATGTACACTGTACACATATGTAATATATCCCATAATGCAATGCACAGCTAACTGAGCAGTGAGAGAAGAGCTTCACATCACAACATAAACTACCTGAAGGTATTTATATTTATTAACTCAGCAAAACCCAATTTGAGTTAATACATATTTACTACAAATTACATGCAGTTATTCATTTTTTTTACCACCGTGAGTCTGTTACGTTTTACTGTCTCACGTGATGACATCATTAACCGTGCTGCGAAAACAAGCCAGTAGTGTCCAAAAGCGGTTAATTTTGTTATACTGAATTTACTATATAGTCCACTATATCTAAATTCACTATATAGCGAGTAGGGAGGGAGGGAGTGAGTGAACGCTCCAAACACAGCCACACTTTGCTGATTAAGGAAGCCAATCACGTACGGAAAGCCAAAAGGCTCAAAATGTCTAGTTTGATGTTAACACATACAAACTTCACATATTAACCACAGAAAAAAAAATGTTAAAAATAAAAATAATTTAAAAGTAGGGGTGGGTGATATACCCTAAAAATGATATGATATCCTGTATCTACGAATTTTCACAATAATGATATTAATGGCAACATTACTAAATAGTATATTTTTTTGATTTATGTAAAGAACAGTTTCACAGGCCAGCATGAAATTATATGCCTTCAACATATTTAGCACACAAAAAAAAAAATCCTCTCACGTTTCTCTGGTTCATAAACAGCAGCTCAGAATGAAATTACATTTTTTGCTGTGTTAAGGTAAAGGTAAAGCCAACTTTATTGTCATTCATTCATTCCACATACCATGTAGGATAACTAAATAGACGGTTATGCTGTTTCATCCCACCTAGCAACAATGCTCTGCACTGTGTGTGTTTATATATTTACATATTTATTCCATCTAGCTACAATGCTCTGCACTGGGTGTGTTTATATTTATATATCTATATATTTATTCCATCTAGCTACAATGCTCCGCACTGTGTTTTTATATATCTACATATTATTCCATCTAGCTACATTGCTCCGCACTGTGTGTGTTTATATACTTGCATATTTATTCCACCTAGCTGCAATGCTCCATACTGTGGGTGTTTATATATTTACATATTTATTCCATCTAGCGACAATGCTCTGCACTGTGTGTTCATATATTCATATATTTATTCCATCCAGCTACAATGCTCTGCACTGTGTGTCTGTGTGTGTGTGTGTGTGTATATATATATTTTATAGTAATATGTACATATGTATATTAGCTGCTCTTGCTTGCTTGTTTTTTCTTGCCTTCTGATTGTTGCTCTGAGTGTTGCTATCCCTGTGCTGTTGCAATCCTGGAATTTCCCCGTTGTGGGACTAATAAAGGCTTATCTTATCTTATCTTATTCAGTCCATACAGTCAATCATGTACAGTAGAACTAAATTACGTTTCTCTCATCTACAATGTTAATCACATCTAGAATCAGAAGGGTCGCTGCCATGCAAGGCACTGCCACAAATTTTCCCTCCTCTGTTCCATTAATGCTCAGCACCAAGCTGAACGGCAGGAAGTTCCACTTTTCATATGGTCTTCGGCATGACCCGGCTGGGATTTGAACCCCAGCCTCCCGGGTGTGGGGTGGATGCTCTACCAACTGAGCCACCACTCCGGTTAAGCCATACAGTTTTAAATATCAAACTATGTGGTTGGGACTTTCTATAATTTTGGGGCTCTACAAACACTTTGTTGCCTTGATTACATAGCATGCCGTTCAGGTGGTGATGGTGGAAAAGTGTTTGACACTGCTCATGAGCCACAGTGGGCGAAGCATACGCTTGTGCACAGCATTTTCTGATTCAAACCATTCAGTAACCCCCCCATTGTCAAAAAACAAAGCCACCAGATCCCCATCGCTGCAGAGGTCAAGTAAGGGTTGGGGTTGTTCCAGTTAACTTCTTGTTGGTATATTTGTCTTTTTTCCCCCAAACAGGAAAGGTAAATACTCAAGTCCTGCCACACAAGTATGAAAACAACTCTGAGTAAACAAAGAAAAGTCTAGTTGTGTAAGCGCGCCATTGTAACCGATAAACTCAACCCAAATGCAACAAAGAAAAATACTTTTCCACATGTTCAATGACTTCCTGCTTTATTTTAATAAGACAAAAAATAATCACAAGAAATTCTCTCTTCATACTGTTCGTAGGTCCTTCCTACCAACGGCTGTCAGACTGTACAACCTAAGCAGGGCTGCTCGCAGAGATAGCAAAAAGACGTAACAAACTAATAGTTTTTTGAATGCAAAAGATGCAATAGACTTACACAATGGTCCCCTCCGGCATACAACTAGGAACATACCGGTCGCTATGGAGGGTGAGAATATGTATGGGCACATAATCATACCATGTAGGATAACTAAGTAGACGGTTATGCTGTTTCATTCCATCTAGCAACAATGCTCTGCACTGTGTGTGTTTATATATTTACATATTTATTCCATCTAGCTACAATGCTCAGCACTGGGTGTGTTTATATATTTATATATCTACATATTATTCCATCTAGCTACATTGCTCCGCACTGTGTGTGTTTATATACTTGCATATTTATTCCACCTAGCTGCAATGCTCCGTACTGTGGGTGTTTATATATTTACATATTTATTCCATCTAGCTACAATGCTCTGCACTGTGTGTTCATATATTCATATATTTATTCCATCCAGCTACAATGCTCTGCACTGTGTGTCTGTGTGTGTGTGTATATATATATATTTTATAGTAATACGTACATATGTATATTAGCTGCTCTTGCTTGCTTGTTTTTTTCTTGCCTTCTGATTGTTGCTCTGAGTGTTGCTATCCCTGTGCTGTTGCAATCCTGGAATTTCCCCTTTGTGGGACTAATAAAGGCTTATCTTATCTTATCTTATCTTATCTCTTAATCATAAACAGAGCAGAGGTAGGTAGTAACAAGTCAGATTTACTAACATGACGTACTTAAGTAAATTTACAAGAAAACAGTGCAAAATGTAGAGGGTAAAAGTTGCACATTTATTAGAAAAAAACTCAAGAAATTGATATTAAAAATACAATAGAAAGTTGCAAATTTGTGCTTGAAAATTGCAAAATTGTTTTTAAAAACAAATTCATCACAAAAAGCTACAAATTACTGAGAAAACTGATTAGGGAAAAAAGTCACATTCTCATGAGGAAAAAAAACGGAAATTTATCAGAAAATATACATAAATTCAGAAGAAAAAATAGAATTTTATCAGGGAAAAAAAATGCTATCCATCCATCCATCCATCCATCTTCTACCGCTTTTCCGGAGGTCCGGGTCGCGGAGGCAGCAGTTCAAGCAGAGAAGCCCAGACTTCCCTCTCCCCAGCCACCTGCTCCAGCTCTTCAGAGGGGATACCAAGGCGTTCCCAGACCAGCTGGGAGACATAGTCTCTCCACCGAGTCCTGGGTCTGCCCCGGGGTCTCCTCCCAGTGGGACGTGCCTGAAACACCTCAAGTGGGAGGCGTCCAGGAGGCATCCTAATCAGATGCCCATACCACCTCAACTGACTCCTTTCAATGTGGAGGAGCAGCGGTCCTACTCTGAGCCTCTCCCGGATGACTGAGCTCCTCACCCTATCTCTCAGGGTGAGTCCAGCAATCCTACGGAGAAAGCTCATTTCAGCCGCTTGTATCCGCGATCTCGTTCTTTCGGTCATTACCCAAAGCTCGTGACCATAGGTGAGAGTAGGAACGTAGATTGACTGGTAAATCGACAGCTTTGCCTTAGAACTAAGCTCCCTCTTCACCACAACAGACCGGTACAACGTCCGCATCACTGCAGATGCTGCTCCAATCCGTCTGTCAATCTCTCGCTCCATTTTCCCCTCACTCGTGAACAAGACCCCAAGATACTTAAACTCCTCCACTTGGGGCAGGAGCCTGTCCCCAACCCGGAGAGGGCAATCCACCTTTTTCCGGCTGAGGACCATGGACTCGGACTTGGAGGTGCTGATTCTCATCCCAGCCGCTTCACACTCAGCGGCAAACCGTCCCAGCAAGAGCTGTAGGTCATTGCTGGATGAAGCCAACAGGACAACATCATCTGCAAACAACAGAGATGAGATCCTGTGGTCACCAAGCATGACACCCTCCATTCCCTGGCTGCGCCTAGAAATCCTGTCCATAAAAATTATGAACAGGATCGGTGACAAAGGGCAGCCCTGGCGGAGTCCAACTCTCACTGGGAATGACTCTGACCGAGTGTTGGCAATACGAACCAAACTCTCACAACGGTCGTACAGAGACCGAATAGCTCGTAACAACAAGCCCGATACCCCATACTCCCGAAGCACCCCCCACAAAAATCCACGAGGGACGCGGTCAAATGCCTTCTCCAAGTCTACAAAACACATGTAAACTGGTTGGGCAAACTCCCACGAACCCTCAAGAATTCTCGAGAGGGTAAAGAGCTGGTCCGATGTGCCACGGCCAGGACGAAAACCACATTGCTCCTCCTGAATCCGAGGTTCGACCAACGGCCGGACTCTCCTCTCCAGTACCTTGGCATAGACCTTCCCAGGGAGGCTGAGGAGTGTGATCCCTCTAAAGTTGGAGCACACCCTCCGGTCCCCTTTTTTGAAGAGAGGAACCACCACCCCGGTTTGCCATGCCAAAGGCACTGCCCCCGACCTCCACGCAATGTTGCAGAGGCGTGTCAACCATGACAACCCAACAACATCCAGGGCCTTGAGGTACTCAGGGCGAATCTCGTCCACCCCCGGGGCCCGGCCACCAAGGAGATTTTTAACTACCTTGGCGACCTCAGCCCCTGTGATTGGCGAGTCAACCCCCTCGTCCTTGGTGGAAGGAAAAAAAAAAAATGCTAATTTACAAGAAAAAGGTTACAAATTTATGAGGAAACTAGAAAAACACTCGGAGAGCGCAGACCTCCGCCAAGCGCCACAGTTCACCCCATGCAGTGTTTGTGTGTACGTTTTCAGATTCCTTGACCATGAAAACATATGACTAGCAATTGGATTCACAATGATAGGATTAGTGGTTCAGTAGTTATTGACGAAAATAGCATTTTCCGTAATGGCGGTTTAGCGCAACAGTTCCCCCAATACAGTGTTTGTGTGTACGCTTTCAGATTCGTTGACCATGAAAACATATGACAAGCAATTGGATTGACTGATAGGATTAGTGGTTTAGTAGTTATTCACGAAAATGGCATTTTGCGTAATGGCGGTTTTCTTGTGGACGGTGATCCGGATGACCACCAAAATCTAATCATCTGTAGGATACCCCATTTCTGACAATCTGTGAAAATTTCATGAAAATCCATCCATCACCTTTTGAGTTATCTTGCTAACAAACAGACAAGACAAACCAACGCCGATGATCACATAACCTCCTTGGCGGAGGTAAAAACCCTTAAAATTTATAAGAAAATGGTAAGTTTATGAGTTGGAAATAGTTAATGATTCATTGACTTTTGATTAATTGTCGATAAGAATTTATTTTTTTATTTTTTTATTTTTTTTTTAAATTAGATTTTTAGATTTAGATTTTTTTAGATTTAGTATACTTCATTGATCCCCAGAGGGGAAACTGAGGGCATCCACCTGGATGGATGAAGCAGCCACGGTACGGCGCTATCCCTTAACCATTCACACACACATTCACACCTAGGGCCACTTTAGAGTCTCCAATTAACCTAACCTGCATGCTTTTGGCCTGTGGGAGGAAACCAGAGAAATCCCAGAGTAAACCCACACAGATACAGGGAGAAACATGCAAACTCCACACAGATCACTGTTGGTCAGGGGCTGGGATCGAACCAGGGATCCCATGGCCAAGGGTGAGTTGCTGCGGTGGCGCAGTGGTTAGCACTGCGCCACCGCACTGCCCAAGTCGACAAAATTAAACTAGAAAAGTACTCGGAGAGCGCAGACCTCCGCCAAGCGCCACAATTCCCCCCATACAGTGTTTGTGTGTACGTTTTCAGATTCCTTGACCATGAAAACATATGACTAGCAATTGGATTCACAATGATAGGATTAGTGGTTCAGTATTCACGAAAATCACATTTTCCGTAATGGCGGTTTTCGCCACAGTTCCCCCCATACAGTGTTTGTGTGTACGTTTTCAGATTTCTTGACCATGAAAACATATGACAAGCAATTGGATTGACAATGATAGGATTAGTGGTTCAGTAGTTATTCACGAAAATGGCATTTTGCGTAATGGTGGTTTTCTTGTGGACGGTGATCCGGATGACCACCGGATGATCCGGATGACCACCAAAATCTAATCATCTGTAGGATACCCCATTTCTGACAATCTGTGAAAATTTCATGAAAATCCGTCCATAACTTTTTGAGTTATCTTGCTAACAAAACAAACAAACAGACAAACCAACGCTGATGATCACATGACCTCCTTGGCAGAGGTAATTAGTTGTCAAATGATAACTCAGCAGTCCTTTTCAATGGGAGCTTATTCTATGAAATGTATTGGCTTCGCCATACAGGCAGGGGTGCATGTGGTCACCCACTGCCGCATTTCAACCAAAAAAGCAGAAGAAAAGGCTAAGCCCCCAGAATACATGCACGCTGGGCAGAGAGAAAAAAATTTGCCCTTCCGGGTTATGTCAGAGTGCGGAGAGACGAACTGCAGCAGGCCACATGAGCGCAAAAACCAATCCCTGCTGCCTCCCTTCCTGCAGCCATAAAACTCGTAGCTGCTGTGGCTGCAGCCAGCAGCCACAAATGGAGTTTGCTCTTTCTCCTCCCTTCACCCTGCCACTAGACGGGAAAGCAGACCAGACTCAAGTCACCACTGAGGTAGCAGACAGCAGAGGGAGCCCAAATTGTACTGGTTTGCCGGGGTACTGTGATAATGTTTAACATGTAACAGATGAAGCAGTACACAATTCATTTTCCTGTTAAAACAGTCTACCAGTGCATCTCAGTAAATTAGAATGTGAAAGTTTTTTTTACTATAACTAAAAAAGATGGGGATGGGCGTATCAATACACAAGTATCGATACTTCGATACAGCTGCTCGATAGTTTGAAGTCGATACTTTTTAAAATATCACGATACCAGCGTGTTAATACAAAATGTGCACTTTGCTTTCACTTCTGAGAGTTTTAGGCATTAAATTTTTGTGTGAAAACCGGTGAAAAACCAGCCCAGGCATGTTTTAAAGATTGTCTGCTGTGTCACATGATTATGGCAGCCTATCAGATGTCAGAGCCGAAGACTCATTGCGCACTGGCAGCCTCAGCACTCACTACTCTGGTGCAGAGTAGAGTGAGCAGAGCAGCGTCGTGGGCAGCGGCAGAAGTATTACTTCTGAAATGTTACACCATTCATCCAAATTCTATGGTGATACCAAGCAGCATAATTTTGAAAAACAAATAAAATAAGCACTATTTAAGTCTGTAGAATAATAGTGTAAAATAAATAAATAAATAAAATTTTTAAAAAAAACATTGCATTGTGAAAAAATTACACATATGCTGCTTGGTATTACCATAGAATTTGAATGTATGGTGAAATATTTCCATCCATCTGCTACCGCTTAACTCTTTTTCAGGTTGCGGGAAGGCGGGGGTGGCAGCTGGAGCCGATCCCAGCGTCTTTGGGCGAGAGTCAGGGTACACCCTGGACAGATCACCAGTCCATCACTGGGCTGGTGAAATATTTCAGAAGTAAAAAATACTTGAATCCAGTTGACTTGACTGAGCTTTCATACAGCATACTTACCCGCCTGGATGACTGAGAATCTTCACCAAATTAAGAAATTGAATTAATTTTGCATTCATTTTAAGTCTCAATTATTTTATTATAACTGTCATGGTCCTGGGGCACGGGTTAGAGCCGTGCCCAGGTTCTCTGCCCAGTGAGCATTTGTTTCCATTTATTTTCGGTTTTCTCTAAGATTATTACGATGTTTTCAAGTTTCGCTGTGTTTTATTTTCTTGTTTCCGGTTTGTTTATTTTGACAGCGCTGTGCAGCTTCCGGCTGTCAATTCCTTCGGGGCTGCACAGCTGCTGCCCATTTGCTACTCATGGATTACACCCGTCTTTGGTTATGTGTGTGTGTATTTATGGGACACGACAACTTCTGCTGTTGCCGTGTCCTCCTTCTTCTTCCTCTTCTCCTGCCGTGACCTATTTTTCATGGTTTAGGTCCCGCTGTTCAGGTAAGTTGGTGAGCTCCGTCTTGGTGCCCTTTTCCCCTCTGTTTTTCTCAGCCGTCGAGCCCCATTGCTCTCGGGGTCCTCCGGCTGAGCTTTCTCCCTGGTCAGGCATTCCCTGACTTTGTACCTTTGACGTTGAGCCCAGCTCTCCTCCAGCAGTTATGTTATTTCATTTCTTTCATTGTAATTGTATGTGACTTTTTTGTTTGCGTTTCAGTTAATAAATGTGCAAACCTATAGCGAGCGTTTGGTGACCTATTTTTCACCCATGAACAGGCACATTCATGACAATAATTGAATTGCATTTCATTTCCTTTGCTCATTGCTCTATTTTATTATTGTTGAATATTTAATAGTTCAGAATGGTTCATACACATAAGTTGATAGTTATTACATATTGAAATACATATAGGACAAATAGATATTATAAACACTTTATAGTTAATCAGAAAAGCTATTTATAATAGTAATTTAATTAGAATCCCAAAGGTGTTTTCCTTCAATGCAGTCGTTAGACATTGTCCACTAGACGGCGCTGGTACTGTACCTTTGGCCATGAAATGTTATTGTTCAAGCTGCAGACCGAAGAAGAAAAAGTCAGTGCTAAGCGATGCAGTGCTATCAGAGGGACGGACGCATGTTAGCCAGCGGGAACGACAGATGTGTTGTAAACTGAGATGCAGCATTCTCCAGTAAAGCCAAATGAAGGTAAAGTTGGGTGTTTGGACATTCTTTCCTTATAACAACTGATGTTACAGCTAAATCCACAACATACTGATTGGTGCCGAAACCCGGGAACCGGAAGCTGGAAGCGGGAAAAGTGAAGAGAGAACGTTGTTGGGATTAAGCCGATAGCTGTAACAACACGGAGACGAAAGGAAAAAATGGCGGAGCGACTTCAAAGGCTAAAACAGAAACGGACCGTGCTGCGGACGTCCGTTACAAAGCTGCTGCAAATTATACAAGATGAAACAAGTAAGACTGATATAAACAGTGACCGTTTGCGGGAGCTGTTAGCCATGTTGTCACAGAAAGAGAAAGGCCTGCAAGACATTGAACCAGATATAGAGCAGGAGATCCCTTTGGACGAGTTAGATGCGGACATGGTGCGGACACTTGAGTATCAGGACAACACAAATTTATGGAGGACGCGGGCAGAGAGAGCAATTGAACGGGCTGCCTTACAGCAACAAGAACAGGCAAGAGACGCCACCGTATCAGCGAATCCACATCGGCTGAGTGACGTGAGTACACGGTCAAATACAAGCAGACCCTCGGTAAAGCTACCCAAGCTCTCAATAAACAAATACAGCGGAGAAGTGTGCATGTGGCAGGAGTTTTGGGACCAATTCGAAAATGCAATTCACCAAAACCCAGATTTGAGCAAAACTGAAAAGTTCACTTACTTGAAGTCATATCTCATCGGGCCAGCTGCACGCGCCGTCGCAGGGCTGAAGGTAACTGACATGAACTATGATGCTGCAGTAGACATGCTTAAGCAAAGATTTGGAAGGAAAGAGCTCATTGTAAGTGCACACATGTCTAAGTTACTAAATCTAAGTCCAGTTAAAAGGTCCTCAGACATTGTTGCCTTGAGACAACTTTTTGATGATGTTGAAGTACAAATCAGAAGCTTAGAAGCTTTAGGAGTCATGTCAGACAGTTATGGAGGTTTACTGTGCCCCATACTGTTCAAAATGATTCCTGCTGATCTTGCCCTTGAGTACACCCGCAAGACAGATGTAGGGCAAAAGTGGGATGTTGATGGCCTTGTAAAGTTTTTGCAACAAGAAGTTGAAAGCAGGGAGCGTGCTGCACATTTGACACAAATGAGAGAGAATCATAAAGATACACATGCAAATCAGAATCAGCACTACAGACCAGATTCAAGCAGAGAAAGGTGGAAAGGACCTAATGTGCCCTCAGCTGCAGCCCTCCACACAGGCAGTTCGAATACACCATTTGTGCACAGTTGCATATTCTGTAACAGTACCAGCCACAAGTCAGAACAGTGCACTGAAGACACAGTCACAAGCAGGAAAGAAAAGCTAAAGAAAACGGGAAGGTGCTTCATATGCCTAAAACCCAGACATCTTGCTCGAGACTGTAGATCCAAAAATGTGACATGCACTGATTGTGGAAGAAGACATCATGCTGTTGTGTGTGACAGAAGTGAGCAACCAATAGAAAGGACAGATGCCGCTGAAAACACGAGTGATGCAGTGGTCTCCTCAGTATTTCCATATGCAGCCAAACCAACCCCAGAAAAATGTGAAACAGTACTATTGCAAACTGTGAGAGCAAGGATTGAAGGACCTGGAGGAAAGAAGATTGTGCGTTGCTTAATTGATGGAGGAAGCCAACGGAGTTTTGTCCATGAGAAACAAGTGAAAGATTTAAAACTGCCAATACTAAAACAAGAGACATTAAACCTTCACACGTTTGGCTCAAAAAACCCAGTGACCACAAAATGCAATGTCATAAAACTAGTCCTGGAGAATGTGAGAAACAAAGATCAGAAAATCGAGATTGAAGCTGTTCAAACCCCACAGCTTTGTACTGCAGTCATGAAAGTCCCCAGTGAACACATCCAACGGCAGCTGGAGAAAAAAGGGCTACCAGTAGCAGATGTGTCAGCGGGAGACAAAGATGGTTTGGAGCTATCAGTACTGATCGGAGCAGATTACTACTGGAGAGTAGTCACAGGTAAAACTGAGAGACTGTCAGACGCTTTGGTTGCCGTAGAAACCAGATTCGGCTGGGCAGTGCAAGGACCAGTTGTCATGTCCAGTATGAATGAAGCAACATGTATGCACATTGGACTCAGTGAAGACTCAGTGGAGATCTCAAACCAGCTAAGAGCATTTTGGGAGATCGAGTCGCTGGGCATCACTACTAAAGGTGAGGAAACACCTGATGACAAGAAAGCCAAGGAGAGCTTTGACAGGTCAGTCAGATTCATTAATTGGAGATATGAAGTGGCGTTGCCATGGCGCCAAGACACACCCGAACTGTCAGACAACAAGAAGGTTGCACAAAGGAGGTTTGAAACCCTGAAAAGAAAGCTGAAATCTGACGTGACACTGTTTAAAAGATACAACGATGTAATAGAGGATTACACAGAACAAGGAATATGTGAAGATGTGCCACAGAGCAGTCATTCAGCAGAGACAGAGAATGTAACCTACTACTTAACTCATCATGCTGTAATCAGAGAGGACAAAGTAACTACCAAGTTAAGGGTAGTGTTTGATGCTTCGTCACATGAAGAAGGTTGTTCCTCTTTAAATGACTGTTTATTACCTGGCCCAAACCTGAATGCTGACCTCATGAGCATTTTGATCAGATTCAGACAAAATCCTGTAGCTTTCACAGCAGACATTACTAAAGCTTTCCTTCAGATATCTATAACTGAAAGTGACAGAGATGCTGTGAGATTTTTGTGGCTTACAGGACCCCCAGATGTTGAAGGCACCAACACGCGTATAATGAGAATGGCACGTGTTGTGTTTGGAGTAACTTCAAGTCCATTTTTACTTGCAGCCACTATCAGACATCATCTGGAGAAATATGAAGCTAACCAACCAGACACGGTAAAACTAATGAGAGACTCACTTTATGTGGATGATCTGATCGCTAGCTCAAGTAACTCAGACGAGGCATACAGACTTACTACAGGAGCAAGAGAAATACTGGCTGCTGCCAACATGAACCTCTGTAAGTGGACAACAAACTCCCTTGAACTGAAAACCAAGTGGTCAAACAGCAAGCTTGATTTCACACAAGAAACAGAAACACATGGAGGTGTGTTGAAGGTGCTTGGTTTGGTGTGGAGACCGGACACAGATGACTTTGCCTTTGACCTCAAACATTTGATGAACATTCTAAAAGGAAAGGAAAACACAAAGAGGAGTGTTTTGAGATCATCCGCCAGAATCTTTGATCCTATAGGGTTCCTAACGCCATTTACCATTCGAGTTAAATGTCTGTTTCAGGAAATGTGGCGACGGGGCCTGAGCTGGGACGACGAGCTGCCTCCAGACCTTTCACAGGCATGGCAGCAGTGGTGCATGGAGCTTCCTCAGATCCACCAAATAGTCATTCCGCGGTGGTATGGAACAGAAAAGCTGTCAGATAAATCACAAGTTCTCCATGTCTTCACAGATGCAAGCGAAAAGGCGTATGGCGCAGTTGCGTATCTACAAGGACACACAACAGAAGGAGAGACTGTTACTGCGCTCGTTGCATCCAAGTCAAGAGTGGCACCAATCAAAACAATCACACTGCCACGCTTGGAACTGATGGGAGCTGTGATTGGAGCAAGGTTGGCAAATAACCTTTTGAAGGCACTGAATATGCAGATCACTCAACTCAGAATGTGGTCAGACTCCATGATAGTGATTCACTGGATTCGCAGTTCATCAAAGAAATGGAAACAGTTTGTTGCCAACAGAGTGATGGAGATACAAACTTTGACACCACCAGAACTATGGACACATTGTAATGGAAAGGTGAACCCAGCTGATCTCACCACAAGAGGTCAGTCCGCATCAAGGTTGAAAGAGGAAAATCTCTGGTGGTCAGGCCCATCATTTTTGAAAGAAAAGGAGCTTCAAACTACACCGCCAGAAACAGCACAAGAAATACTATCAGAAGAAGAGGTTAAAGCTGAGCTAAAGGCAAGTCAAGTCGCAGTACATCTCAGTAACAGTGAAAGAGTGCAATCTGAACCATTGCTACAGCTGGACAAATACAGCAAACTACAGACCGTACTAAGAGTAACTGCATGGATCCAAAGATTTCTCCACAACTGTCATTCAAAGCAAAGACAAAGGGGAGAACTAACAGCAGAGGAAATGGCAAAAGCTGAAAAGGTATGGATACGTGAAGCGCAACTTAACAGTTTTGAAAGAGAAATAACAGAGTTGAAAACTGGAGAAAATGTGCACAAAGACTCAAAAATCAGAGACTTTAAACCCTTTCTAGACGAGCAAGGCTTAATCTGTGTAGGAGGAAGGCTGCATCAGTCAAACATGAGTTTCAATGAGCAGCACCCGTGGTTGTTACCCTCAAATCACAGATTTGCACAACTTCTGATAAAATACAGTCACGAAAATGTCATGCATTCAGGCGTGAGAGACACTCTAGTTCATCTACGAGAGAAGTATTGGATTCCACGCGCGAGACAGTTAGTCAAAAAATGCATTTCAGACTGTACTATCTGTAAAAGATTCAAAGTAAAAGCAGCACAGCAAACAGCTGCACCTCTTCCCAAAGACAGAGTTACTGAAGCACCGCCGTTTGAAGTCACAGGTGTTGACTTTGCAGGCCCACTGTTTGTAAAGTCCAAGAATTCTGCAGAGAAAGCATACATAGCACTTTTCACCTGTGCAGTTACACGTGCAGTGCACCTTGAACTAATATCGAGTCTATCAACAGAAAGTTTCCTTTTGGCATTCAAGAGATTTATTTCACGGAGAGGACTTTGTAGAGTAATCTACTCGGACAATGCAAAAACGTTCAAGAGAGCAGATCAAGATCTAAAGGAACTGTGGAAGGCTATGAAGGAGCCAGAGCTGCTGGAATATTTTTCTGAAAAGGGAATCAAGTGGAAATTTATTGCAGAAAGAGCGGCTTGGTGGGGTGGTTTTTGGGAAAGGTTAGTGCGCTCTGTAAAGGGATGCCTCAAAAGAGTAATGGGCAGAGCATCTCTGAGCTTTGAAGAGTTAACTTCTCTGTTGACAGAAATAGAAGCCACTCAAGACCACTCACATTTGTGTACAACGATTTACAAGAACCAGAATCTCTGACGCCAGCTCATTTCCTCATAGGGAAAAGACTTACCTCTTTACCACCAAAGCCATTTTCCACAACAGGTCAGATAGCAAATGCAAATAAAGAAAGGCTGACCCGAAGATGGAAATATCGCCATAGACTTGTCAAGGAATTTTGGAACAGATGGAGGAGGGAGTATTTGCTGGACCTCAGATCGGCTCACACTCGTCATACCCCAAATCCAACACAACTCAAACCAGGAGATTTGGTCCTCATTGGAGATGACAAGATACCACGTCAAACATGGAAAACAGGACTAATCATAGAGGTGTTCCCAGGGAGAGATGGACTAGTCAGATCCTGCGCTATGCGCACTCCAACTGGGACGACGTTAAGAAGACCAGTTCAGCTACTATATCCTTTTGAAGTTAATATTTGAACTGTCTTCTTGGGGGGGAGGATGTTGAATATTTAATAGTTCAGAATGGTTCATACACATAAGTTGATAGTTATTACATATTGAAATACATATAGGACAAATAGATATTATAAACACTTTATAGTTAATCAGAAAAGCTATTTATAATAGTAATTTAATTAGAATCCCAAAGGTGTTTTCCTTCAATGCAGTCGTTAGACATTGTCCACTAGACGGCGCTGGTACTGTACCTTTGGCCATGAAATGTTATTGTTCAAGCTGCAGACCGAAGAAGAAAAAGTCAGTGCTAAGCGATGCAGTGCTATCAGAGGGACGGACGCATGTTAGCCAGCGGGAACGACAGATGTGTTGTAAACTGAGATGCAGCATTCTCCAGTAAAGCCAAATGAAGGTAAAGTTGGGTGTTTGGACATTCTTTCCTTATAACAACTGATGTTACAGCTAAATCCACAACAATTATCATTTTATAAGCATTTCTTTCAAGTATTTATGTTCATGAGTTTTAGTCATATTGCCCTTGCAATAAAGTTGTTAATGAAACTGCAATCATGTGATTTTCCTTTAAGGGGCAAAAAGGATCGGTATTGAAGAAAAAGTCCTATAAATTAATGGTATCGTATCGAAAGGAAAAATGCTGGTATCACCCATCCCTAAAAAAAGAAATTTTATGATAAAGGTAATAGTAAAGGTAAAGGTAATCTAAGGTAATCTAGGTAAAGGTAAAGTAAAGAAAAAGGTAATCTGTCCCACCTGGAGAAGCCCGGGAATATGGTGAGGATCATGTTCTTTGACTTCTCCAGTGCTTTCAACACCATCCAACCGATGATCCTGAAGGACAAGCTGCTGCGCGCAGGGGTGGACCAGCACCTGTCATCATGGATCCTGGACTACCTCACGAACCGGCCTCAGTTTGTGAGAACCCGGGACTGTGTTTCCGACACGATCATCAGTAGCACGGGGGCCCCCCAGGGAACGGTGCTGGCTCCTTTCCTGTTCACTCTTTATACTGCGGACTTCTCACACAACACAACACACTGCCATCTACAGAAGTTCTCTGATGACTCCGCGATCGTTGGCCTCATCTCCAATGGAGATGAAGCTGAGTACAGAGGGCTTATCCGGGACTTCGTGGACTGGTGCCATCGGAACTGCCTCCAGATCAACGCGAGGAAAACTAAGGAGCTGGTGGTGGACTGCCGCAGGCATGGGCAGCCCCTCACAGCACCAGTAAATATACAGGGAACAGACATCGAGATGGTGACATCCTATAAGTACCTGGGTGTTCATCTGAACAATAAACTAGACTGGTCACACAATACTGACGCACTCTACAAGAAGGGACAGCGCAGGCTGTTCCTGCTGAGGAGACTCAGGTCTTTTGGTGTACAAGGGGCGCTGCTGAAGTCATTCTATGACACGGTGGTGGCATCAGCCATCACTTTTGGAGTGGTCTGCTGGGGCAGTGGCATTACTGCAGCCGATAGGAAGAGACTGAACAAACTGATTAAGAAAGCTAGCTCTGTCCTGGGGCAGCACCTTGATCCGATGGAGGAGATAGGAGAGAGAAGGACGGTGGCTAAACTGTCATCTCTGCTGGAGTCCGAGTTCCACTCTATGCAGGACATACTGGATGCACTGAGGAGCTCATTTAGCAGCAGACTACATCATCCCAGGTGCACAACCGAGAGGTTTCGTAGGTCCTTCCTACCAACGGCTGTCAGACTGTACAACCTAAGCAGGGCTGCTCGCAGAGATAGCAAAAAGACGTAACAAACTAATAGTTTTTTGAATGCAAAAGATGCAATAGACTTACACAATGGTCCCCTCCGGCATACAACTAGGAACATACCGGTCGCTATGGAGGGTGAGAATATGTATGGGCACATAATCATACCATGTAGGATAACTAAGTAGACGGTTATGCTGTTTCATCCCATCTAGCAACAATGCTCTGCACTGTGTGTGTTTATATATTTACATATTTATTCCATCTAGCTACAATGCTCAGCACTGGGTGTGTTTATATTTATATATCTATATATTTATTCCATCTAGCTACAATGCTCCGCACTGTGTTTTTATATATCTACATATTATTCCATCTAGCTACATTGCTCCGCACTGTGTGTGTTTATATACTTGCATATTTATTCCACCTAGCTGCAATGCTCCGTACTGTGGGTGTTTATATATTTACATATTTATTCCATCTAGCTACAATGCTCTGCACTGTGTGTTCATATATTCATATATTTATTCCATCCAGCTACAATGCTCTGCACTGTGTGTCTGTGTGTGTGTGTGTGTGTATATATATATTTTATAGTAATATGTACATATGTATATTAGCTGCTCTTGCTTGCTTGTTTTTTTCTTGCCTTCTGATTGTTGCTCTGAGTGTTGCTATCCCTGTGCTGTTGCAATCCTGGAATTTCCCCGTTGTGGGACTAATAAAGGCTTATCTTATCTTATCTTATCTTAGTTTTAAAATAAATTTAAAAAATCATGACATTTGTAATTTACTGGGATGTACCAGCACATAGTACACACTATACAGTGCAAAGTTTGTTAAACTACAAAAAATACCATTGTAGTAAAAAAAAAAAAAAAAAAAAAACAAAAATGCAAATGGTACAATAAATCATTGAGGACTATAATGTTCACCTTTTAGTCAGTATATGAAAAAACAGCAACTTTGTATATGTTAAAGACAGACCCTATTGTACTGAGGGAAATTCAGGTTCTCAGGAAAAATGCCGCTCATCAATTAATCATTAATTGATCGATAAGGTGAATCAATTATCAATTAATGAATTCATTGATAACTTCCATTCCTAGTTGGAAATTTATCAGAAAATATGTGTAAATTCAAAGGAAAAATGTCACAACTTTAAAAGAAAAACTTTTTACAAATTTACAAGGAAAAAGGTCCCAAAAGTATCAGAAGACAGTGGTAGTTTTATTATTTAAATTTTGAGAAAAGAGTCAAGTATATGGAAAAAAAACTCAGTTACTGGTGAAAGTAAAGTTACTACCCAAGTAACTTTATTTACCAGGCACATTCTTACTAAAGTAACTTTTATGGTGAGTAATCTTACATGCACTCAAGTAATTAATATCAGAAAGAAAGCTACTTTTACTTGAGTACAATTCCTGCACACTCTACCCACCTCAGCTCATAACCGTTTATGAGAGGATTATTCACACTCACTGTTATATCTGGAAAATCTCATCTGTTACACTTGAGTATTCTATTTTTACGATCAGGACACATAAGTTCCAGTGGCGCAGGAGGGTGTTGTCTCCAAGTAACCGACATGTGCGTTCATCAACTAGCCAGCAGATGTCTAAAACAGAGCTGCGAGCTTCTCTCTGAACAGTCTGAACAGACATGGGAGTAAAGGCTGGGGACCAACAGCAGTTAGCAGCAGCCTTTTATTTCACTCTCCTGCTCTACAAAACAGTCTGCTCTTCACCATGTAGTTCTGCGCTACACAGTGGTCAAAGATTTATCTGTGTACCTTGACAAACTTTTAAACCACACACTCAACACTGATGTTCAGCATCTGTGATTAATCATGGTATCAAAATTAACACAAACTATTCATGCCTGAGGACAGCTAAAACCTTTATATAAACAGTACAGACCTAAAGAAGCAGAATCTATCATGTTTGGTGTTTTAACTACTTGATTTGTTGAGAAACTAAATAGTGTAGCTGCGTGGCAAATTGGGCTAATAGTTAATCCAAGATGCATCAATTTTGAAAAGCAAAATTAAAACCGTTTCATTAGTTTCACTCCAGTAACTTCATCTCCATTTCCCCTGCTCAGTGTATGAATCCACCTTGGTAGACTTAAAAAGGGACATACTGTATTATGCCCTTTGTCCACATGTTGACATACTGACATGCTTTAGGTCAATATACCACAGGGTACAAAACTACAGCACCATTTTCTACCCAGATTAAACACCCTTCTTCACAGTGACCGATTTCACTGTCCATTAATTGTTGGTTGGCTAGCTCTGGTGGTCAGAAACAGGTTGAGCCAACGTAGAATTGGCTTAATGTGAGAGTGGGGGGGGGGGGGATAAAGCATCATTATGGACAGGAGTGTGTGGTTTGAGTGGTCAATAGGATAGGATCAGTTCCTGGGATGTAATAAGCATAGAAATCAGCCTGAATGAGTCAACAGGTGGTTCTGCCAGCAACAGCTATCCACTGCTGGTGAAGTAGCCAACCCAACAAGAGTATAATAAACAAATAGCACCTAGGAATGGTGCATATAGATAAGCGCTGGTAGATAATTAGGCTGGGGTAAGGGATTTGGCTGGATGAGAGTAGTCAAAATCACAGTGCGAAGTTAGTTTTTTTTTTTTAATTTTGTGTGTTTTTCATTTTGATGTGTTTTAGCTTAGTTTATAAGTATGGGTTTTTAGTTCCCTTTGTTTTATGTGTTCTTAGCTTCATTTTGCATTTTATGTGTTTTAACTCCAGTGTTTTCCTCAGTGGAGCCCCTCATGCCAGATGCTGCTTGGCCCATCTGCAGGGGTGTTGGTCTCGTGGGTCGCTCTGGCTTGGGTGGGTGTGGGCTCTATGCCATTGCCTTACACCTGTGGTGTGGGCCCCGGTCTGTCCTGGTCAGGGTGGCCTCAGTGGCATGCCCTGTGGTCATGGGTTGTGTAGTCCCTTCCTGTGTTGCTGGCTGTCTTGTGTGGTTTGCTCTGTGGCTAGCTCTCCTCATTCTCCTAAGGATTTTGCCTTTAATTGTATTTTAATCACTTTTTTCCATCTACCATCAACTCTCACTTCTGTTTATCAAGCCTCTTGCACCTGTGTGCGCACTCAGTGTCATCTAATCACCCTCTTTAGCCTTCTGTTCACCTTTCATCTGTGTTTTTGTTAGCTTCGGGTTAGCCACTAGCTATGGCTACTAGCTCCCCTTCCCCTCCTCCTCTGGTGTGCTCTCTCTGTCAGATGTTTAGCTACACCTCTGCCTCTTTTAGTGATAATGGTAAATGTAATAAATGTCTTTTCTGAGGCACTCAAGACGAGGTTGTCTGATTTGGAATCCCAGCTCCGCTGCATTGAAACACCGGCTGCGCCAGTTAATAATGACGGATGTCCCTTAGTTGCAGCGGAGCTCCCTAGCTTAGGGCGGCCTGCTAGTGGTCCTCCTCAGCAGCGAGGAGACTGGGTGGGTGACGGTGAGAAGGAAGCCTAGCCGCAAAACCCTGGTTCACCACCAACCTGTTCATGTTTCTAATCGCTTTTCCCCACTCAGTGACACACCCGCTGAGGAAAAAACTCTGATCACTGGCAACTCTGTAGTCAGAAACGTGAACCTAGAGACTCCAGCGGCCATAGTCAAATGCATTCCTGGGGCCAGAGCAGGCAACAATGAGTCAAATTTGGAAATGCTGGCTAAAAGTAACTGTAAATACTCTACAATTGTTATCCACACTGGCATGAACGATGTCCGACTCCGGCAGTCGGAAGTCTCAAAACAACGTGGAATCGGTGTGTGACTTTGCCAGAACAATGTCTGTCTCTGTAGTATTCTCTGGGCCCCTCCCCAATCTGACCAGTGATGACATGTTTAGCCGCTTGTCATCCTTCAACCGCTGGCTGTCTGTGTGGTGTCCTGCAAACAATGTGGGCTACATAAACAATTGGAGCTCATTTTGGGGAAAACCTGGTCTTATTAGACGAGACAGCATCCATCCCACTTTGGATGGTGTGTCTCTTATCTCGCAATCTGGCATCAATTTTATCCAAATTTCCAAAACATTGACAACTCTGAGTTGGGACCAGGAAGCAGAGTTGCAGTCTTACATGCCTCTCTGCAGCTCCTCTTCATCCGCCACCCCTCAACTTAGCCCCTGTCTTCCCCATCAGAGAATCACTGTCTGCTCCCTCCAAAGTAAATAAAAATATAATGTATAAGCATCCCAAAGTGATTAAACAAAAAGTTGGTAAAACTCAGACCTAATATTTAACAAACATTAGGTCTCTAACTCCCAAGTCTCTGCTAGTCCATGATCTGTTAATTGATCATCAGATTGATTTAATATCCCTTACAGAGACTTGGTTAGGAGAAGAGGATTATGTTGGTTTAAATCAATCAACGCCCTCTGGTTATTTAAACTGTCAAAATCCCCGAAGTTCTGTCGTGGAGGAGGAGTAGCAACAATTTACCATTCCAAATTACTAGTTAATGATAAGCAAAAAACACGTTATCATTCCTTTGAGGGCCTGGTCCTCAGTATTGGGCACTTTAGCAATTTTAGGCTAAACCCAATTTTATTTGCCATAGTTTATCGTCCTCCATCAACCTACTCAGAGTTTTTATCCAAATTTGCCGAATTCTTAGCCGATTTAGTTCTGAAATCAGAATAATTATAGTAGGGGACTTTAATATACATGTAGATGTAGATAGTGATTGCCTTAATATGGCATTTAATTCAATATTGGACTCGATGGGGTTTTCTCAGAAAGTACGAAATTCTACCCATTATCTCCACTATACGTTGGACCTTGTTCTGACTTATGGTATAGAAATAGAAAATCTGGTAGTGTCTCCTCATAACCCTGTACTGTCAGACCATTGTCTGTTGACCTTTGATTTTACTATTTCTGACTACTTGGCTCCTAAAGAAAAATATTACTACAGTAGATGCCCCTCAGATGATGTTGTTACCAAATTTATGCAGATTGTTTCCTCTATGCCATGTGTCAACACAACGGAAATAAGCTATAGACAGCTTGCTCCTTCTGTAATTGACAGCATGGTAGATAGCGTTACAGCTTCTCTGCATCAGACTCTAGACTTGGTGGCCCCTTTAAAAAAGAAAAAGTCTAATCAGAGAATTCTAATTCCTTGGTTCAACACAGAAACTCGTAGCTTAAAACAGAAGACTCGTCAGTTAGAAAAAAAAATGGTGCTCCACTAACTCAGATGAAATCTATTTAGCTTGGAGAAATCATCTTTTAATTTATAAAAAATCTCTGAGAAAAGCTAGAACGAGTTATTATTCTGCATTAATAGAAGAGAACAAGAATAATCCCAGGTTTCTTTTCAGCACTGTAGCCAGGTTGACAAAGAGTCAGGACTCTGTCAATCCTAGCATTCCCTTAGAGCTTACTAGTCAGGACTTTATGAACTTTTTCAATAATAAAATTTCATCTAGCAGAGATAAAATCAAACAGATTCTTCCCACCGTTAACTTTAATACAGTAACTACTACAACTCCTTCAACTGATATTTGTTTGGATGAGTTTACTCCAACTGACCTTTTAGAGTAAGACAAAATAATTTCCTCATCCAAGCCTTCAACTTGTCTTTTAGTCCCTATTCCTATCAGGTTATTTAAAGAAGTCTTCCCACTTATTGGTAGCTTTATTCTTCAAATAATCAATTCTTCATTAACTTTAGGCCATGTACCGCAGACTTTTAAAAAGGCTGTTTATTAAACCCTTACTCAAAAAGCCAACGTTAGAGCCAGGAGTTTTAGCTAACTATAGACCAATCTCTAATCTCCTTTTCATTTCAAAAATCTTAGAAAGAGTTGTTGCTACGCAATTATTTGACCACCTGCAGGGAAATGGTTTATTTGAAGAGTTTCAGTCTGGGTTCAGAATCCATCATAGCAGTGAAACAGCCTTAGTGAAGGTCACTAATGACCTCCTTATCGTATCTGATAATGGACTTGTTTCTGTTCTTGTCCTTTCACCGGAGTGGTGGCTCAGTTGGTAGAGCATCCGCCCCACACCCGGGAGGCAGGGGTTCAAATCCCGGCCGGGTCATGCCGAAGACCATATAAAAGTGGAACTTCCTGCCATCCAGCTTGGTGCTCAGCAATAAAAATGGAATGGAGGAGGGAACTCTGTGGCGGCGCCTTGCATGGCAGCGGCCCTCTGATTCTGCACTTGGGGTGTGTGTGATTTACACTGTAGATAGGTAAAACACAATCTCGTTCTGCTGTACATGATTGGTTGTACGGTTGAATGACAATAAGGGTGATTTAATTTAATTTTTAGACCTTACTGCAGCTTTTGATACTACTGATCATAATATTCTACTTGATAGATCAGAACACCATGTTGGACTTAATGGAACGTCGTTTCAGTGGTTTAGATCTTATTTATCTGATAGGTTCCAGTTTGTTCATGTCAATAATGAGTTTTCTTTCAACTCAAAGCTCAGTCATGGAGTTCCACAGGGATCTGTGTCAGGCCCTACTCTTTTTAGTTTATATATGCTTCCGTTAGGCAACATTATTAGAAATCATTGTATACATTTTCATTGTTATGCAGATGACACACAATTATATCTGTCAATGAAGCCAGATGATAGTAATCGATTAGCAAAGTTAAATGCCTGTCTTAAGGAAATCAAAGCTTGGATGACTTGCATTTTCCTGCTATTAAATTCAGATAAGACTGAAGTCATTCTTGTTGGTCCAAAAAATTCTTAGAAATACCTTTCCAAATCAAACTTTTAGTTTGGATGCGGTTACTCTTTCTCTTAATAGCTCTGTGAGGAACCTTGGAGTTATTTTTGATCAAGATCTGTCTTTCAATTCACATATTAAATTTGTTTCTAAGACTGCCTTCTATCATTTGCGTAATATTGACAAGATTAGGAGCATCTTGTCTCAGAGTGATGCTGAGAAACTGATCCACACTTTTGTTAGCTCGAGATTAGATAATTGTAACTCTTTATTATCAGGTTGTCCTAAAACATTGTTAAAACGTCTTCATTTGATCCAAAATGCTGCAGCAAGAGTTTTAACAGGTACTAGAAAGAGAGATCATATCTCTCCGGTTCTGGCCTCCCTTCACCAGCTTCCCATAGAGTTTAGAATTAAGTTTAAAATCCTTCTTCCTACTTACAAAGCTCTAAACAATCAGGCCCCTTTTTATTTAAAAGATCTGATATTACCCTATTATCCTAACAGAGCACTACGCTCCCAAAATGCTGGATTACTTGTAATACCTAGAATCTCCAAAAGTACAATGGAGGGCAGAGCCTTCAGTTATCAAGCTCCTCTCTTGTGGAACCAGCTGCCAATCTGGATTCGGAAGTCGGACTCGATCTCTGGTTTTAAGAATAGGGTTAACACCTTCCTTTTCGATATAGCCTACAATTAGGGAGGGATCATGTGTCTCTGAACCCTCCCTTAGTTATGCTGCTAATAGGATTAGACAGCCGGGGGACCTCCAATAATTGCACTGGGCTTCACTCCTTTCTTCACTCTCAATGATTTTTTTTTTTTTTTTTTTTTTTTTTTTTTTTTTTTTTTGCTGGTCATTAACATCTGTTTGTTCTCTCCCATAGATTGAGTCTCCATCGTGCTGTTTGCTCTCTACATGTCTGTTCTTTTCATCTTCTCTATCCCTTCACCCCCCCAGCCAGTCGCAGCAGATGACTGCCCCTCCCTGAGCCTGTTCTGCTGGATATTTCTTCCTGTTAAAAGGGAGTTTTTCCTCTCCACCGTCGCCAAGCGCTTGCTCACAGGCGATCGCCTGATTGCTGGGGTCTTTCTGCAATTGTGGGGGCCCCCCCTCCAGCTGAAAGTGCTACGAGATGACTGTTGTTGTGAAATGGCACTATATAAATGAAGTTGAATTGAATTGTCTCCTGGCATGGGGGGCTCCACAGGATGGTGTTCCTTCACATGGTGCTGAGCGATTTCTTTTTTATTTTATATGTCTCTTTTATTTTGTGTGTGTGAGAGAAGTGGGGAGTGGTGCGTGTGCGTGGGATGGGATGTATCGTGCAAATATGTGTATTTAAATTTGTCTACTGCTTTTATCTATGTAAAGCCCTTTGTGCCGCATTTAATGTTTGAAAAGTGCTATACAAATAAAGTTTGATTGATTGATAGGTTAACTCAGTAAGTGGTGCTTCTGTTGTCATATGCATCTCCATTCATTCATCCATTTGCCATGTCACGGCGGCAGCAGTCCAAGCAGAGCAGCCCAGACTGCCACTCAATTCACACAGCACCACGATCCTCATGATCTCTCCAGTAGGTGGCAAACCCACTGGACGATGGACCCATGTGGCTCTTTTGGGTACACTGGGTCCTTAATGTAACTTTTTTCATGGGCATCTATTGGACTGCTGTTGGTCTGGCCCTTCACCACGAATACATCAGTGTTTCCCCTACCATTAAACTGGGGGGGGGGGGGGGGGGCAGTGTCAAATGAATTTTATTTTTCTATATAGCGCCAGATCACAACAAAAGTCATTTTAAAATACATTCACTATAGAACAAGTCTTTACCTTGTCCTTTTATTAAACAAACTAAATATCCTTATTGTTATTTATCTCATTTACATGTCAGCAGCTCATTTCTGTCTCTTCTCCTTTCTGCGCTCTCATGCAGTGGGGCAGAACTCTACTGCACATAAACACAGACGTGCGCTCGCACACACAGATACACATGTGCAAATACAGGTGAACACACTCACACCAATAGAGAGCGCGCACGTAGGAAAGCATGTTGCGTCAGCCAACTGAGAAGCAGAAAAAAGATCTGTTTTTTTTTTTGTTTTGTTTTAAACGCACCCAGGATGACAAAGGTTGCAACACTAGCTCTCCTGCTAGTGGCAGCCGAAGTAACGCTCCTGCTCTGGGTCCAAGTGTAGAAAGAAGCCCAGGTGCTGCACACCCTGCTCCTGACAAGCAGCAAAAGTTTGGTCATCACCGGATGACAGATTTTGGCCCAGAATATCTTGGAGCCTGCATGTAAATCTTAATAAATTGGCCAGATGTGTCAGACTTCCCATATCAAGAGGCTGTTGAAATGTTCTTCCAGAAGCTCAGAAAAATACACTGGAGTGACAAAAGCTACACATTTTGTGGATAATTGCCATATAAAAAAAATGTTCAGATATTTTGTTTAATGTTGTTCAAATATTCTGATGTTTTATTCAATAATTGTTTGTTTTTTTTACAGTTTTTATTTATACTGACTGCTGTTATTAAAAGAAACTTATGAACACCATGATTCCTTCAAGAGTTTGTCATTGTCAACCTTCACCCCCCTGCTGTAAACCTGGGGGAAACACTGTATGTGATCCAGTGTGGATTAATGAACCAGCTAGGAACACAGATGTCTGTTGGGGTGAGTAAAATATATCAAGTGCAGCCATTAAAGCCATGGTAGTGCTGCTAAGCTAACTAGGTTAATTGCTCTATTGGTGTGTGGTCTCAGAAGGTCACAGGGACGCATCTACACCCACTGACATTAAAATGGGTGGAGATAAAGCCAGTGAGTTTCAGCTATTACATCACACTAAATGAGACCAAGTCAGACCCTAACAAAGTGGCAGGGTTGTGTTTGCACATAGTTTTTGCAATGGGATATGCCAGATACCCAAATTCATGCACAAAGGCACTGAAAATGAGAAAAATTCATATGTTCCCATGGCACCCATCAGTTTTTTGTCTAAACATGAGGGGCTTACCCCAATGCTGGCAGCTACTTCCACCGTTTATCTGTACTCTATCATGAGAAAGCCTGAAAACCTTGTGGTGCTGCAATGTAACTCGAACTAGGTCAGCGAACTGAGAGACTTGGGCTAATTCAAATTAAACAGAGCTACTGTATTTAATTTCAGTATTAATGAATGCAGTGGACTGGATCCGGGGCCGACCAAGGGAAAACGATTGTTTCTTAACAGAGAGCCGAACAAAAGCATGAGTTCAAGGCAGACGAAGAAGAAAAAGCTATTAAAGGGAAGGAGAAGGGGGTCGTAGCGGTCTAGTAAATACCCCTTTCCTGCTCTCCTGCCTCATTCATGTTTTAACAGTGGGGAGGCACTTCCTCGCCATCACATCACCTTCCTGTGGGGCCATCTCCCATAAAAAGTCAACTCAATAAGAGTGGCTGTTTATACCAGAACAAGAAGGCACCAGTTAGCCTGCAACAGAACAGGTACTGTCAAACACTGTATTTAATTTACCGTAATACCCTCCCCTATTAATGTACGGGCCAGGAATGCATAACTTACAGCTATTTTTAAGATGCAGCAGTCACATGGATGTCCCAAGAGTGTTTCATTTTTTTTTTGACAATTTAAGCATTGTAAGAATCAGTCAGGCAATGAAGAAAAAAAAACTGCCCACTCTTAATTTGAGTGAAAATAATATTTTATGTCCTCATAAGGTGCTCTTCAGATCTGTATCTGTAAGTCACTGTCCAACAAATTTCTTTCCATTCCTTAGCTTAAAGTCAGTGAAGCAAAAAATGTTTTTTGAGACTTTTCTTCAGAACGATTTCTCAGTCAGTGATCAAGAAGTAGCGAAGGGAACATTTCATGTGACATATTTCTGAGAAGACCGTAGAGTCTTAAAGGTACTGTAATCCAAAAATGTACATTTCTGTAGTCTTAATAATTTCAGTAAAAGCAAAGCATGTATATTTTGGTTTTGAAGGGGGGCACAATGGGTACACAAGCTGCAACATCAGCACGCAGCTGCCTTTGCAGAAGTGCAAGCAATTTTGCCCCTAAAACGGGGCGTTATGTCAACACACATGCACATTCTTCAGCCACCAAAACGTTTAGGTAGGGGGCAAATAACAGCAGGCAAATAAGATAACCCACCCAGCAGCTAGGTAACGGAGCTGCGACGCACGCCGAGCATTCCTACAAGCACACTTCCCGTTTTGCTTTCGAAATAAGAGCATCAGTTTAGACACATAAGCACAACCCTCACAGTACAGAGACCAATCACGCCAAAACTACAAATATTAAAAAATAGAGGTTAAAATTGTAACGTGGACAGCGTAAAGACTGTAAATCGAGGGTATGGCGTCGTCCAAAACTGTATACATTTATAGACAGGTTAAAAAAAAAACGTAGGTCAGATTTAGCAAATTGGCGAATAAAAATGTTAGAGATTAAAAACAACATTTTCATAAATCAAATATACACTAATTAAATCTGAATGCTTTAAATAACACAGCTGGGGTATGACAGAGTTGAATCGAAGCAAATTAAACAGCAAAACAATGCTAGGTGACAACAAATGTGTTACTTTGAAAGTTTAAACGGTATAATTTCAAGTAAATTAGCTACCTTGACAACTGAACTAAAATTAGGTCTAAGGTTAAAACAACAATAAGCGTTTTTCACGCCAGCCAAATCAACAAATTGAGCAGGTACAGTTAACATAGCTGTGGAGCAGGGTCGTTTGCTTCATTTTAGCCCATCGGCTTAGCACCGTTGTGCCTAAACGTTACAAAAGCTAAGACGGCTAATGCTATCACTGGGCTAACATTGCTAGCATAACCGTACAAAGACAGCGACCATGCTTTGAAATTCTCAGAATATCCATACCTAAGGCTCTGCCAGTTCCTCCGAGTTGACAGATAAACTCCCAGCGGACGTCCATTTGATTTGTCCGGCAGCGGTGGAGCGTGTGGCGGCGGCAGCAGGCAGCATCGGTTTGGGATGAGCGGCTCCTTTCTGTTGGCAGCAGCCGGATGAGCCCCCTCCCACCCTGGGTTGCATCACCTCAGCATCCCCCCCCCCCCCAGTGTTGGAGAAACTCTTCATCATGACACTCATCCCCATCCTCTTCTGCAAAAAAAGACTTCAAGTAGTCACACAAGTCTGCACACACTCTAAATTACAGAGGCAGAAGTGGGTGTAGTGTTGAAATTACTAGATAGCTTCCCAAATCTAAGGATTAGTGATAATCCCTCTTTTTAATCCCTCACATTCCGTTTGAACTTGCACATTAATTATAATCGCTGGGTTTATGTAAACATTGAGCTAAAAAAAAAATCTGTGACAAGGATGAATGCAAATTAGCCCATTTTTGTACGTATTAGCTATGTAAGGACACTCAAAAATATTTCAGATTTTATCAGCACTTTATACTTTTTTTTGTCAGTTAAACCAGAAGGAGCTGTACTATGACTCTTTTCTTCTTGACAGACGGTCGAAGCAGCTTTAAGTTTAAGAATGTTTGCTCCTGCAGCTTCTTTCATGGCTGACCCTGCCCATGTTGGACAGGCATGTTCTGTTGCAGAAACGACAGACCAATGAAGAGCTGCAGGGTTGTGTCCGTTTCTTTTTCCTCTTGTCTTTTTATTTGTAGGTCTGAGATAAGGCAGGTCTCAAGACGTTGTGTTCCTGTGTCTACTGTTGTCATCCATGTTGATCTGCCTTCCGCTACTTGTTCCCATGTTGCAGGATTGATGTTGCATATCTTCATGCTGTTCTTACACACATCCTTAAACCTCAGCTTTGGTCTTCCTCTTTGGTGGTTGCCTCTGGTCATTTCACCATACAGCATTTGCTTGGGAATTCGGCTGTTGTCCATGCATCTGACATGTCCAAGCCATTGGAGCCTTCTTCTGCACAGGATGGTAGTCATGCTTGAGAACTGGGCTTTTCCCAGAACCTCGCTGTTTGTCATTTTGTCCTGCCATTTGATGTTCATGATTCTCCGGAGACATCTCATGTGGAAAATGTTGAGTCTTTTCTCCTGTCTGGAATACAGTGTCCAGGTCTCTGAGCTGTAAAGGAGGGTACTCAGTATGCAAACTGTCATGATTAAATACCCAGAGACTCAAACGCAGAGCAAACGAACACTGGATGAACACTCAGGTGGAAACGTTTCGCACAGTTTAATGAACACAAAAACGCACAATAACACAAACTTAATAAATACACAAAAGACACACCAGTAAATGAAAATGTACAACAAAAATGCCAACTTAAGGAATATAAACACAGGTGGGCATGCTGGAGCAGCACACAGCCTGCGGAGGAGAACAAAGGGAGATGATTAATAAGGTGACTCGGGAAATAAGAGAAGAGATAAGGAAGAGAGGAGGAGAGACTTACAACCCGAGCAGAGAGTCTGGCAGTGAACTCCAGCGTATGGTGGTTGAAGCTGGTGGGGGAAACACCAGTGGGATGACAGCAAGGGGAGATGGCTGAGTGGAGAGGAGAAGTGGGTAGACCTGGGTGGAGTTGATGTTGTCCTTGAGATGAAAGGTTCAGGTGAGAGTGCGCAGCCCCAGAGACACACCGCTGAGATGGAAGCAAACCTGAAGAGGAAAAAACACAAAAAGGTAAGACAACTGGGAAAAAATAAACACCAAACAACATTAACATGGGTTGTTTAGGCATCAATGCCCAATGGTCCAGCGGAGAAGCATTCACAAACTGGCTCTTTTATACGCTGGTAAACCAGGAAGCAGCAGGTGTGTCCAATCACGCAGGTGCGCTGATGAGCTCCAGAGCCAGGAAACAGACAGAAGGATCCAGGAGGGGAGGGGGAGCATGCTCACCTGATCATCACAGCAAACTGCATAGATCTTAATTTTGGTCTTCAGAGTGGGCATTTTGTTGTTCCATGCCCGTTTTGTGAGCTTGCCAAAAGTTGTTGCTGCCTTCCCTATCCTAGCATTGATCTCGTGGAGGTGATTGTGGACCCGAGGTAGCAGAACTTTGTCGCATTTTTGAGAGACTTATTTTCAAGGATGATGGTACCTGGATCCATGTCTTCCTGGGTCAGGATAACAGTCTTCTTTATGCTGGTGATCTGGGAGAATACCTTGCAGGTGTTTGCCAGATGGTCCATCATTGCTTGTAGAGCAGACTCTTTGTGAGCAACAAGAGCTGCATCATCGGCAAAGAGGAGATCCCTGATCATCGGAGTTTGGGTTTTTGTTTTTGCTTTGTGTCGGGAAAAATTGAGTAAGGATCCATCAGTTCTCCAATGGAGAAACCCATCTCCTGGGGATTCTTTGAAGGCATGGTGTAGTAGCACAGCGAAGTAGATGCTGAAAAAGGTTGGTGCCAGTACACAACCTTGCTTTATTTCACTTCTGATGTCAAAGCTGTCTGATGTGCAGTTGTCAAATTAAACAGTAGCCTTCATTCCTTTGTTGAAGGAGATGATGAGTTGAGAAAGTGTTGGTGGACAACCTATCCTCTGTAGTATTGTGTACAGTCCTGATCTACTGACTGTGTCAAATGCCTTTGTGAGATCTGCAAATGCTATGTGGAGAGGGGGATTTTGCTCTCTGCACTTTTCTTGCAGTTGTTCAAGAGAGAAGATCATGTCCATCACTGAGTGGCCAGATCTGATGCCACACTGGATCTCTGGAAGCACTCTGTCTCCTAGCTTTTGTAAGCACCTCAAGATGATATGGGTGAAGGCTTTGCCTTTGATACTCAAGAACGAGATACCCCTGTAGTTTTTGCAGTCTCCCTTGTCCCCTTTGTTCTTGTACAGGGTCACAATGTTGGCATTTTTCATGTTCTGTAGAATTGTTCCTTCTTCCCAGCATAAAAGAAGAAGCTTGTGTAAGTGAGGTAGAAGATCCTTGTTCTCTTTTAAGATTTCTGCTGGTATGTTGTCACTTCCAGGGGACTTTCCACTTGACAGCTCTTCTATTGCTGCAGCCAGCTCCTCTTCATTTGGTTCTAAATCCAGTTCTGCCATTTCTGGGAGTTGTGGATAGGTTTCGAGAATTTCACGGTCTGCTGTGCATTCTTGTGAGTAGAGACCTGAATAATGTTCCACCCATCTCGCCATCTGTGCCTTTTTGTCCACAATCTGCTGCCCTGATGTTGACTTCAGAGGGGCTACTTTGTTGATGTGTGGACCAAGAGCTGTCCTGATCTTTTCGTACATGCGTCTGATGTCCCCACAGTCAGAGGCCCTCTGTATGTCTGTACAAAGATCTTCCCAATACTTGTTGGCACATCTTCATGATTCCTTTTGGAGTTTGGATTTAGCATCCCTCAGTTGATTCAAGGTGCTTTGTGTTGGGTTTTTGCTGTGAGCTAGGAGGGCTGTTCACATTTTCTTGATGAGTGGTTGTAAAGTTGCTGCATTTGCTTCAATCCAGTACTCTCAAGTGAATTTTGATGTTGTCGCAAATTGCCATCTTCAGACACGTTCACATGCTATCTGGTGAGGACTCATAAATTTTAGGAAATTGCTCTGTAAGGCATCTCTGGAAGGTTGTCTTCATCTCGATGTTTTTGGCATTCCTCGTGTTGATCTTTGGCTTCTTTTGTCATGGGCGTGCGTAGTACGCACAAATGGAATAGACAAGCCCACTTGCAAGTGAAGAGAGTGTTTTAATAAGTAAGGAATCAAACGTACAAGAATTGTCCAACATAGGATTCCAAAAACAGTTTGCAACACAATAGGTAAACACAGCTCAGCTCAGGTTCGATCTTAGAGAAAAGCAGTTCACATCAGCCCCAGGGAAACACTGACCGCTGGGGGAAAACAAGAAATGTAAACCAAGAAGCAGGACTTACATGGACGTGTTGGAGCGCAGCTGGGCTCTGGGAAAAAACAACAGCAATCGTAGTCCAAATGGAAAAAGTCCAAGCACAAGGAGCAGGCAGAGCAGAACAACTACTGTGTGCAGGGAGTAGACTGTACAATGCACTGACAATTCACAGGAGTATGGACAGGGTTTAAGTAACACCAGCCCTAATAATCACAGTGATTGCCGGTGTGAGAAAGCGATTGATAGCAGGTGTGGATGATAGTGTGCGTAAGGGTGAGAGAGTGTGTGAATGTGTGAACCTGGGAAGGGAGAGAACAGACAATGACAGATTGGAATCACCTGTCAGAAACTGACAGAACAGAGGGGGAGTGGCCACCAGAGGCAGAACGCACAGATACCATATGGAAAACCAAAGGTAGCATAAAACACAGATGATATAGAACAGGAGCCCGCCATGAAGCCTGAGCTTGGGAAACCACCAGCTCGGCTCATGACATCTTTAGTCTCTTAGACCTGTGAATCTTTCTGGTAAGTATCTTGGTTTTTGCAATGGCAAGCAGGTGATGTGTACTGCAGTCTGCCCTATGGTATGATCTTGTTTGCTTTACTGAGTTGGCATGGTTTCTTTGAGTGATGATGACAAAGTTGATTTGATGCCAGTGCCTTGATCTTGTGTGACGCCATGGCATATTGTGGCAATTTTTGCCATTATAAAAGGTGTTTGTGATGCAAAGGTTGTTCTGAGAGCAGAATTCCAAAAGGCGTTGGCCATTTTCATTAATTTTGCCAGTTCCAAACTGGCCAAGGCATGTGGGCCATATCTGATGGTCTGCACCAACTCTTGCATTAAAGTCGTCCAAAAGAAAGAGCTGGTCTTTTGATGGTATGAGGCCAATTACGTTCTGCAGATCTTCGTAGAACTTGTCCTTGTGTTTGCTTTTGACAGCAAGTGTGGGGGCGTAAGCACTGATGATATGTACAGTGCCTGTCCTCGTGGCAAGTTGAACTAAGATGATGCGCTCAGACTCTCCCTGTGGGGTGTTGATGCCACTGGGTAGTTTGTTCTTGATTGCAATACCTACTCCACAGAGCCAACAGTCCTCAGATGGAAGTCCTTGCCAGAAGAAGTTATAGTTTGTCTCCTTCACGGATCCTGTGTCAGCAAGTCTGGTATCCTGAAGGGCAGCAATGCCGACGTTCAGGCGTGAAAAGCCTGTTTTCCACTAGCCCAGCACACCTCGGTACAGCTCGATTCACTTCAGTACGGCTCGGAATGCTTCTGTCTCCATTAGCACGGTGTTGTGCTTGTGCTGTGATGGTTTGTGTTAGGAGGTTTTCGAAGCGGGGCGGCGGCAGATTCTCAGCGAGGCGGGGCCACACTCCCGTGACGTTACGCACCCGACTGAGTCCTTATTTACACGAGACAAAAAATGGAGGATCCAAGGATTATTGCCTTGCTCGCTCTGTGGTTTTATCTCATAATTAATTTTATCTCATAATTAAGCTGCAACAACACAAGTCACTTTTGTTTTGAATTAACTGCCAAATGACCTAGAAATAATGAGCTGAAACTTGTTTTTATTCGTATTAAATAATGAGACGGTGGCACACTGGCCAACACCAAATTGTATTATTTTTTACATCCTAGGGCATTTTGGATGTACTGAATTAAAAAGATTCATGTTTTTCACCTTCAGGTCAACGTTTGGAACAACAGTATTATTATTTTCCATTTAGATGATGCTACACTCCTTCTAAAGTATTGTAAATCTCTGAATTTGGAATGCCGATAGAACATTCAATTTACATATACTTGTACCTACTTTGACTTGGTGCTAATTTTTTATGATATTTCAATAAAAAGAACAGAAAGCTTACAAAAAGATTTCTTTTTTGGTCTAGTTAAAAATTACATTACCTTTACAATGGTTGACCCCTGATAGGATGATCAGCATCATTTTGATCAGACTAGGCAATGTTTTATAATTCAGTGTTATAACAGACAAACCACACTTTCCAAAACAATTCCATTTTATTATATACAAAATATTAAAAGAAAAAAAAAACTTTGCAACACAACATGAAGGTTAATCGACATTTTATACACGCCGACCACTGAGTGCCTCTACACCAGCTTCCCAAACTGGGTCAGCAAGGCTCGGTTGAATGAAGCCGTCTCTGCCAGCTGTGGGTCAGGAAGGCTCGGTTGAATTAATCCGGACGGGCTGTCGCGGCGGACGCGTGGGATGATTCTACAAGGAAAATGCACACAATAAAATACAGCACGAAAGTGCAAGATATACAGAAAAGACAATAGTTTTTAACAAGAATACATAAGCTTATTTCAGCATATTGTTCACATGAATAATTAAAATAAAAGCTTTAGTCCGCAGTGTGCTGCAATAAAGCAGCGATCATCATCCACAAATGAACACCTTTTTTATTGCATAAATAAACTGAGCGTCTTACCGAATATATTTGTGAAAAAACGCACAATAAAAAAAAAATTAAAACTCACCGTTAAAGGACTCCGATGTCGAGACCTCCCGGTATATTTTTTCATTCCGGGCGGCTCCGTCT
The DNA here is from genome assembly GCA_020510985.1 of Pholidichthys leucotaenia. Taxonomy (NCBI): domain Eukaryota; kingdom Metazoa; phylum Chordata; class Actinopteri; order Cichliformes; family Pholidichthyidae; genus Pholidichthys; species Pholidichthys leucotaenia. The sequence goes on along the minus strand of CM035838.1, from coordinate 173,442,637 downwards.
AACTCGCGCTGGATACGTTCGTCTGACAATGCAGTGAGCAGACACTGCACCTCCTTATTGGTCCATGGAACACCCTTATTACGCGAAGCCATTTTTGATAGAGAATAAATGAAAATAGCACAGCAATACACTGAAAAGAAACCGCCAACAGTGGTTGCGTGCTGAGTAAAGGCGGTCGTGAAGATTCTTTTTTTTTTCTTTTTTTTTCAAAAACTTTATTGAGAAGGTCGTGAAGATTCGGTAGAAGAGGAGGAGGAGAGGGGCGGTTACAGCCTGACCAATCAGCGCCGGTTACGACCTGACCAATCAGCGGCGACCAGTCTGTTAACGTCACAACACGGCACAGCTCAGCACTGCTGTACCCTGCCCTGGAGCGGGGCTGAGAATCGCGGCTGTTAAACCGTGTTGGGGCTTGTGGAAAAGCGTACAAAGCGTGCTGAGCCGTCCCGTGTCGCGCTAAAGCGTGCTAGTGGAAAAGGCCTTAAAGTTCCCTGTCAGTGAGAGAAGTTTTTCCTCAGATCATTGATCTTGTCAACATCGGTGTTGTCAAATCCGGTGCACATTGTTCTCACATTCCAGTTACCAAGCTTCAGCTGGTTATTTTGATTCTTCTTTTTGCCTGGTGCTGGACTTTACGTCTGCTTATCGATTTTTGATCTATCTCCATACACCCATAAGAGCAGGCAGATATGGTGGATTAACACCTCACTGGCTGGGGGCTGCCCAGCTTGGGCGGGTGGTAGTTAATCAATGCAACTGAAAAGCCACTCCCACCGTCGGAAATGACCCATGACGCCCTCTTCGTTCGCCAAATGAGGAGGACTTATAACCTATAACTGCCACCTCCCATGTTGTGCCCATGCATGAGAAGCATGGAGTGTCCTGTCCACTGTTTGATGCAGCTATAGATGCAGTTGATGCTGCTTTTGCAGTGTTGTTTGTGTGCTGCTTGCCTTGATTTGATTAGATTTTGGTGATGATCTGAGAGTGCATACCTTCACCAAGGGCTTTGTTTGTATTTGTGCAGCAGGATTACACAAAAACTACTGGATGGATTTGAATGAAATTTTCACCAGAGGTGCTTCTTGGACTAGAGATGAACCCATTACATTTTGGTGATGATCTGAGACTGCAGACTTCCACTAAAGCTTTTATCTTCTCCCAGTGTGTTAGCAACAATACTGCAAAACTAATGAACAGACTTTGATGCAGTTTTCACCAGAAGTGCCTCCTGGCCTACACACAAACCCATTACATTTTGGAGGTGATCCATGAGGGACGGGAGGAGCCTTGGTGGCGGTATGCGCTGTCTGAGTCTAGTTGTTCTGGTTTTGATTGTTCTGCTTTTTTATTGCTCTTCAGAATTATATTTTCGATTTAATGTATTGTGGGGGCATGGTGTGGGACTTCTCCACCCAGAGAGAAGGCAGCTGAGGAAGGGGGAAACAATGGACCGAAAGAGGAGGTGTCACTGGGGGGTATCAGACGGGACAGTAAGGACTATGTGCCCCCCGGGGAGAGGAGTAAATGCCAGAGCCACAGGAAAAAGAAGGGTGTGAGAGCAGAGCCAGCGTTATGTCATGTTAATGTGCCACACAGGCTTTGTTCTAAACACAATGTATGTTGGTCGGAAGTTCTGGGTCTCAATGCATGATATTAAAGATATAAAAGAGGAATGCACAGAGACCTGGGCTCTCTTTTGCTGTACATTATAAGATAAGATAAGATAAGCCTTTATTAGTCCCACAATGGGGAAATTCCAGGATTGCAACAGCACAGGGATAGCAACACTCAGAGCAACAATCAGAAGGCAAGAAAAAAAAACAAAGAGCAGCGAGTATACATATGTACATATAAACATAAATATATAGACACACGATGTGGAGCACTGCAGCTAGATGGAATAAATATATAGATATATAAACACACAGTGTGGAGCATTGTAGCTAGATGGAATAAATATGTGAATATATAAACACACAGTGTGGAGCGTTGTAGCTAGATGGAATAAATATATGAATATATAGACACACACAGTGCGGAGCATTGCGGCTAGATGGAACAAACATGCAAATATATAAACACACAGTGCGGAGCATTGTAGCTAGATGGAACAAATATGCAAACACATAAACACACACAGTGCGGAGCACCGTAGCTAGATGGAATAAATATGTAAATATATAAACACACAGTGCTCCGCACTGTGTGTGTTTATATGTTTATATATTTATGTTGTGGTGACCCTAAGACATGCCATGGAAAGCAAGCCGAGCACCGCCCCGGAGACTACCTGGAGGGAGAGCACCAGCACCGCGTGCCTGGTCTCAGTCAAGCTCCCAGACTTCTGGCTTCACAACCCGACCGCGTGGCTCTTGCACATAGAAGCCCAGTTTGCACTCCACGGGATAACAACGGACGATACCAAGTATTACTACGTGGTCGCTGAACTGGATGCGCGCACCACGCGACAAGTGACAAGCTTGCTCCAGGAGCCACCGGCCCAAGGAAAATATGAAGTGCTCAAGAGGATGCTTCTCCAGCACTATACCTTTTCTGACAGCGAGAGGGCAGAGAGACTCCTAACGCGTTTGGAGTTAGGGGACAGATCAGCAGTGGAGTTTATGGAGAGCATGTTGGCGCTGAGGGGGAAGGACGATGAATCTTTCCTGTTTGCCCACTTGTTCCTCAGGAACCTATCGGCTACAGCGAGGGCAATGCTGGCCAACTCGCTGCAGCTGGTGACTAAGGACTACCGCGCCCTGGCGCAGGAAGCGGACCGCATTATTTTGGTGACCAGAACTCTCAGCGTGCAGACAGTGGCACCAGCATCCATGAGGGACTCCAGCGAGGTCGAAGAGCCATTGGTGGTAGCCGGGATGGACACCAGGACATGATGGAACGGGGCGATCTGTTTTTATCATTGCCATTTCGGCTCGAATGCCCAACGCTGCCTGTCGCCATGCCAATTCAAGAAGCCGGGAAGATGGCATGTTCGGAATTCAGTAGCAGCTGCAACCGATGGTGACAGGAACAGACTGCTTTATGTCACGGACACACGTTCGGGGAGACGGTTTTTGGTGGACTCCGGTTCATCCAACCAGCCAATGCAGACAGAGTGGCAGGAGGCAGCGGTCCCGAGCTCACGGCCACCAACAGATTCACCATCAGGACATTTGGTGAGCAGACACTGACGATATGCTTATACGGACGCAACTTTCAGTGGGACTTTGTGATAGCTGCATGTTCCAGCCCCATTTTAGGCACAGATTTTTTGTGCTTATGGGCTGTTAGTCGATGTTGCTAATAGGACATTAGTGGACGCTGTCTCTTTTACCTCACTGCCCTGCACAGCTCGGGGAGCTGGGTCGACAACACTGGCTAACGTTATAGCTCCAAGGGGTAAGTACCAACATTTGCTCACACAGGTTCCAGCACTCACGGTCCCGACTTTTTCGGCTATGGTAACGAAACACAGGGTCGAACACTTTATAATGACAAAAGGCCCGCCGGTGTTCGCGCGACCTCAGCGTTTGGATGCAGCTGAACTGGCCAGCGTGCGAGAGGAATTTGCCAACTTAGAGCAGTTGGGCCTCGTCAGGTGCTCCAACAGCCCATAGGCATCCCCGCTACACATGGTGCCTAAAGCTAATGGGTTGTGGCGACCATGCAGCGATTTCCAGCACTTGAATAACGCCACAGAGCACGATCGTTATCCCATTCCGCACATCCAGGACTTTTCCGGCACCTGGCTGGGGTGCGTGTTTTTTCGAAAGTGGATCTGGTCCACAGATACTGTACCATCAGGTCCCAGTGCATGTGGAGGACATACCAAAAACAGCGGTAATAACTTCTTTTGGCCTTTTTGAGTTTTTACACATGCCGTTCGGATTAAAAGGCGTGGTGCAGACTTTCCAGAGGATGATGGACGCAGTGATTCGTGACTTATCTTTCGCTTTTGTCTACTTAGACGACATTCTGGTAGCTAGCACGTCCGAGGAGGAGCACATTGCCCATATCAAGATGGTTTTCCAGAGGTTGGAGGCGCACGTGCTGATAGTTAACCCGGCCAAGTGCCAGTTCGGTGTGCCAGAGATTGATTTTTTGGGCCAGCGCATTTCGCCGGAGGGCGCGATTCCATTACCGGATAAGGTGCGTGCTGTGTCAGACTTTCAGCGTCCGCAGGCTGTGAGAGAACTACAGGAGTTTTTGGGAATGGTTCATTTTTATAACCATTTCCTTCCCCGGGCAGCTCAGCTGATGCAGTCATATGCTATACCATCGACTGGACTCCCGAGAGAGTCCTGGCTTTTACAAACGCCAAAACAGTGCTGACGGATGTTACGTTGATAGCCCACCCGGATTCGTCTGCACGGATAGCGCTCACTACGGACGTGTCTGATGTTGCCATAAGGGCAGTGGTGTAGCAGTACGTCTCAGGTTTGTGGCAGCCGCTCGTATTTTTCAGCTGAACTTTGCATGACAGCGAATGCAAATACAGCACATTCAATAGGAAATTGCTGGCTCTCCACCTGGCGATGCGGCATTTCCAGTTTTGGCTAGAGGGCCGCAAGTTCTCCATGTTTGTGGACCATAAGCTGCTGACGTACGCGTTGTCCAAGGTCTTGGAACTGTGGTTGGCCCGGCAGCAATGGTATTTGGCAGCGATTTCGGAATTTACTACCGACATTCAACACGTCGCCAGTAAGCTCAAAGATGTAGCCGATTGTTGTGCGTTGTCTCCTCGGTCTACATGGGAATAGATTTCCCTGCGATGGCCGGGGAGCAAGCCAGGGATGTGGACATTTGCGCACTCCAGTCTGCGCCTACTGAGTTAAGGCTGGAGAGCAGGGTGGTGCAAGAAGGGTGCCCTCCCTTGCTCTGCAACGTCTCCACTGGCCGCCCGCACCCGGTGGTTCCGAGCTCTTGGCGCTGTTGCGTTTTTGAGTCGGTTCACTCCCTTTCACATCTGGGAGTGCGTGTTTCGGTGAAGCTAATGGGGGCGAAATTCATCTGGCCACACTTGCACAAGGACGTGAAAGAGTGGGCTGCAGCTTGCGTCGCATGCCAGCGGGCCAAAGTGCACAAGCACACCAGAGCCCTCTTCAAGCCGTTCCAAATCTCGGCCAGAAGGTTTGGCCACGTCCACGTGGATTTGGTGGGACCCCTCCTGCCGTCACAGGGTTTCACGCATCTTTTAACAATCGTGGACTGCACCACGCGCTGGCCTGAAGTGGTCCCGCTGGCTTCTACCACGTCTGCAGAAGTGGCTCGTGCTTTTTTGTCGGCTTGGGTTGCACGGTTCAGATACCTGTCGGATATCACTTCCGACAGGAGTCCACAATTCATTTCAAAACTCTGGTCCGCGATGGCCCAGAGCCTAGGGATCAAAATTCACTGCACTACCACGTGCAATCCCCAGGCTAACGGGTTATGCGAGCATTTTCATAGGTCGTTTAAAGCAGCGCTCGGAGCTTCACTCACAGATGCAAATTGGGTCAACCGCCTGCCCTGGTGTCATGAATGCCCCTCCGAGGCAAAAACAAACCCAGATGTTTGACTGCAGTGGAACATTTATTCACAGAAAAAACAAAATAACCAGTCCAAAACAATAACTGTGTAGACAAAAACATAAAGGCAACAAGAAACTTATACAGCTGGGCCTGGGCTGAGAAGTCCCAGGAGGAAAGGAGGGGGTGACTGCTCAAGGAGCTGGAGAACAGTCTAAACACGATTGTGGCTGCCACACTGATGGAGAGAAATGGCAGTCAATAAATAGTGGGGAAACTAATGAGCAACAGGTGCAAGTGGCAGGTGACCTAATTATCAACTGCTCGCAGCTGGAAGGCTGGAAGACAAAACAGCAAGCAGCTGATGGGTGTGTCTAGGAGCTGAGGAGAGAGGAGTGCCACAGAACAGAAAACCATACCAATAACATATACAACAGACACAAAATAGACTAACAGATACACAAAACTAGAAATAAGGTGAGGATCTGAGCTCAACAACAAACCAGAGCTCAAATACATGACACCCGGGTTCTTTTAGGGTTGCGCTCTGCACCTAAGGAGGATGTGGCAGCCTCCCCGGCAGAACTTGTTTTTTCTCAGCTGCTGTGGATCCCTGGAGAGTTTTTACTGGAAAACCCCGCACCCGAGGCTGATCCGCCCGTGCAATTTTTGCACAGTATAGAGGCTTTTAACATACCGGGCCCAGCTCACCATTGTTTTCCCCGCACCTTCGTCCCACACAGATCCTGCTATCTTCACACACACATTCGCACACTGCCATGCAAGGCACTGGCCTGACCCACCAGGAGCAACTGGGGGTTCAGTGTCTTGCTCAAGAAAACTTTGACATCCAGACTGCAGACAGAGTAGGAATCAAACCACTGATCCTTCTATCAGCAGTTGGCCACACTGCACCTGTGTTACAGCCGCTCATGTTAGTCTTGTGCTTTAGATTTTCTTTTTATCTGTGAGCAACAGAAATTCAATCAAAGCGCTAAAAAAATCACGATAAGGCTGATTGGTGAGTCACAGCTTAGATGGTTCCATTATATACATTTTTTCCAGTGAGCATCACATGTTTTTACAAGTTTAAGTAAAATCTAAAAAGTTTGTGCTCTCTAAAGAACAGGTATAGGGAATGTCCGGCAGGCATTCTTGCTGCAGGAATGTCCACCAGACCAGTTGTTCAATGAACAGTAAACGTCCTTTGTCAAGATAAAACTGCTGATTTTAGAGAGGCCCTTTACTGTGACAAAGCTCACAGGTCCAACAATCGTGCTGTTTAATCAGCATCTTGATATGAAGGGTCTGTTGGGGAGATGGATTATCCTGGCAAAGTAGAAGTCCTCTTTTACCATTCCTGACATCAAATATTATTCTGTTTTGGAATGTCTTGGGATAAACTTTTTTTTATATAAATTGTAATAACATGAAAATCAACGACCCATCCGAGAGCTCACAGAATAATATGGGCAATTGTTTATTTGTGTGTGCATGTGGGTGTCTATGTACTGTATATACAGTGGGTAATTAAGTATTGAAGGCATCAACTTTTTTCAGTACATATATTTCCAACATGAAATTTTCACCAGATTTTGATGTTAACTCAAGAGATCCACTCAAAGAAATCAAAACATTTAAGTTCACAAATAAAGTGTAATAAAGTCGAATGAAACAGGAAAAAAAAATTGAACTCATTAGAAAAAGCAGTAGACAGAGGTATGGTAAGCTAAGGAAGCTGAAATAGAAAGAAAGTAGTTTTACCTCCTATCTGTGCAAATTTTTATCAGCTAAGTAGGTATTTCGTGAGTGGCTATAAAAAGGTTGTATGTTACTAAGGTGTCATACAAGAAACAGCTCATGATGGGTAAAAGCCAAGAGCTCTCCCAAGACCTTCACAACCTGATTGCTGTAAACACATTGATGGATTTGGGTACAAATGTATGTGGGAAACGTCTGCATCTTCCAAGAGGTACCACTGGAACCATTATCCACAAATGGAAGGAACATCACTCTACCATCAACTGGCCACACACAGGATATCTGACCAGGGAGTCAGAAGCATAGCCAAGCTAATGCTAGTGTCACAGTAAAAATATTAAAAAAAAAATAAGCCCAAATGACCCAAGATATGTTATCCACTGGATTATCGAACCATGTGGTAACAGGGATGTCTAATGGGGTGTCAGCAGTTTAAAGAAAATAACAATAAAAACCACACTTGCTAAGCTAACTCCACCGTGGCACTGTTAGCTCTGAAGTTAACCCCTTGGGATCAGAAACTTGATATCACAGCCAATTGCACGGTGATGGTTGTAATTGTAATTATGTGTTAAAGGCAGTAGGTGATTTGAGCGGGAACACTATCCCATTTGTTAGCAAATGACCCAAAAAGCATCCCCCTTGTTAACCTTCCATTCTGTATCCCCATTCATGAGTGTAAATCAAGGTGGGACAGGGGAGACATTGCCCTCTCCCAACCTGGAAAAGAGAGAATTGTCTCCACAATATCATCATAAACCTTTCTATATCATGTTATGTAATTGATTGATTCTAACACACACCTTACGGTGCTGCCTAGACACATCATCAGTGATGTAACCTGCAGTCATCGGGTGTTTCGGGTCATTATACATCATACACCGTTTCACAGGCGACCCAGCCAGGGTTGATCAAACCCCGACTTGTGTCTAGGTGGCTCGAGACATCCACGGATCACTCCTTCTGATCCACAGCCATCGTGATGCTCTTTCAGCAGCATCAGTGATGTTCTTGATGGCTTTCTTGTTGAGTCTCCCTCTGATCCCCAACTACTTGAGGGCCCTGCAGAGTGACTGACCGGCAAAACCTCGACAGCCAACCTCTATGGGGTAGAGCCAGGTCTTCCATCCCCTACTACGGCAATCACCAACAAGCTCCCCATACTTGGCCCTCTTCCTTTCAAAGGCCTCTTCTATCCACTCTTCCCAGGGCACAGTCAGTTCCAACAAGATCACCTGCTTGGAAGATTCTGACACAAGAACCATGTCTGGTCTGAGTGTGGTCATTATGATGTTGTCTCAACTGTCTTCCCAGGTCAACCTTCAGTTGCCAGTCTTGTGCAGTTGCCAGAAGCCCCCCCCCCCACAATGGGTTTGTACAATGCTGTGGCTTCTCACCAGCTTTGATGAAGGGTATGGCATGCTTTGCTGGGTGTTGCTGCCTGCTGAAAGAGATCACTGCACTGATTGACTCTGCTACAGCCTTCAGTACCTGGTCATGCCTCTACCGATAGAGCCCCTCACTGAGGGCTCTCGGGCAGCTACTTAGGATGTGTTCCAGGGAACCTCTTTGCTGGCATAGAGAGCATGAAGGGGCTTCTATCAGGCCCCAAGAGAAGAGGTTGGCTGTGCTTGGAAGAACATTGTACACCGACTGGATCAAGAATTTGATCTGGTGTGGCTCTGCTCTCCAGAGTTCTGACCAGGAGACTTTACGTTCCATTGCCTCCTCGCACCTGGTCCATGCCCCCTGCTGGCGTATTCCAACTATCCTGCTGGTTTGTGTTTCCTCCACTCCCACTCTGATTTCATCCTGAACCAACTGACGTCTTTCCTTTCCCTGGACCTTGCTGTACTGAGGTCTTGGTTGCTCCCAAGGCCTGCCCGCCCTGCTGCAACTGTCCCCACCAACTCTTTGAACTGCAGCCGTGCCTCAGCCTGTTCAACAACTTCATGGGCTTTAAATTTCCTGCACGTCTTCACCTGAATACCAGCCAATGAGACTTTGATGTCACTAGAGTCTCTGTACAGCATCACTTCTCTTGCCTGGGAAACTATGAATTCCTCTGACAGACTACTGAATTGGATGTTATGGTTGGTTCTGGCGGGGCTATCAAGTTACTACATGGACCAAGATCATGCTGTCTTTCAGCGTCACTATAGCTGGCCCTGAGGTAACTGTCAACCTCTTCCTGAGTGCAGGAAAGTCGCCCACTGTGCTTTTGTCCAAGGATTTTCCTAATGAATCCATATGGATTTGCAATAAACGATGCACGCTTTCTTGCTCTCTCCTTCCCTCTCCTTCTGTGCCACTCAGCTCGATGGAGGTTAGTGATCTTTTTTCTCATGATGTTACGGAGGTCTACCAACCCAACCTTTTCCTCCTCACTTGACTTCTTAAACTGACGTCTGAGCACACGGAGCTCTTGCCGGAGCCGGCTTATCTTTCCCTCACGTCGATTTGGTCCACCTGGTTTGGCCATTAAGCGCTGCTCCTTAATTCCAAATCTCTCAACTGTGATACTGATGATTATGGTGCACAATAACTGCAACCTCCGGTCAGCATCCCCTCTGGATGAGGCTTTGAGAATCAAATTCACATCTTCATCAAACTGGTGCCACTCCTTCTTCTTGTTGGCGGTAGGCCACTTAACCTGTCGGTGTTCTGAATGCCTGATTTGAGGAAGGCTTTGTGGAGCATGGAGGGACTGGGCACTGTGGGGTGATTCCGGGCCGGGCTCCTCCTGCGTCTCACCAGGTGTAAGACCTGTGCGTTGCACCACTTGCCACTTAATTAGGCACTTCATTTTGGCCTGGTGGATCTTCAGGCAATGCAGGTTTTTGCAGACTTTGCCACATTTACACACTGCACTTGTAATCGTTTGTCCGTAACTTTGGGTCAGTGCCTATGCATCTGTCCTGGTTAATTGAATTAAATGACATTGAACCACCAATTCTAAGCAGAAATATAATTTTTTAATATAAATTTTCAACTTTTTTCCTCATAAATCTGCAACTTTTTTCTCAAATCTTTTCCTGTAAATTTGTGACTTTTTTCTCATAAATTTATGCCTTTTTCTCAAAAATTTGTAACTTTTTTCTTATAAATTTGCATTTTTTTTTCTTGTAAATTTGCCGTTTTTTCTGTAAATTTTCAATTTTTTTCTAATAAATTGTGACTGCTCATAAATTTTCAACTACTTTCCTGTAAATTTTACTTTTTTTTAATTGACTTTTTCTTCATAAAATTGCAACTTTTTTTTTAAACAAAATTGACTTTTTCCTCATAAATTTACAACGTTTTTCCCCTGTAACATTTCAATTTTTTCTCATAAATTTGCAATTTTTCCCCTGTAAATTTTCAATTTTTTTCTCGTAAATCTGCAACTTTTTCTCAAAAATTAAGATAAGATAAGCCTTTATTAGTCCCACAATGGGGAAATTCCAGGATTGCAACAGCACAGGGATAGCAACACTCAGAGCAACAATCAGAAGGCAAGAGAAAAAAACAAGAGCAGCAAGTATACATATGTACATCTAAATATATATACTGTATATATATATATATATATATACTGGAGAGGAGAGTCCGGCCGTTGGTCGAACCTCGGATTCAGGAGGAGCAATGTGGTTTTCGTCCTGGCCGTGGCACATCGGACCAACTCTTTACCCTCTCGAGAATTCTTGAGGGTTCGTGGGAGTTTGCCCAACCAGTTTACATGTGTTTTGTGGACTTGGAGAAGGCATTTGACCGCGTCCCTCGTGGATTTTTGTGGGGGGTGCTTCGGGAGTATGGGGTATCGGGCTTGTTGTTACGAGCTATTCGGTCTCTGTACGACCGTTGTGAGAGTTTAGTTCGCATTGCCAACACTCGGTCGGAGTCATTCCCAGTGAGAGTTGGACTCCGCCAGGGCTGCCCTTTGTCACCGGTCCTGTTCATAATTTTTATGGACAGGATTTCTAGGCGCAGCCAGGGAATGGAGGGTGTCATGCTTGGTGACCACAGGATCTCATCTCTGTTGTTTGCAGATGATGTTGTCCTGTTGGCTTCATCCAGCAATGACCTACAGCTCTTGCTGGGACGGTTTGCCGCTGAGTGTGAAGCGGCTGGGATGAGAATCAGCACCTCCAAGTCCGAGTCCATGGTCCTCAGCCGGAAAAAGGTGGATTGTCCTCTCCGGGTTGGGGACAGGCTCCTGCCCCAAGTGGAGGAGTTTAAGTATCTTGGGGTCTTGTTCACGAGTGAGGGGAAAATGGAGCGAGAGATCGACAGACGGATTGGAGCAGCATCTGCAGTGATGCGGACGTTGTACCGGTCTGTTGTGGTGAAGAGGGAGCTTAGTTCTAAGGCAAAGCTGTCGATTTACCAGTCAATCTACGTTCCTACTCTCACCTATGGTCACGAGCTTTGGGTAATGACCGAAAGAACGAGATCGCGGATACAAGCGGCTGAAATGAGCTTTCTCCGTAGGATTGCTGGACTCACCCTCAGAGATAGGGTGAGGAGCTCAGTCATCCGGGAGAGGCTCAGAGTAGAACCGCTGCTCCTCCACATTGAAAGGAGTCAGTTGAGGTGGTATGGGCATCTGATTAGGATGCCTCCTGGACGCCTCCCACTTGAGGTGTTTCAGGCACGTCCCACTGGGAGGAGACCCCGGGGCAGACCTAGGACTCGGTGGAGAGACTATGTCTCCCAGCTAGTCTGGGAACGCCTTGGTATCCCCTCTGAAGAGCTGGAGCAGGTGGCTGGGGAGAGGGAAGTCTGGGCTTCTCTGCTTGAACTGCTGCCTCCGCGACCCGGACCTCCGGAAAAGCGGTAGAAGATGGATGGATGGATGGATGGATATATATACGTATATACACTGTATATATACACTACCGTTCAAAAGTTTGGGGTCACTTAGAAATTTCCTTATTTTTGAAAGAAAAGCACTATTTTTTACAATGAAGATAACTTTAACCCCTTGCACTCAGGTCAATTTCCCTAAAAACGCCAAAAAAATAACGTGCCCAAAGTAAATCGAAAGCTGTTCTTCAACTCCTTTGCAGCATCTTCATGGGGTTGGTCTCATTTAAAAGAAAACACTTTGAATTTTTTGGCAAAACAGTCATAATCTCTCTAAGTGCTCCGGCCACTGAGTTACAGTCATCTAAACATACTGAACTTGAAGAAAATAAATTTCGCCTTGGTGTTTTTTTGGATACAAATGCTTGCAAATAACACACAGCTTCAGATCCGGGCTGGAAAATGCAACAGAAATGTAGAACCAAGTGTTATCCAGCTGAGGTCAAAATTTTGTAACAATACCACAAAAAATGAATATATTACACAGCTTTTTCCTCAGGTAGTTCCCAGGCGTTTTGGAACTGTGCCAAATTGTGCCAAATGGCACAGTTTGGAAAAACGTCTGTAACTTTTGAATGATTCAGTATAGAAGCTTCATCTTGGGCTCTAATGAAAGGTGACACTCAGGGCTGTGTGTGTGTGAGGAGGGGACCTCGCTACAGAGGACGGACATCGGCCATCGCTACATGACGGAATAGTCATGTGGCGACAGCGGCGCAGTCACCGCGGCTTCCCCCCCCCCCCTTCGCTACAGAAGAGTAGTGGGGGTGGTGGTGTTCACAGTCTGGACGCGGCGCACGACCCGTGTACCGCAGCGCACAAATTTCGGACTTCATGCGCCGCACAGTTGGAATTTACCGATCGGTCAAAAGTCATTTTTGATTACAATTTTCAGGGATAAAGAATAATTTAGCTTATAACACCTTACCTCTTCACAGCAGCAGTGTCCTGGCGAACTTCTCTTCCTCATTGTCAGACGAACGCGACGCTGGTCCCTTGTTACGGACTCGTGGTTCTGGTCTCGGCGACCCGGTTAAAACATAATTCCATGATTGCGGTTTTGGCGAATGATTTACGACCTTCGTCGTCGGCCTCCGTCGGTCTATGATGACCATGGAAGAGAATCCTAAACGTCTATTCTGCTCGAATTAAAAAAAAAAAAAAGCACCGCCTGTGACTGAAGAGGCCGATGCGCGAATGGCAGTCCCTGTCACACAGGTAGCACTTGTGGATGGTCTCCGTGCTGCTGGGTCTGTGACGGTTCTTCCTGCGGGTCCTTTTTTTCATCTGCTGCAGCAGTCTATCTTCACCCAGCCTTACAAAAAACAGCTTGCGAACTTCTCTGCTTCAATTGGCTCGCTGCATTCACAGCTTTGGTAGGCGGGTTCTTCTTGCTAGGTTTTCAGTCATTGGTTCTTCAAGGTTTCAGAAACCCAATTCAAGGCTCTTATTAGTCGAATGAGAGGTCAATCAGATGAACTAATCTGTTCGCGGCTGTGTCTGTAGTGGAAGAACTTTTTTTTTTTTTCAGTGCGCACGAGGGCGCACGAGAGCGCCCTCGTGCGCTCTGGGATGCAGAGACGTGCCCGTCTGCGGTACACCGGAGTGCAAGAGGTTAAACTAATCAGAAATACACTCTAATATCTAATATACATTGCTAATGTGGTAAATGACTATTCTAGCTGCAAATGTCTGGTTTTTGGTGCAATATCTACATAGGTGTATAGAGGCCCATTTCCAGCAACTATTACTCCAGTGTTCTAATGGTACATTGTGTTTGCTCATTGCGTTAGAAGGCTAATGGATGATTAGAAAACCCTTGTGCAATCATGTTAGCACAGCTGAAAACAGTTTAGCTGGTTGGAGAAGCTATAAAACTGACCTTCCTTTGAGCAGGTTGAGTTTCTGGAAAAAATTATTATTTCAAATACAAATAATTATTTCTAACCTTGTCAATGTCTTGACTATATTTTCTATTCATTTTACAACTCATGGTGGTAAATAAGTGTGACTTTTCATGGAAAACACAAAATAATTGTCTGGGTGACCCCAAACTTTTGAACGGTAGTGTATATAGTATATATATATATATATATATATATATATATATATATATATATATATATATATATATAGACACACAGTGCGGAGCATTGTAGCTAGATGGGATAGATATATAAATATATAAACACAGTGCGGAGCATTGTAGCTGGATGGAATAAATATATGAGTATATAAACACACAGTACGGAGTGTTGTAGCTAGATGGAATGAATATGTGAATATATAAACACACGGTGCGGAGCATTGTAGCTAGATGGAATGAATATGTAGATATATAAACACACAGTGCGGAGCATTGTAGTTAGATGGAATAAATATGTAAATATATAAACACACAGTGCGGAGCATTGTAGCTAGATGGAATAAATATGTAGATATATAAACACACACAGTGCGGAGCATTGTAGCTAGATGGAATAAATATTTAAATATATAAACACACAGTGTGGAGCATTGTTGCTAGATGGAGTAAATATATAAATATATAAACACACACAGTGCGGAGCATTGTAGCTGGATGGAATAAATATATGAGTATATAAACACACAGTACGGAGTGTTGTAGCTAGATGGAATGAATATGTGAATATATAAACACACAGTGCGGAGCATTGTAGCTAGATGGAATAAATATGTAGATATATAAACACACAGTGCGGAGCATTGTAGCTAGATGGAATAAATATTTAAATATATAAACACACAGTGTGGAGCATTGTTGCTAGATGGAGTAAATATATAAATATATAAACACACACAGTGCGGAGCATTGTAGCTGGATGGAATGAAACAGCACAACCGTCTACTTAGTTATCCTACATGGTATGATTATGTACCCAAACATATTCTCACCCTCCATAGCGACCGGTATTTTCCTAGTTGTATACTGGAGGGGACCATTGTGTAAGTCTATTGCGTCTTTTGCATTCAAAACTATTAGGTTGTCACGTCGTTTTGCTATTTCTGCGAGCAGCCCTGCTTAGGTTGTACAGTCTGACAGCCGTAGGTAGGAAGGACCTGCGAAACCTCTCGGTTGTGCACCTAGGATGATGTAGTCTGCTGCTAAATGAGCTCCTCAGTGCATTCAGTATGTCCTGCATAGGGTGGAACTCGGACTCCAGCAGAGATGACAGTTTAGCCACCATCCTTCTCTCACCTATCTCCTCCACTGGGTCAAGGCGCTGCCCCAGGACAGAGCTAGCTTTCTTGATCAGTTTGTTTAGTCTCTTCCTATCGGCTGCTGTAATGCCACTGTCCCAGCAGACCACTCCAAAAGTGATGGCTGATGCCACCACCGTGCCATAGAATGTCTTCAGCAGCGCTCCTTGTACACCAAAAGACCTGAGTCTCCTCAGTAGGAACAGCCTGCGCTGTCCCTTCTTGTAGAGTGCGTCAGTATTGTATGACCAGTCTAGTTTATTGTTCAGATGAACACCCAGGTACCACTACCATCTCGATGTCTGTTCCCTGTATATTTACTGGTGCTGTGGGGGGTTGTCCTTGCCTGCGGCAGTCCACCACCAGCTCCTTAGTTTTCCTCGCGTTGATCTGGAGGCAGTTCCGATGGCACCAGTCCACGAAGTCCTGGATAAGCCCTCTGTACTCAGCTTCATCTCCGTTGGAGATGAGGCCAACGATCGCAGAGTCGTCAGAGAACTTCTGTAGATGGCAGTGTGTTGTGTTGTGTGAGAAGTCCGCAGTATAAAGGGTGAACAGGAAGGGAGCCAAAACCGTTCCCTGGGGGGCCCCCGTGCTACCGATGATCGTGTCGGACACACAGTCCCGGGTTCTCACAAACTGAGGCCGGTTTGTGAGGTAGTCCAGGATCCATGATGACAGGTGCTGGTCCACCCCTGCGCACAGCAGCTTGTCTTTCAGGATCATCGGTTGGATGGTGTTGAAAGCACTGGAGAAGTCAAAGAACATGATCCTCACCACATTCCCGGGCTTCTCCAGGTGGGACAGAGAACGGTGAAGGAGGAAGATCACCGCATCCTCCACCCCAATGCCATGCTGGTAGGCGAACTGGAATGGATCCATCGCTGGTCCCACCAGGGGGCGGAGGTGAGCAAGGAGCAGTCTCTCCAGGGTCTTCATCATGTGGGACGTCAAGGCCACGGGTCTGTAGCTGTTCAGATCTTTGGGGTGGGAAGTCTTTGGTACAGGAACCACACAAGATGTTTTCCACAGCTGTGGTACCCTCCCCAGCTTCAGGCTCAGATTGAAGATGTACTCCACAATCCCACACAGCTGGTCTGCACAGGACTTGAGGAGCTTTGCGCTGATGCCGTCCGGTCCCGACGCCTTCCTTGCCTTGATCTTCCTCAGCTCCGTCCTCACCTGGGTCTTAGTGAGGGTCAGGTTGGGGGGCTGTGTGTTGGGAGTGGGGGGGTGTTGGTGGAGTGGGGAGTGGGCAGCAGGACTTGATGTCTTTAGAGGCAGCAGTGGTTGTAGGGCAGTCAGGGGGGAAGGCAGTTGGTCAAACCTATTGAAAAACAGATTCAGATTGTTCACCCACTCCCTGCCCCCTGTGGCCTGGGGGGAGGTATTCTGGAGCCCAGAGATGGTTTTAAGGTTTCTCCAGACCCCGCTGATGTCGCTGTGTTGCAGCTTGTCCTCCATCTTCGTCCTGAAGCTGTCCTTGCCTTCTCTGATCTTTCTCCTCAGCTCCCTCTGTACGGACTTCAGCATCTCCCTGTTCCCCGACCTGAAGATCCTCTTCTTCTCTCTCAGAAGTGTTTTTATCTCAGGGTTGATCCAGGGTTTGTTGTTTGAGCAACACCATATGGTCTTGGTGGGAACGGTGTTGTCCACACAGAAGCTGATGTAGTCCGTGATGGTGTGAGTGAGGCCATCGATGTCCTCACCATGTGGATCGCAGAGCTGCTCCCAGGCGGTGGTTTCAAAACAGCCCTTTAGAGTGTCCATTGCCTCCTCAGACCATAACTTCACTGTGCGCATGGCCGGAGGTTGTCTGTGCACTAGGGGTTTGTACACCGGCCGGAGATGAACCAAGTTGTGATCCGATCTCCTGAGTGGGGGGAGTTGTGATGAGGTGTACGCCTCCTTAGTGTTTACGTAGAATAAGTCCAGTGTTTTTTTTTGTCTCTAGTGTGGCATGTGACATACTGGGTAAATGTGGGTAGAATGGGAGACAGTGAAACATGGTTGAAATCGCCTGAGATGAGGAGAAGAGCATCTGGGTGTTCTGTCTGCAGCCTGCCAGTTACTGAATGGATGACATCACGCGCTGTCCCAGCGTTCGCTGTCGGATTTGCATAAACAACAATGCAGATCACGTGTGAGTATTCCCTCGGGAGATATGTAGGCCGCATGCTAACAGCTAGCAACTCAATGTCTTTGCTGCAGTGTTGTTGTTTAACAGTGATATGTCCCGGTCTGCACCAGTTGTTGTTAACATACATTATCACTCCACCGCCCCTTGCTTTGCCACTGTCTGATGTTTGGTCTGCCCGTATCGCATGGAAACCCTCCAGTTCAATGTTAGCATCTGCTGCTAATTCAGTTAGCCAAGTCTCTGTGAATAGAAATACGCTACTACTCCCGGTATATGCTATCGTAGCGGGAGATAGCCGCTAGCTCATCTACCTTTCCCAGTAACGATCGTACATTCCCCATAACAACGGATGGGAGGGTGGGTCTGTACCTTATATTTCTTGCCTTCCGCGTTACTCCAGCACGGCACCCACGGCGTTTTCGCCCTTTATAAGCCATTATTAGTCCCACAATGGGGAAATTCCAGATTTGTGACTTTTTTTCCTGTAAATTTTCACCCTTTTTCCTCATAAATTTGCATTTTTTGTCCTGTAAATTTTCAACTTTTTTTTTCTTGTAAATTTGCAGTGCTCATCTGGATGCTGGTTAAATTTTTATTGTGAGATCAAATTGTAATTTGCCACTTTTTTTAATTTTTAAATTGGCATCTTTTATCATAGCTTTGCATTTTTATTCTTGCAAATTTGTACCTAATCTACATTTACCTCATGCTGAACTGGCTCCTCTCCTGTGAAACCAGCTCCCTGCCTGGGTACGGGATGCTGATACGCTCTCTTCTTTTTTAAGATCAAACTTAAAACTTTTCTTTTTGACAGAGCTTACAGTTAGCTTTATTGTTATTATTAGTAATGTTATTTTCACTGATTTCAAATTCGTTGAATTTTGACTCTCACTTTGTTGTGATAGTTGTTTTAATCATTTCTTTTCTTGCCTTCATATTTTTGAATATTTTAACCTCTTACCTTTTTGTGGTTTTATGCATTTCTGTTTGACTATGGTTCTGTAAAGCACCTTGGGTTGGACTTATGCTTGAAAGGTGCTAACTCAAGTAGGTTCATTTTGTGCAGTGTACAGTCGAAACATGTTAAGAAGGTAAAGACATCTCCTTTCTATTCTTGTCTTTAATAAGAACAAAAGATAAATAATTGAAAGGTGCTATATAAAAAACGTGAACTGAGCTGAACTGGTGCATATCCCCATCTCTGTATTAGAAAATATATCTCCTACTGGCTATAGGTAACCTGGAAGAGCTAAAATCTAAAAATGTAAATATACTGTATATAGTAGATGGAGTGAAGAGAGATTTTAGTATTTTTACTGTTACCATATGACCCAAGAAAGCATTTTATGAGTAAAACCCACGAGGGGCCTTTAATTTCAAACATACATGCTCATTATTCTTCAGTGAACTCTATGGAAAACATCATTCCACAATGGCAGAAACGTTGCTGACCCAAATGAAAAATGACATGACGAGAGAATAATGAGACCAAGTTTTTATTTACACAACACACTGGTCATCTTAACAGTTATTGCTCATTTTACACAGATCAAAAGCCTTGATAAGAGTTTGTGCTGCTTACGGCCGCTGTGTTTTAGAACTTTCTAATGATCTGGAAAAACTGCTCAGCACAGTGTATCTCCACATGGTAAGACTAGGTACAGTAAGTGGATAAAAATGGTCGAGGATATATGAGTGAATCACTGTTTTAATGGTCCTACGGGGGAATTTTTTGGTATTCCGGATCAGCTCCAGGTGCTCCGATTTCTACAGCAGCGTGGTGACATTCGGTAGGCAGCTACAGGAAAGGAATGCAACATAAATGTAGAAATATTAACTCCAGCTGTAGAGATCAATGAAGATTAAAAAAAAAAAGTGGACACATGACATAAAGCTCAGGCAGGTAGAGCATCCAGAAACTGTACTCAAGTAACATTTTGTGAGGTTTTTCTCCTAAATGTGTTTCTGCTCATAAATTTGCATTTCTTTCCTCATAAATTTATGACTTTTTTTCCCGTAAAATTTCAATACTGTTTTTGTTTTATTTTGGGACTTTTTTCCTCCACAAAATTAATTATTTTCCCATATATTTGTGACTTTTTCTTGTAAATTTGAGACATTTCTTTTAAAATTTGCAAGTTATTTTCACATAAATTTGTGACTTTTTCTTACAAATTTGCCTTTTTTTTGGTAAATCTGTGACTTGTTCCTGTCAAATTTGTAACTTTTTCCCATAAATTTGTGACTTTTTCTTGTAAATTTGCCAATATTGTAAATTTGTAGCTTTTTTCTGTTAAAATTATCAAGTTTTTCCACATAAATTTCTGACTTTTCCTTGCAAATGTGACACTTTTTTCTTGTAAATCTGTGACTATTTTCTGTAAAATTTGTAACTTTTTCACATACATTTGTGACTTTATTCTTGCAAATCTGCATTTTTTTTCCTCATTTATTTGCAACTTTTATCTCATATTTGTAACTTTTTTGTACAATTTGTGACTTTTTTCTTCTATAATTTGCAAGTATTAACCACATAAATTCGTGATTTTTTCTTGTAAATTTGTGACATTTTTCTTTTAAAATTTTCAAGTTTTTCCAAATAAATCTGTGACTTTTTCTTGCAAATTTGACACTTTTTTCTTGTAAACCTGTGACTTTTCAGTAAAATTTGTAACTTTTTCACATAAATTTGTGACTTTATTCTTGCAAATCTGCATTTTTTTTCCTCATTTATTTGCAACTTTTATCTCATATTTGTAACTTTTTTGTACAATTTGTGACTTTCTTCTTCTAATTTGCAAGTATTATCCACATAAATGTGACTTTTTTCTTTTAAAATTTTCAAGTTTTTCCAAATAAATCTGACTTTTTCTTGCCAATTTGACACTTTTTTCTTGTAAACCTGACTTTTTCAGTAAAATTTGTAACTTTTTCACATAAATTTGTGACTTTATTCTTGTAAATCTGCATTTTTTTCTCATTTATTTGTAACTTCTCTCTCATGCAATGCTGTGAAAAAGTATTTGCCCCGTTCCAGATTTCTTATATTTTTGCATATTTGTTTCTCCTAAATGTTTCAGATCATCAAACAAATTTTAATATTAGACAAAGATAACCTGAGTAAATACAAAATGCAGTTTTTAGATGATGATTTCATTTGTTAAGGGAAAAAAGCTACCCAAACCTACCTGGCCCTATGTGAAAAAGTAATTACCCCCTAACTGCCCCCTAAACCTAATAACTGCCCCCCCCGCCCCCCTCCCCACTGTTTGCCCCCCTCCCCTCTGGTAGAAGACTTCGGTCCAACCAGACTAAAACCTCCCGTCACATGAACAGCTTCTTCCCCTCTGCCATCAGACTGCTGAACACTAAGTGACTTATTGACTCTCGTGCACTATGTACAGCAGCTCAACCAGACTCATGTCAATCATCACTGTTTTCTTCCTGCATTACCGACTGCACTATATAGTTCTCCACAGTATCTGCTGCTCGCTAATATATTTTAACTGCTGACCAGTATCACTTACTCTTATTCTACACTTATTGCATGTATAGTTTATTTCTTTTATCTTATCATGTTTAATGTTGCAGCATTGCACCGAGACAAATTCCTAGTTTGTGTACTACATGAACAATGGCAATAAACCTGATTCTGATTCTGATTCTGATTCTGGTTGTGCCATCATTGGTGCCAAGAACTGGCAGTGAGTCTTTTACATCGCTGTTGAGGAATTTTGACCCACTCTTCTGTGATGAATTGTTTAAATCCAGTCACACTGGAGGGCTTCATGAATTGATTTTCTGGTAGACAGCAGAATTCATGATTCTGTCAATTAGGGCAAGTTGTCCAGGTCCTGAAGCAGCAAAGCAGCCCCAGACCATGACACCACCACCACCATGTTTGACTGTTGATATGATGTTCTTTTTATGAAATTCTGTGTTAGTTTTTTGCCAGATAAAACAGGACACATGTCTTCCAAAAAGTTAAACTTTTGTCTCGTCAGTCCCCAGAATATTTTCCCAGTCTTGAGGATCATCTAGATGTTTTCTGGCAAATGTGGGACGAGTCATTGTGTTCTTTTTGCCCAGCAGTGTTTTTTGTCTTGGAACTCTCCCATGGATGCCATTTTTTCCCAGGCTCTTTCTTATTGTTCCATCATGGACCAGTGTCCAAACTGAGGTAAGTGAGGCCTGCAATTCTTTAGATGTTGTTCTGGGTTTTTGTTTCTCATCTGATCTTGAATTTCTTTAGATCACAGTGGGATGTTTTGCTTTTTGAGATCTTTTAGCCTACTTCAGGTTGTCAGACAGGTTCTATTTAAGTGATTTCTTGATTCAACAAGTCTGGCAGTAATCAGGCTTGGGAGTAGCTACTGAAACTGAACTCAGCTTTCTAAAAAATGTGGTTAATAACAGTTAATTCATGATGTAACAAGGGGGGCAATTACTTTTTCACTTTGGGCCAGGTAGGTTTGGATAGTTTTTTCTTTTAATAAATTAAATCGTCATTTGAAAACTGCATTTTGTATTTATTCAGGTTATCTTTGTCTGACATTAAAATTTGTTTGATGATCTGAAACACTGAAGTGTGACAAATATGCAAAAATGTAAGAAATCAGGAAGGGGGCAAACACTTTTTCACAGCACTGTATATTTGTAACTTTTTTCTTGTACAATTTGTGGCTTTTTTCTTTTAAAATTTGCAAATTTTTCCACATAAATTTGTGACTTTTTCTTGTAAATTTGCAACTTTTTTTTTGCAAATTTGCACCTTTTTTTGTCATAAAGTTGCTACTTTTTCTTGTAAATTTCTAACTTTTTTTCTCATAAGTGTGCAGTTTTTTCTGTTCATCCTTTGTTGGGAGGGAGGAGGTGTTTCCCCAGTCATACAGGTTTTGACCTCCTCCCCATTCCAAAAAATAAGGCTCTCCAAAAATAATTAAAAAAAAATGTCCTTGAAATCAAATATATACACCAGTATTATAATCCAAAGTACATCTTTTTCTCCATAAATGTACAGAAAAGTAAACAGTAATGTGGCGCAAAACTTCTGTTAAAAAGTTACTTGAGTAAATGTAACTAGTTACTACCCAGCTGGTGCGGAACTGTAATTCTACGCAGCACAGTGGCTGGAAGAATTAGTCTGCATGTTTTTCCGGAATGATTCATGACTATTTTTTTCTCATATCTACGCGAACGGATCTCGCTGCACAAACCTCACAGCTCAGAGAACAGTTGGGTCAACATGCCTGCATGTTGCTCTTTGTGTTGTTAGTCTTAAAACTTTAAAATAATGTACAAAATTCAGGAAGTGTAAACATTAAGGTAACTAAAATGCTCTTCTAAAAGGGTAAACGTTGGCACAGGTGAGCTTTAAAAGCCGAGCTGAATATCTCTGGGAGAAAAAAAAAACAAAGCTGGAAAGACATTAGTGCCGTCAGCGTTTATGTGTTAATAAAGAGTTAACATAGCCCCTTTTAATGGGGCTTTTTTTTTTTTGGACGATGATTAACACGCCCGTGCTATGGTTACATGTTTTAATGGCTTGACAGCACTAATTGGCATGAAAAGAGGTGCAACCATTCCCACATCCACCTGCTGGAATGTAGCTGCAGCAGTTTCCACGCCACCATGTGTGCACAGTGATAAACCACAGCAGGGGAGCAGAAAATAAGCGGTGCTTATCTAAATTTAAGTTTAAAAAAAAAAAAAGGGAATGATACAGAGTGTTCCTCTATTAACACAGCAGGTACGTTCTTTTTTCAGTAAACAGGAGCACACAGGATGACCGGTCAGTCATGGGTGCTGCTTTCCAGTTTTAAAGGGTCACCAGCTCCCCCTGGTGACTAAACTAAGCATCCTCGAGTAGATGACCACCAGCAACAGCGTCGACAGAGAGCGGCGGCTGACATTCTTTCTCAGAAGCAAACATTTCAGGACAAGTCCTTCACGGTCCCGTTATACTTCGGTAGAGAAGAGAAGGCTCTGACGTTTGCTGTCAGGTGTGGGAATGCTCTCGAGCTGAAGGAAGTAGAGGAGAACTTGAACCTACAAAAGGAAAACACAGGAGATGGGCGATGAGGGGGGCAAACGGATCATCCACATGTCAAACACGCACACAACGTGTGCGGCTTTTACCTGAGCCATGACCTCTAAAGACCAGCTGTCGTTCAGGGAGATGGGCTGGGAGCTGCTGGACATCTTGCTGTCTTTCTCAGAGGGCCGGAGCAAAGTGGGGCCAAAAACTGTGGCCAGATTGTGCAAAGACATCTTGTTGACGCTCTCGTTTTCAGCCACCCTGAAAGAACAAAGGAGGGGTCCTTTGGAACGTCTACTGAACAGGGACCGCTGTTTGATTAACAATTAGTCCTAGTCATAATAAGTTTGTCTCTATCATCTTTCACCATACTGACAGGTGATTCATTCCATAGACTGTAACTAAAGACCAGGGCCATTTCTAGCTTTTTGGGGGCCCCTATTTTTCTAATGGAGAAGAGTTCAAAACCTTTAAAATGAGATACAAATCTCTCCCCTTCAAACAAAAACATTAAAAATAATAATAATAAAATAAACTTTAGTCACTGTCTGGATGAACAGAAAACAAAAATACACCATTACACACAATAACAATTTAACCAGCAGCCATAGAAATGTGGCAAATTTACCAGGAAAAAAAAACACAAATTTACGAGAAAAAGTTGCAAATTTACAAGAAAAAAGTTGCAAATTTATGAAAAAAGTTGCAAATTTATGAGAAGAAAAGTAGAAAATTTCCGAGAAAAAAGTTGCAAATTTAAGAAAAAAGTTGCAAATTTGAGAGAAAAAAAACTGTACAATCACAAGAAAAAAAGAAACAAATCTTTGAGGAAAAAACCTGCAAATTTGCAAAAAAATGTTGCAAATTTAGGAGAAAAAAGTCACTAATTTAAAAGAAAAATTATAAAACTCAGAAGGAAAAAAAGAAGAAAATCTTTGAGAAAAAAGCTGCAAATTTACAAGAAAAAAGTTGCAAATTTATGAGAAAAAAAGTAGAAAATTTCTGAGAAAAAAGTTGCAAATTTAAGAAAAAAGTTGCATATTTGAGAGAAAAAACTGTACAATCACAAGAAAAAAGAAAATCTTTGAGGAAAAAACCTGCAAATTTACAATAAAAAAAGTTGCAAAATTTAGGAGAAAAAGTCATTCATTCATTCATCTTCTTCTGCTTAATCCTTTTTCGGGTCGTGGGGGGGGGGGGGGGGGGGGGGGGCT
Organism: Pholidichthys leucotaenia; assembly: GCA_020510985.1. Classification (NCBI taxonomy): domain Eukaryota; kingdom Metazoa; phylum Chordata; class Actinopteri; order Cichliformes; family Pholidichthyidae; genus Pholidichthys; species Pholidichthys leucotaenia. The sequence goes on along the minus strand of CM035838.1, from coordinate 173,417,908 downwards.
GGAGCCTATCCCAGCATCTTTGGGCGAGAGGCAGGGTTCACCCTGGACAGATCGCCAGTCCGTCGCAGGGCCAACACAGAGAGACAAACAACCATTCACTCTCACAGTCATACCTAAGGACAATTTAGAATCCCCCGTTTAATGCCAATTAACCTAACTTGCATGTTTTTGGCATGTGGGAGGAAACTGGAGAAATCCCGGAGTAAACCCACGCAGACACGGGGAGAACATGCAAACTCCACACAGATCACTGTTGGTCAGGGGCTGGGATCGAACCCGGGATCCCATGGCCAAGGGTGAGTTGTTGTGCTGCCACAGTGCTAACCACTGCGCCACCGCGCTGCCCCCCAAAAAAAGCTGCAAATTTACAAGTAAAAAGAAAAAAAGAGAAAAATTTGTAAACTCAAGAAAAAAGCAAATCTTTGAGGAAAAAGTTAAAAATTTACAAAAAAGTTGCAAATTTAGGACAATAAAAGTCACACATTTGAGAGAAAAACTTGTAAAATCACAAGAAAAAAGAAGCAAATCTATGAGGAAAAAAGTTGCAAATTTACAGTAAAAAGTTACAAATTAAGGAGAAAAATTTGCAAAGCCACAAGAAAAAAGCAAATCTTTAAAAAAAAAAGTCACAAATTTAGGAGAAAAAGTCACAAATTTAAGAGAAAAATCAACCTTATTCCTGGGGGTGCCGCTGTAGGAACGACTGTGGGCGGAGCTTCCAGTTTCAGCTGACATAGTGTTAAACCAGTCAATAAGAGTGGAGTAGCAGGAGCATTTCAAATAGCGTTTTTAAAAGTTTTTCAAATTCATTTTAGTATATAGTCCACATACTGTACGTGTTTTGCACTCAAGTGGCAGCTAATTTCAGCTCTTCTAGTTTTTGTATTTTTTGAATGTTTTGGCGTAGTTCTGGTACGTGTTGCTGGTGTTCGTGGTTGTGCCATAGACGGGATAAATGGAGGCTTCTCACCACACGGTGACAGACAACATCCAAGCACGGTGTTGTGGCGTACGTCTGCTCTAGGATAAATTTGAGTATGTCCAACATATTTTAACAAAATGCAGCCGACTTTATTGCGGTGGAGACGTGCTGGTCTGAATGTGCACCGTGTGGGGAGCGTGAAATAACGAAGCTGAATTGGTTCTTAATTCAGGTTTTATTCATGCACTTCATCCCCAGCCTTCTCTCAAGAACACAAGAGAATGAGCTGCATCAGACCTTCACATTTATACATTTCACACAAAGGGAGAATCACATATCCCTGTCAAAACCCCCTATTGACATTAACTCCCCCTCCGGTCTCTCAGTCCTCCACCTGTCTCCTAGGAGGTCGGGAAGTCCTTTCAGTCCCTTATCGCCGTACCTCCGTCCTCTTGTTGTTAACCGCAGGTGGTCCAGACATATTGTTCCATTCAGGACGTGAAGTCAATCCACACATGCAATCTCCAGCATCCCCTTTATGCTTATGCATATGTGGGCCAAAATACATGGGCTACAACCCCCCCCCCCCCCCCCCCAAACGTCGAAGAATGGACAATATATTAAAATTCAGAGAACATGTTAATATCAACAGCACAGTCTATACCACATGACCACATCAAAAATCAGTGATAACATCAATAGCATAGTCTATACCACATGATAACATCAAACAATCAGTCCGTACGCCGTCTGGGCTTCAACCGTCTTCCGAATCTGCTGTAGGCAGGTCTCGGCGTCCCTGCGGCGCCGTCCTGCAAAGGATCTGCTGACTGCGCAGAAGAGAGTGGTTATTTGATCCCTGCAGGGGCTCCGGGACGCGTTCCCTGGGGGGTCTGCCACGTCGAGGTGCCCTCGCTACCCGTACAGACTCGTCGTTCATCACAAAGGCAGGCTTTAGTCTGTCAATACTGACTGTCTCTTTTCTGTCTCCCAAATCTAGCACAAAATGCTTATCACCTGTCTCCAGCACCCTATATGGCCCATCATATGGCGGTCGGAGGGTTGGTCTTAGAGCCTCGTGCCTGACAAAAACGAACTCAGCATTTTTCAAAGCTTTGGGAACAAAAACGCGCGGAAAAGTGTGATGAACGGGGCCCGGCAGCATGTCCGTTCCCGTGCCGATCGGTGGTCCAAGAGCCGGGAGGCGTCCCGGTTCCGGATGCTCTGGTAGAAACTCACCGGGCAGCCTGAGAGGTTGTGCAAAAACTAACTCCGCTGGGGAAGCATTTAAATCCTCCTTAGGCACAGAACGCAACCCTAATAAAACCCATGGTAGTTTGTTTACCCAATCTGCATCCGTAAGCGACGCTCTGAGGGCTGCCTTCAAAGACCTGTGAAAACGTTCGTATAAACCATTAGCCTGAGGGTGATAAGCGGCAGTGTGGTGAATTTTCGCTCCTAAGCTGCTGGCCATTGCTGACCACAGCTCAGAGACAAATTGAGGCCCTCTGTCGGACGTAATATCCGACGGGACCCTGAAACACGCTACCCAGGCCGTCAAAAAAACGCGAGCCACCTCTGCGGCCGTGGTCGATGCCAGTGGGACCACTTCCAGCCAGCGTGTGGTTTGGTCCACCATTGTCAAAAGATGTGTGAACCCCTGCGACGACGGTAGGGGGCCCACGAGGTCGACGTGCACGTGATCGAATCTTTTGGCCGGAATGTGGAACGGTTCTAAAGGGGCTCTTGTGTGCTTATGAATTTTGGCCCGCTGACAAGCCATGCAGGTCCTTGCCCACTCTTTCACGTGCTTGCGCAGGCTCGGCCAAACAAACTTCTCCGCTACCATTTTCACCGAAGCGCGCACCCCTGGGTGTGCCAGGGAGTGGACCGAGTCAAAAACGCGGCGGCGCCACGTGGCCGGAACTACCGGGCGTGGCCGCCCGGTTGACACATCACAGATTGGGGGGGCGTACCGGTTTGCAAACACCTGCTCTCCAGCCTTAACCCTGTTGGTCCAGACTGAAGCGCGCGCACATCTGCATCTCTGCCCTGCTCCGCTGCCATGGCTGCGTAATCTATCCCCACGTGAACCGGGGCCGTGTGCGCTTCCGCACTGCTATTTTGCTTCGCGGCTGCCATAGTATAATCTGCCCCTGCGCGCGCCGGTGCTGTGGCCGCGCGAGAGAGGCAGTCTGCTACTATGTTGAGTTTACCCGCTACGTGCTGAATATCAGTGGTAAATTCCGAAATTGCGGCCAGCTGCCTCTGCTGCCGGCCCGACCACGGATCTGAAATTTTGGACATCGCGAAAGTGAGCGGCTTATGGTCAACAAAAGTGGTGAAACGCCGGCCTTCCAGCCAGAACTGGAAATGGCGGATGGCCAAATGGAGCGCTAACAGCTCCCTGTCAAACATGCTGTATTTATGCTCAGCTTTGCTCAAGGATTTGCTGAAGAATGCTAGTGGCTGCCAAACACCGGCAACGTGCTGCTCTATAACTGCCCCTATGGCCAAATCTGATGCGTCAGTAGTTAGCGCGATGCGGGCCGATGGGTCCGGATGAGCTAGAAGCGCAGCTTCAGCCAAGGCTTTTTTTACCTCCGTGAACGCGCGCTCCCGCTCCGGGGACCACTCGATTGTATTGGAGGGTTTTTGCTTTCTGAGCGCGGCGTATAATGGCTGCATGAGCTGCGCTGCGTGGGGTAGGAAACAGTTATAAAAATTTCCCATTCCTAAAAATTCCTGCAATGATTTGACCGTTTGTGGTCGGGGAAAATCTGCTACTGTGCGCACCTTATCCGGCAGCGGAACTGCCCCTTCTGGGGACACGCGGTGGCCCAAAAAATCGATCTGCGCAACGCCAAACTGGCACTTGGCTGGATTAATTATTAAGCCGTGTTCTCCCAACCTCCGAAAAACCGCAGTGAGGTGTTTTTCGTGTTCTTCCTCTGAAGTACTGGCGACCAAAATGTCGTTGAGGTAAACGAACACGAATGGAAGATCACGTAACACGGCATCCATCATGCGTTGGAATGTTTGTGCGGCGCCTTTAAGGCCAAATGGCATGCGCAAAAACTCAAAAAGTCCAAAAGGGGTTACAATCGCTGTTTTAGGAATGTCCTCCGGCCGGACTGGGACCTGATGGTAGCCGCGAACCAGGTCTATTTTAGAAAAAATGTGCGCCCCCGCTAAATGCACCGAAAAATCCTGTATGTGTGGGATGGGGTAGCGATCGTGTGCCGTGGCGTTGTTTAGCCTGCGGTAATCGCCGCAAGGTCTCCAGGAGCCGTCGGCTTTCGGGACCATATGCAGCGGCGAAGCCCATGGGCTTTTCTAACGGCGAATAATGCCCAGCCTCTCTAGGCTGGCGAACTCCTCGCGTGCCATGGAGAGTTTAGCAGCATCCAGGCACCGAGCTTTCACGAAGACGGGGGGGCCAGTTGTAGTGATAAAATGCTCCACCCCGTGTTTCGCAACTGTTGCCGAAAATGTGGGAACCGTGAGCGCTGGAAACTGGGTGAGGAGTGTGTTAAACTTACCACCTGCTGTGGCGACGTTGGTCTGCACTGGTGGCGGGGACACTCGAGCTGCACAGGGAATAGAATAAAAAGAGACGCCGCTATGACAAAAGTCCATTCATAAGTGCGGCCATGCAAGGACAGAGACAAAGTCCTTTCCCCGTAGGTGTTGATGCTCGAGCCGTTCGCCGCCGTTGCCCTGTTTCCACGGGGGCCAGCCACCCGGCCAGCATAGGTTGGGGTGATGAAACTCACTTGGGCTCCGGTGTCTATAAGGAACTGCCGCCCGGAGCTCGTATCTGTGATGTAGAGCAGCTTATTTCTTTCGCCGAGAGCCTAAGCTGCTAACGATTCTCGGTCCTGCCGTTTCCCGACTTCTTGAAGTTGCACGGCGGCACACACCTGTGTGCCCTCTCTGCGAACCGCCGATGATAAAAACAGAGATCCTCTCCTCCGCTGCGTCGGGGCCGCGCCTCTGCCGCTGGGCCATCACCTCCGCCGCGTCGGGGCCGCGCCGCTGCCATTGTTGGTGGGCTTGGCTCGGCTGTCTCCGGCTCGTCGCTGCCTCGGGTCGCCGCCGCGGTCGTCTGCTCGCCGCAGGAGCTGAGGAGCCTCTGCGCCTCTTGGGCCAGCTCACGGAAATCCTGCTGGGTGTCACAACGCATGCTGGACAGCGTTCCTCGCATATGCGTCGGGAGGTTAGTCAGGAAGATGTACTTAGGAAATCATCGTTGTCTGACCCCCTCAGCTGCAGCATGTCTTCCATCAGGGCGACTGGCCTGTGATCTCCTTGGTTGAGCATAGCCAGGAGCCTCCTAGCCCTCTCTTCGGCTGAGGGCGTGAAACACTTGGTGAGGGCAGCCTTCAATCTGCCGTATTTGTCTTCGGCGGGTGGCTGCTGTACCAAGCTCCGCACGCATCGAGCCGTGCGGTTGTCGAGTCTAGCGATGACGTGGTAGAACTTAAGTGTCATCCGCCGTTATGCCTGCGAGCGTGAACTGTGCCTCCGCCTGGAGGAACCACGAGTCTGGGTTGTCCTGCCAGAATTCCGGCAATTTGACGGCGATGGTGCTCGCTAGGGCGGACTCCAATGAGTCCTGATCGTGGAGAGCATTTCCAGGCATTCTCACACGTCACTGGTCACCAATGTGGGGAGCGTGAAATAACGAAGCTGAATTGGTTCTTAATTCAGGTTTTATTCATGCACTTCATCCCCAGCCTTCTCTCAAGAACACAAGAGAATGAGCTGCATCAGACCTTCACATTTATACATTTCACACAAAGGGAGAATCACATATCCCTGTCAAAACCCCCTATTGACATTAACTCCCCCTCCGGTCTCTCAGTCCTCCACCTGTCTCCTAGGAGGTCGGGAAGTCCTTTCAGTCCCTTATCGCCGTACCTCCGTCCTCTTGTTGTTAACCGCAGGTGGTCCAGACATATTGTTCCATTCAGGACGTGAAGTCAATCCACACATGCAATCTCCAGCATCCCCTTAATGCTTAAGCATATGTAGGCAAAAATACATGGGCTACAACCGCGTCATTATGAGTACAGGCAACGAGAAGTCATAAATCATGGCTCTTTCTTTGTTTGGTAGCGCAAGTCCCGGGAAAACCCCAGTGAGTGCCTGCTATCATTGGAAAGCTTAGAAATCGTACTTTCAAAAAATACCTATGCTTTTGTGGAAGACGTAACTCCCGGCAGATCGAACGCGAGTTTTCAACCTAGCCAAAATATAAACAAATTGTCTTTTTCCAGGTCAGTTTTTGCACACTTCTTACAAATTAAATATCATTTTGAAGGTCTTTCAATACAGAATATGGAAATAACTTTACATCAGTTCTGAAAATGTCCTCAAAGTGACTCATTTTGCCAGCACGGGTCATTTGTTTACAGCATTAGCATCTTAGCAGCGGCGCTAACTAACAGAGCTACTGTCTGCGAGGCCACTTTATAAGGTCATCTTCCCATCCCTCGATAGTCGTGGAAGTGGTATGATTATGTTACTGTTTTGAGGTGCAAGAGGCCGTGTTCCCACATTTCTGATGCCGGAGTCATTGTTTTTTAACAAGGAAAAGTGTCCCGTTTCAGTGACAACAATATGTTCTAAACTAGTACCGGAAGTTGCTACCATAATTCACGCAAGGCATCATGGGGCCTAGGAATAAGGTGGATTTGCAAAATCATAAAAAGGTAGCAAAACTTAGGTGAAAAAAGTCACAAATTTATGAGGAAAAATCTTTTAAAAAGTCACAAGAAAAAAGCAAAAAAAATTATTAGGAAAAAAGTTGCAAGAGTAAGAGGGGAAAAAAAGCTGAAAGAAATCTAATTCCCCCCTCAGAAATTGTTGAACGTGAGCTTATAGCTTGGGGCCCGCTAGTGGCCGAGGAGGCCGCAGCATTTGAGAACCGACTGTGATAAAGCTAGTGCATCTCAATCGCCCTCTGGTGGCTGGCTGTGGTATAACAAAATTTGTTCCTATTCAAATACCAAATACTGTATCACCACAAAAATGGGTAAGCCCTCATTTATTCAAACCTAACCATGTTAAAGAGCTGATGTCTACAAACTGTTTCTACAGCAGGTAACAGACGCTGTTCAACTGATGCATGACAGCTCAGAAATGTGTTTTAGCGGCAGCTGTTTACCTTTTTAAGTGGTCGAGCATGAAGAGGAAGGTCACCAGGTTTGGCTCGGGTAGAGACAGCAGCAGATTAAGCATGCAGCTCTCCTTCGCCACGCTGTCAGACAAAGCTGCAAGGAAACAAAAGGTGCTTCAGTGCTTGGTTTTTTCCCCAGAAGGAGCAGCTCTTTCTGGCTTTGACAAAAACTAAAAAAAAAACAAAAACTAATAATACATTTAGATGAAAAGAAGTGCCAATAGTTACATGAAAAAAGTTGCAAATTTACACAAATAAAGCAGGATTGTGCCCAAATATTCAATTATCCAGATATTTGTGCCTTATACTAATATTCTGTTTTAAAATGTGGCATTCAATCATTCATTGTTTTCCACTCAAACTGCTTGACTTAATAAAAGGTAAATTACAAATTTATCTTTTGATTTACCAAAAAAAAAAAAAAATCTCCTGCAAATTTAGGAGAAAAATCATGAGAAGAAAGGATCAACTTGACAATAAAAGTAAAAAAACAAACAAACAATGTACATGAATAAATTTGCAAACATATAAAGGAAAGAAGATTCATACTTGTGGCCAAAACTGCAAATTTAAGAGAAAAAAGTTCTATATTTAGAAGAAAAGCTGCAAACACCTGAGGAAAAAAATTGCCATAAGTCGCACACTTGCATGAAAATTTCCAAATTTGTAAGAGAAGTCACATTTCTGAAAAATAAAAACACTGATGTGGTTTACGGAAAAGATTGTAGAGAATAGTTAGATAATCGCTCTGGATTGGAGCACAAAATGATATTCAAAGCAGTTTAGAATGAAGCCACATGTTTAGAAGAATAAAACAAAATTTACACCAAAAACGGTAGAATTTTAGGTGAAAAATATTAGAAAATGTCTCAAATTTAAAAGAAAAAATATTAACTTAATAACTGAAAAATAGGGGGAAAATTAAAGACTTAACAGTCTAAAAAAAAAACCTCTCAAATTTGCAGAAAAATCCCTTCATTTTCACAACACTGTTCAAAATTGCACTTCCCACAGCAGAGCTTGTTGACCCCTGTCTTGTGCCACAACAGGCCTTTCCCCCTCATGACGAACAGAAATGTTAACACAGATTAAAGGAAAACCGTCTAACCAATGCCTCCAGCAAAGTTGGGGTACAGCTCATCAGTGAAGAGAGGCTCCGGCAGCTCACGGAAATACAGCTTCAGAGTTCCAGCGATGGCGTTCACGTCCATCTCCCCCATCATGACGGAGACGTCCTTGTTGTCTGCAGGACAGATGAGATGTCGACATTGTTAAATACCAAAGAGCACAAGAGGGTCAGCGAGCAACGAGGCTGTTAAGTCCCAGGTGTCTGCTGCTTGATCTTATGCAAATAAACTGTCATCTTTGAAATGTTAATTTTAGAAACAACCTGACGCTCACTGTTTCATTGTCTGAGTGAAGTCTAAATAGCACCCTCCGTTTTCACTCAAAAGTTTCATTTTCAACTGTTCTGGCATGGTCATTGAGTAGAGTGAGGTGTGCTTGTGTTGGAATTGTACAGGAATGAAAAGGCACATGTAGACAGTAGGCAATTTTTTTTTTTTTAACAAGGGGGTGGTGGTAGTTGTGGAAGTATTCACAAATTTAGCATAAAGTACAAACATTTTACTGTATATAAAGTATAAATTTGAGCAAAAATATAATAAAAGATGTTAATTTAACAAGTTCAAGTCATAAATTGGCCTCCCTTCATTGGCTTCCCATAGAATCTAGAATTAAGTTTAAATCCTTCTTACAAAACTCTAAATAATCAGGCCCCTTGTTATTTAAAAGATCTGATAGTACCTTATCATCCTAACAGAGCACTATGCTCCCAAAATGCAGGATTACTTGTAATACCTAGAATCTCTAAAAGTACAATGGGAGGCAGCGCTTTCAGTTATCAAGTTCCTCTCCTTTGGAACCAGCTGCCAATCTGGATTCGGGAGACAGACTTGATCTCTGCTTTTAAGAATAGGGTTAAAACTTTCATTTTTGACAAAGCCTATAGTTAGACTTGGATCAGGTGACCCTGAACCTTCCCTTAGTTATGCTGCTAATAGGTTTAGACAGCCGGGGGACCTCCAACAATGCACTGGGCTTCACTCCTTTCTTCACTCTCAATGTAATATTTTCTGCTGGTCATTAACATCTGTCTGTTCTCTCCCATAGATTGAGTCCCCGTCGTGCTGTTTGCTCTCTACATGTCTGTTCTTTTCTTCTTCTTCTCTATCCCCTCACCCACCAGCCAGTCGCAGCAGATGACTGCCCCTCCCAGAGCCTGGTTCTGTTGGAGGTTTCTTCCTGCTAAAAGGGAGTTTTTCCTCTTCACCATCACCAAGTGCTGCTCACAGGGGATCGCCTGATTGCTGGGGTCTTTCGGCAATTGTGGGGTTTTTCCCTACAGTTTGAAAGTGCTATGAGATGACTGTTGTTGTGAAATGGTGCTATATAAATAAAGTTGAATTGAGTTGAACTGAATTAAACATGGGGAAAAGCGACAAATCTACAAGATGGAAAAAAGTCAAAAACTTAAAGAGGAGGGCAGCTGCATGTTTATGAAACTGGGGGTGGGGGTTGCACAAATTTTCGAAACTGGAGGGGGGGAAAATCACAAATTTACAAAAGCGGGGGTGGAAGAGTTGCAAATTTACAACTCTGTGGGAAAAAGTCACAAATTTACGAAACTGGGGTAGGGGGAGTCACAAATTTACAAGATGGAAAAAAGTCACAAATTTACAAAGTTGGGAGGAAAAGTCACAAGTACAACTTTGTAAATAAAAAAAGCTACTTGAGAGCATGTAGCAAATGTAACTCATTATCATCATATCCTTGGACACCTTTGGACTCTTTATGGGCATGGGGGGATGGCAGCTTAACAAGGAAGATGATTTTGGGTCAGGCCTACTATCTGCGCCTAGAGTTGGAACCAAACATGGTGAGGCAGCGTTCAGTTTTTAAGCTCCTCACATGTGGAACAAACTCCCAGAAAGCATTGGGGCTGCTGAAACGCTCAGCTGCTTTAAATCCAGGTTAAAAAACTTTCCCATTTGCCGCTGCCTTTCAGTAGAACAATTGTTTATCTCCCACAATGCACTGCAACTTTTATTTCTTGTACTTTATCCATCTTATTCTATTTTAGCTTGTTTCTGTTTCTCTTTAACCCCTTGCACTCCGGTCAATTTCCCTAAAAACGCCAAAAAATAACGTGCCCAAAGTAAATCGAAAGCTGTTCTTCAACCCTTTGCAGCATCTTCATGGGGTTGGTCTCAGTTAAAAGAAAATACTTTGAATTTTTTGGCAAAACAGTCATAATCTCTCTAAGTGCTCCGGCCACTGAGTTACAGTCATCTAAACATACTGAACTTGAAGAAAATAAATTTGGCCTGGGTGTTTTTTTGGATACAAATGCTTGCAAATAACACACAGCTTCAGATCCGGGCTGGAAAATGCAACAGAAATGTAGAACCAAGTGTTATCCAGCTGAGGTCAAAATTTTGTAACAATACCACAAAAAATGAATATATTACACAGCTTTTTCCTCAGGTAGTTCCCAGGCGTTTTGGAACTGTGCCAAATTGTGCCAAATGGCACAGTTTGGAAAAATGTCTGTAACTTTTGAATGATTCAATGTAGAAGCTTCATTTTGGGCTCTAATGAAAGGTCACACTCAGGGCTGTGTCTGTGTGTGTGTGGGGGGGGGGTTTGTCCCCCCCCCCTCGCTACAGAGGACGGACATCGGCCATCGCTACATGACGGAATAGACTCATGTGGCGATGTGGCGACAGCGGCACAGTCACCCCGGCTTCCCCCCCCTCGCTACAGAAGAGTAGTGGGGGGGGGGGGGCGTTCACGGCCTGGACGCGGCGCATGACCCGTGTACCGCAGCGCACGAACTTTACACTTCGTGCGCCGCACAGTTGTAATTTACCGATCGGTCAAAAGTGGGGATAAAGAATAATTTAGCTTATAACACATTACCTCTTCACAGCAGTGTCCTGGCAAACTTCTCTTCCTCATTGTCAGACGAATGCGACGCTGGACCGCTCGTGGTTCTGGTCTCGCGACCCGATGAAAACATAATTCCATTATTGCGGTTTTGCGCTTCCATGATTGCGGTTTTTGGCAAACGATTTTTCAAAACAAATAACAGTAGTAATTAAAAAAAGACTGGCGAACGCGTGTGTGTCACTCAGCCTTCGTCGTCGGCCTTCGTCGGTCTATGATGACCATGGAAGAAAATCATAACGTCTACTCTGCTGGAACAAAAACAAAATAAGCACCGCCTGTGGCCGAACATGCCGATGCGCGAATGGCAGTCGCTGTCACACAGGTTGCACTTGTGGGTGGTCTCCGTGCTGCTGGGTCTGTGACGGTTCTTCCTGCGTGTCCTTTTTTCATCTGCTGCAGCAGTCTGTCTTCATCCAGCCTTACAAAAAACAGCTCGCGAACTTCTGTGCTTCAATTGGCTCGCTGCATTCACAGCGTTGGTAGGCGGGTCCTTCTTGCTAGGTTTTCAGTCATTGGTTCTTCAAGGTTTCAGAAACCCAATTCAAGGCTCTTATTAGTCGAATGAGAGGTCAATCAGATGATCTAATCTGTTCGCGGCTGTGTCTGCAGTGGAAGAACAGAAATGCAGCTTACGCAGCTCCATCGTGCGTCCTAGAGCGCACGAGAGCGCCCTCGTGCGCTCTGGGACGCAGAGACTTGCCCGCCCGCGGTACAACGGAGTGCAAGAGGTTAATTCATTTTTTAGTTTGTTTTTAAATTCTTATGTATTTCTTTTGCAACTTGCTGGAATGCTTTAATGTTTTATGTAAAGCACTTTGAATTGTCTTATACATGAAATGTGCTATACAAATAAACTTGCCTTGGCTTGGGTCAACAAGGGGAATGACATGCCCAATCACCCCCCTTCATATGACCTACTACATGTAGAGATGCTGATTTAAGAAAAAATTGGAGTGGTCTCTTAATTTTTTCTGGAGCTGTATGTGCATGTGTACCTACGGTATAAGCACTGTTGTTAACACGCATTACATCATTATTAAGGACAGCACAATAGAAGTGTCGTCCTGCTGCAACTTTTCATTCACTCTGAATTAAATCAGTCACTGTGTTGTACAGATTTCCTGCTGACACTTAAACATACTAAATAAATCAGCTAATGAGTAAGTGCTTGTCCTCACTTGAATCAAAGGCACCCTTCAGCGCCTGGATGTCAGTCGCCACACCAGAGACCCGGTAGATCCCCACTTCCTCCATCCCCCGTCGCTCGATCTCCTCCACACACTGACGCACGATCAGAGGGACCTTGGAGCGTTCTCGCCTGGTGAGGACAAAGACGTTTAAGACGCTCGCTCAGAGAGGTGAACAGGCGTATATCAAGGAGGGGACAAGTAGGACATGTCCCCTCCAACCTGGAAAGAAGACAGGATTAACCCCCCCCCCCCCCCCGCCAATATCATCATAAACCTTTCTATATCACAATTTTTCTCATAAATTTGAGACTGTTTTGGTAAATGTGCAATTCTTCTTAACAAATGTGTGATTTTTGTTCTTGAAAAATTAGAGTTTTTATGAGGAAAAAGTACTTCATAAGAAAATAGTAGATAATCTACAAGGAAAAAGTCAAAATCTGTGAAAGAAAAAGCTGCAAATGTGGCGTAATCCCCACAACAGCTGGACAGGCACAGCAATGTGTGTATTAATGTCTACAGACAGCCCGCTTCTCCTGGCTTTTTCCGGCTCACTACTGTGATGTTAATGTGCCATTCATGCATTGTGTTCATGCTTCCTGTCCTTACTGTGTCTATACACTGATGACAATATGTAGATGTGCCTTGTAACCTCTTTTGTCCTGCAGTTCTGGAGCAGAGGCGAATCCTGGCCTGTAATCTCCTTATTGTTATGTGTGTCTCTCAAATGCAAATGCCCATACCTACTGCTGTGAATGCCTTTCATGTATTGTCTGTAGTCGGGTATATATGCTGCATTATTCTGTAAATCTCTCTCTTTTTCCTTCAACTGCTGCTGACACACACATCCTGTGTCTCTTTGCTGAGAGCCTGAGGACCCGCTCCAGTCTGCTCACACAAGGGCTGGAGCGGAGTTCCTGTGACGGCGGTATGATTTAATAAACCTACTAAAAACATCAGTTCGCTGTCTTATTTTATCATGCCGCTGCACTGGTGACCCCGAGAAAGCACACGTTTTGTGCGACGCAACCTTCTGGTCGGGACAGTTACGCTGGTGACCCCGAGAATGCAACCTTCTGGTCTGGACAGCCGCACTGGTGACCCCGAGGAAGCACACGTTTTGTGCGACGCAACCTTCTGGTCTGAACAGTTACGCTGGCGACCCCGAGAATGCAATCTTCTGGTCTGGACAGCTACACTGGTGACCCGTTCTTCATGATGAGATCTGCACGTCTGGGATCTGCACACCCACGCTGGGACCGGCCGCGCTCACAGCTTCTGACACACGATTCTGTGTCTCCACACAAGAGCGCATGCACCTCGTCCCCTCTCCACGACGGTGACCTCCATGGCCGACGGAGAATGCAGCGCGTGGACCTGAACGCACCATGGCCGAGCGAGTGACAAAGATCGTCTCCTCCCTCTCACCGCTCCAACGCATCTACACAAGCTCGAGGGACAAAGATCGTCTACTCACTTTCACCGCTCCAACACAATGAACAGGGATGATTAAGCACCCTGACCCTGGTTCTCTCCAGCTGGCCCACCCACGCACAGAGCCCCGGCACACGCACCGGGAGTTACGAAGACGGCGCACCACGCACGGGACGCATACGGCTCTACAGACCCCCACCCTCCTTCGCCGCTGCACACAGGCCCTTCAGGGTTGCTCGCACTCCTGAGGCACGCACGCAGCATGCTCGAAGGATTTGCTAATGGTCTCAGCCACGGCATACATAGGGAATTCGGCAGTCTGCGGTTCCCGAGGGCTTTAAGGTTGTGCCCGCACCTAAAGTCAACACGCCAAGTCCCTTTGCTTTTGTTTTTTCTTACAGCCGCCCCTGTTTGTCTTCACGGCCACTATTAATCCTTGCAGGACTTAATCGTGAGAGGAGCCAGTGACTAATTTTTCTTCTTGTGGATCTCCGCACGTTCAACGGGACAGCCCCTCGACATCGCGGACCAACAAGCAATTTTTGCACGGCTCAGACGATTTCACCGTCCCTGGCCAGCATTTACTACCCCCCCACCGCCCTCCACCTCCGCCTGCACAGAGCTTTCCCTGCTCGCTGCCAATGCCGGACTATCGAGGCCTCGGCCGCCTGCCGAGCCCTCTGGGGGGGAGCGTGTGGCGTAATCCCCACAACAGCTGGACAGGCACAGCAATGTGTGTATTAATGTCTACAGACAGCCCGCTTCTCCTGGCTTTTTCCAGCTCACTACTGTGATGTTAATGTGCCATTCATGCATTGTGTTTATGCTTCCTGTCCTTACTGTGTCTATACACTGATGACAATATGTAGATGTGCCTTGTAACCTCTTTTGTCCTGCAGTTCTGGAGCAGAGGCGAATCCTGGCCTGTAATCTCCTTATTGTTATGTGTGTCTCTCAAATGCAAATGCCCATACCTACTGCTGTGAATGCCTTTCATGTATTGTCTGTAGTCGGGTATATATGCTGCATTATTCTGTAAATCTCTCTCTTTTTCCTTCAACTGCTGCTGACACACACATCCTGTGTCTCTTTGCTGAGAGCCTGAGGACCCACTCCAGTCTGCTCACACAAGGGCTGAAGCAGAGTTCCTGTGACGGCGGTATGATTTAATAAACCTACTAAAAACATCAGTTCGCTGCCTTATTTTTTATCATGCCGCTGCACAAATTCATGCAAAAGTCACAAGATGCAAATGTGTAATAACACGCAGCAAATATTTACCAGAAAAAGTCACAGGTTTATGAGAAAAAAGTCCTTAATTTATATTTTAAAAGTGCAAGAAAAATGTCACAAGTACAGTATTTCAACAAAAACACTCTGAGGTGAGTGCAATATCCCCCGCCTCTGTTTTCTTTGACGATCCCAATATTTACTGACAGAAGGGGAGTTTTCAACTTTTCAATGTAATTACTGTGGCAGAACCAAATTATGATAAGCCCAACATCCACAAATATACAACAAAGTATACAACCCATAGATGTAGGGCAGGATCTGGAGGTGAACCTGTGTAGCAAGTTTGGTGACCAGAGCTTTACACATTCTATAGTAAGAGAGCATAGAGAGTACCAACTGTGACCTTTGACCTTTTGATCCCAAGCCTGTAGTCAGAGGTTATGGTCTCAGAGTGAACCTGTGTAGCAGGTTTGGTGACTGTAGCTTTCTTTGTTGTTGAGATATAGTTTATAAGCCATTTTATGTTGACCTTTGACCTTCCATCCATCGATCCATCTTCTACCGCTTTTCCGGAGGTCCGGGTCGCGGAGGCAGCAGTTCAAGCAGAGAAGCCCAGACTTCCCTCTCCCCAGCCACCTGCTCCAGCTCTTCAGAGGGGATACCAAGGCGTTCCCAGACTAGCTGGGAGACATAGTCTCTCCACCGAGTCCTGGGTCTGCCCCGGGGTCTCCTCCCAGTGGGACGTGCCTGAAACACCTCAAGTGGGAGACGTCCAGGAGGCATCCTAATCAGATGCCCATACCACCTCAACTGACTCCTTTCAATGTGGAGGAGCAGCGGTTCTACTCTGAGCCTCTCCCGGATGACTGAGCTCCTCACCCTATCTCTGAGGGTGAGTCCAGCAATCCTACGGAGAAAGCTCATTTCAGCCGCTTGTATCCGCGATCTCGTTCTTTCGGTCATTACCCAAAGCTCGTGACCATAGGTGAGAGTAGGAACGTAGATTGACTGGTAAATCGACAGCTTTGCCTTAGAACTAAGCTCCCTCTTCACCACAACAGACCGGTACAACGTCCGCATCACTGCAGATGCTGCTCCAATCCGTCTGTCGATCTCTCGCTCCATTTTCCCCTCACTCGTGAACAAGACCCCAAGATACTTAAACTCCTCCACTTGGGGCAGGAGCCTGTCCCCAACCCGGAGAGGACAATCCACCTTTTTCCGGCTGAGGACCATGGACTCGGACTTGGAGGTGCTGATTCTCATCCCAGCCGCTTCACACTCAGCGGCAAACCGTCCCAGCAAGAGCTGTAGGTCATTGCTGGATGAAGCCAACAGGACAACATCATCTGCAAACAACAGAGATGAGATCCTGTGGTCACCAAGCATGACACCCTCCATTCCCTGGCTGCGCCTAGAAATCCTGTCCATAAAAATTATGAACAGGACCGGTGACAAAGGGCAGCCCTGGCGGAGTCCAACTCTCACTGGGAATGACTCCGACCGAGTGTTGGCAATATGAACTAAACTCTCACAACGGTCGTACAGAGACCGAATAGCTCGTAACAACAAGCCCGATACCCCATACTCCCGAAGCACCCCCCACAAAAATCCACAAGGGACGCGGTCAAATGCCTTCTCCAAGTCCACAAAACACATGTAAACTGGTTGGGCAAACTCCCACGAACCCTCAAGAATTCTCGAGAGGGTAAAGAGCTGGTCCGATGTGCCACGGCCAGGACGAAAACCACATTGCTCCTCCTGAATCCGAGGTTCGACCAACGGCCGGACTCTCCTCTCCAGTACCTTGGCATAGACCTTCCCAGGGAGGCTGAGGAGTGTGATCCCTCTAAAGTTGGAGCACACCCTCCGGTCCCCTTTTTTGAAGAGAGGAACCACCACCCCGGTTTGCCATGCCAAAGGCACTGCCCCCGACCTCCACGCAATGTTGCAGAGGCGTGTCAACCATGACAGCCCAACAACATCCAGGGCCTTGAGGTACTCGGGGCGAATCTCGTCCACCCCCGGGGCCCGGCCACCAAGGAGATTTTTAACCACCTTGGCGACCTCAGCCCCTGTGATAGGCGAGTCATCCCCCTTGTCCCCAAACCCTGCTTCCTCTGTGGAAGGCGTATCAGTGGGATTGAGGAGATCCTCGAAGTATTCCTTCCACCGCCCGACGATATCCCCAGTTGAAGTCAACAGTGTCCCATCCGCACCATACACAGTGTGGACGGGGAGCTGCTTTCCCCTCCTGAGCCGCCGAACAGTTTGCCAGAATCTCTTTGAAGCCGACCGAAAGTCTTGTTCCATGGCCTCACCGAACTCCTCCCATACCCGGGTTTTTGCTTCAGCAACCACCCGAGCTGCACTCCGCTTGGCCTGCCGGTACACCTCAGCTGCTTCCGGAGTCCCACAAGCCAACCAAGCTTGATAGGACTCTTTCTTCAGCTTAATGGCCCCCCTCACCACTGGTGTCCACCACTTGGTTCGGGGGTTGCCACCACGAGATGCACCGACCACCTTGCGGCCGCAGCTCTGGGCCGCCGCTTCAACAACAGAGGTGGAGAACATGGCCCATTCAGACTCCATGTCTCCAGACTCCCTCGGAATGTGGTTGAAGTTCTTCCGGAGGTGGGAGTTGAAGACCTCCCGGACAGGGGCCTCAGCCAGACGCTCCCAGCACACCCTCACTATACGTTTGGGTCTACCAGGTCTGAATGGCTTCCTCCCCTGCCATCGGATCCAACTCACCACCAGGTGGTGATCAGTTGACAGCTCTGCACCTCTCTTTACTCGGGTGTCCAAGACATACGGTCGCAGGTCTGATGATACGATAACAAAATCGATCATCGACCTGCGGCCTAGGGTGTCCTGGTGCCAGGTGCACATATGGACACCCTTATGCTTGAACATGGTGTTCGTTATGGACAGACTGTGGTTAGCACAGAAGTCCAATAACTGAACACCACTCGGGTTCAGATCGGGCAGGCCGTTCCTCCCAATCACCCCCCTCCAGGTTTCACTGTCGTTGCCCACGTGCGCATTGAAGTCCCCCAGTAGGACAATGGAGTCTCCAGGAGGAGCACCCTCCAGCACCCCAGTCACAGACTCCAAAAAGGATGGGTTCTCTGAAACATCATTTGGTGCATAGGCACAAATGATGGTCAGGACCCGTTTCCCAACCCGAAGGCGCAGGGAAGCAACCCTTTCGTCCACCGGGGAAAACTCCAATATAGAGGCAGCAAGGTGGGGCGATACAAGAATACCTACCCCTGCTCGTCGCCTCTCGCCCGGGGCAACTCCAGAAAAGGCCAAGCTCCAGCCCCTCTCCAGGAGACTGGTTCCGGAACCGGAGCTGTGTGTTGAGGTGAGGCCGACTATATCTAGCCGGTATCGCTCAATCTCGTACACCAGCTCAGGCTCCTTCCCCACCAGAGAGGTGACATTCCACGTACCAAAAGCCAGTTTAGAAAGCTTGGGATCAGTCCGCCAAGGTCTCCGCCTTTGACTGCCACCTAATCCACATAGCACCGGACTTCCATGATCCCTCCTGCAGGTGGTGAACCTACTTGTTCAATCATATCCCCCTCTTACCTGTAAAATAAGTGACTGGGCATCAACATTAATTAATGCCTGGCTTAATGCCAAGCAGCATACTATTGCACACATTTTCATTCACGCTCATTCCCTTTAGCCAGTGCAAACCCATCTTCTAAACAAGCCATCAGGAAAGCTTCAGATTGTATTACCCAAAACACACCTCTGAATAGTCCTACTGGACCCACACCTTTGACCTTGTGATCCCAAAATCATAGTGACACTTCACAGTCAGAGGGTAAACCTGTGTATCAAGTTTAATGACCCTAACTTTACTCGTTGTACAGTAATATGGCAAAGGGATTGTTAACGTTGACCTTTTGACCCCAAACCCATAGTCAGAGGTCAGGATCCCAAGGTGAACCTGTGTACCAGGTTTGGTAAGGGGTGCAAGTCATCCAAGATGTGTATTAGATACAACTACTGTATCGATTTGAAAAGCCTGCATCATTTCTTTCAATAGTTATTGCACTTAAAAGATTTAGGGGAAATCTGACCTCTGACCTCAAGGTCATCCGATGAGAGTAAAATTGCAATATGTGACCTGTGCTGGCAAAATGAGTCACTTTGAGGAAATTACTGAAACTGAGGTAACTTTTTTTCCATATTCTGTATTGAAAGACCTTCAAAATGATATTTAATTTGTACGAAGTGCACAAAAACGGACCCGAAAAAAGCCAGTTTGTTTATACTTTGGCTAGGTTTAAAAGTCGTGTTCGATTGGTCAGGAGTTACGTCTTCCACCAAAACATATGTATTTTTAGAAAGTACGATTTCTAAGCTTTACAATGGTACCAGGCACTGATGGGGCTTTTCCCGGGACTGGCCGCCAGCAAACAAAGAGTCATGATTTATGACTTCTCTTCCTGTAGCTCGTAATGATGCTGTGCGCATTCTGACTCATTTTGCCAGCACGGGTCACATATGTGCATCACCAGAGTATATCAAACCAAGGAACCAAGTTTCAAAACAATCGGAACAAATCTGTAGGACGAGTTGATTTCACAAGACAGTTACTGTCTATGAACTGAGGTGAAACAGGAGGTCATAGATCAGGGGCTACAGTTTCTGCAAAAATCACTCCATCAGAACCAAATTGCAATATGCGCATCATCAGTGTATATCAAACCATGGTACCAGGTTTCAAAATAATAGGAACAAAACTGTAGGAGAAGTTGATGTCACAAAAGTGGGACGGACAGACGGATGGACGGACAGACAAACCCATAACATAATGCCCCTCGGGCGAAGACCGAAGGGGGATAAAAATGGAATGAATACTATTAAGAAGAACCAAAAATAAAAATATCAATTAAACTCACTTTGTCACCACGTTGATTTTCACTCCAAACACTCCAGACTGTTTTCGTGAGGGCATTCGTTTTAAACTGAACTCTCTGCTGGTGAACTTCATGGAAAGCTTCACCTCAATCTGAAACAAGCACAGAAAGAAAAATTACTTTAGATATAGTTAGTTAATCTGAATCATGAATAGCATAAACAGATAAGGTCAGAGGACCATATTACGATGGTCTAGTCAACAGTCTATTCTCTATGATGCAGAGCACATTTATGGGTGTGCCCAAGTCCATTTTATTATCACAGCAGCGCAAAAACGAATTTTGCATCTGGCAAAAAGTGGGAAGAGGCTGATCTAATTATTCAGAGGTGTGTTTTGGGTAATACAATCTGAAGCTTTCCTGATGGCTTGTTTAGAAGATGGGTTTGCACTGGCTAAAGGGAATGAGCGTGAATGAAAATGTGTGCAATAGTATGCTGCTTGGCATTAAGCCAGGCATTAATTAATGTTGATGCCCAGTCACTTATTTTACAGGTAAGAGGGGGATATGATTGAACAAATGGTCTGAATATAAATGAATTTAGGTTTAACGTAGCATGCACAAATGCACGTCTTGTGTTGCATGCACCATCTTTTTTCTTTGTGCAGAGTAAAACTCTGTCTACTGTTTCTTTAAATGATTTGAAATAGGCTATATTATAAGATATATGTGGAGAGTTTGTATTTAATTGTCCTCAAATTTATACATTTATCAGAAAAACAGCAGCTGAGTGTGTGTGTTTTTCATTAGCTGGGACAGGCACAGGTCGACACATGATGTAATGTGGACAGAATACTTTGTCACAGTGGAGAGGTTTGTAGTTTGAAATCTTCAGACTGACAGCATACCGCTGGATTTATATATCACCTACCGAATCAACAACAGCCACTTCAGCCACAGAGCCTACCGGTCTGTCAGAACTGGTTGCAGAGGGTCAGTGGAGAACACCTTTGCATCCGAATGTTACAGGCTGTGGTAAACACACACACACATACACACATACACTCCCTGTCCATTCATTCTTTCCCCTAATAATTGAATAAATTAATGCCTAATATATAGGCTAGACTCCTGTCAATTTGTGGTGAAAATGAAAATGTAGATGGGATTAAAAGAAAACTATTCAGTGTATCATCATATTACAGTGCATCCAGAAAGTATTCATAGCGCTTCACTTTTGCCACATTTTGTTATGTTACAGCCTTATTCCAAAATGGATTAAATTAATTTTTTCCCACAAAATTCTACACACAATATCCGATAATGATAAAGTGAAAAAAGTTTTTTTGAGATTTTTACAAATTTATTAAAATTAAAAAACTAAGAAATCACATGTACATAAGTATTCACAGCCTTTGCTCGATACTTTGTTGATACACCTTTGGCAGTAATTACAGCCTCATGTCTTTTTGAATATGATGCCACAAGCTTGGCACACCTATCTTTGGGCAGTTTGGCCCATTCCTCTTTGCAGCACCTCTCAAGATCCATCAGGCTGGATGGGAAGCGTCGGTGCACAGCCATTTTCAGATCTCTCCAGAGATGTTCAATTGGATTCAAGTCTGGGCTCTGGCTGGGCCACTCAAGGACATTCACAGAGTTGTCCTGAAGCCACTCCTTTGATAGCTTGGCTGTGTGCTTAGGGTCGTCATCCTGCTGAAAGATGAACCGTCACCCCAGTCTGAGGTCAAGAGCGCTCTGGAGCAGGTTTTCACCTAGGATGTCTCTGCACATTGCTGCATTCATCTTTCCCTCTTTCCTGACTAGTCTCCCAGTTCCTGCTGCTGAACTCCCCCCCCCACCCCACAGCATGATGCTGCCACCACCATGCTTCACTGTAGGGATGGTATTGGCCTGGTGATGAGCGGTGTCTGGTTTCTTCAAAACATGACGCCTGGCATTCACACCAAAGAGTTCAATCTTTGTCTCATCAGACTAGAGAATTTTGTTTCTCATGGTCTGAGAGTCCTTCAGGTACCTTTTGGCAAACACCAGGTGGGCTGCCATGTGCATTTTACTAAGGAGTGGCTTTCGTCTGGCCACTCTACCATACAGGCCTGACTGGTGGATTGCTGCAGAGATGTTTGTCTTTCTAGAAGGTTCTCCTCTCTTCACAGAAGAACGCTGGAGTTCTGACACAGTGACCATGGGGTTCTTGGTCACTTCCCTGACTAAGGCCCTTTTCCCCCGATCGCTCAATTTAGACAGCCGGCCAGCTCTAGGAAGAGTCCTGGTGGTTCTGAACTTCTTCCATTTATAGATGATGAAGACCACTGTGCTCATTGGGACCTTCAAAGCAGCAGAAATTTTTCTGTACCCTTCCCCAGATTTGTGCCTCGAGACAATCCTGTCTCGGAGGTCTACAGACAATTCCTTTGACTTCATGCTTGGTTTGTGCACTGACATGCACTGTCAACTGTGGGACCTTATATAGACAGGTGTGTGCCTTTAGAAAATCATGTCCAATCAACTAAATTTACCACAGGTGGACTCCAATTAAGCTATAGAAACATCTCAAGGATGATCAGTGGAAACAGGATGCACCTGAGCTCAATTTTGAGCTTCATGGCAAAGGCTGTGAATACTTATGTACATGTGATTTCTTAGTTTTTTATGTTTAATAAATTTGCAAAAATCTTAAAAAAAAAAAAAACTTTTTTCACTTTGTCATTATGGGGTATTGTGTGTAGAATTTTGAGGGAAAAAATTAATTGAATCCATTTTGGAATAAGGCTGTAGCGTAACAAAATGTGGAAAAAATGAAGCGCTGTGAATACTTTCCGGATACACCATATAATTAAACTGATGGATAATTAAACTGATGGATAATACTTTGATTAAATTATAACCATTACAACTCTGTCTAATAAAATAATGGAAAATCCCAGCATATGCTGTCTTTTCTCATGTACCCCTGTCAGCAGGAGCACGCCCATGATTATAAAATGTGCAGCTGAAATACTATTAACAATGTGCTTCTCTATAACAGACCTGCTTTTGGTTAATCAATGGTGCAGTGACATAAAATGCAGTAAAATAGCAATGTGCTGAGACTGCACTGGTGCCACACCTCTTAAATAAATCTCCACCTTGCAGCATAAAGCGGGAACACTGTCTACAGGAACTTAGATGTGTGACGCAAGGCTTGAAAACCAGACTATGCATTGGCAGAAACTAACAAATCTACAGGCTCAGGACAGGAAGCATGGTGCAAATGCACCCTTTAGAAGGTCATAATACAGCCCATAGTCGTTGATTTATGAAAACAAAAATCCTCTAAATTTCTTAAATATGGTTCACAGCTCCAAGCAGATTTTCTCTGAAAATTAAAGTACATCTGTTATCTTCATCATTAACTTGCCCATCATCAATACAGGTACGTCTCAAAAAAATTAGAATATCAAGAAGAAGTTCAATATTTTTTGTCACTCATTTCAGAAAGTGAAACCCATATATTATATAGATTCATTACACAGAGAGTGATATATTTCAAGTGTTTATTTATTTTAATTTTGAGGATTATGGCTTACAGCCCATGAAAACCCCAAATTCAGTTTCTCAAAAATTAGAATATTACATAAAATTAATTTTAAAAAACAGTTTTTTAATAGAAATGTTGGCCAACTGAAAAGTATGTCCATGTACACACTCAGTACTTGGTCGGGGCTCTTTTTGGATTAATTACTGTATCAATGTGGCGTGGCATGGAAGTGATCAGCCTGTGGCACTGCTGAGGTGTTATGAAGGTCCAGGTTGCTTTGATAGTGACCTTCAGCTTGTCTGCATTGTTGGGTCTGGTGTCTCTCATCTTCCTCTTGACAATCCTCCATAGATTCTCTATGGGGTTTAGATCAGGAGAGTTTGCTGGCCAATCAAACACAGTGATGCCATGGTCATTAAACCAGGTTTTGATACTTTTGGCAGTGTGTGTGTGGGGTGTGTGTGTCAAGTCCTGCTGGGAAATGAAATCAGCTTCTCCATAAAGCTTGTCAGCAGAGAGAAGCATGAAGTGCTCTAAAATTTCCTGGTAGACGACTGCGTTGACTTTGGTCTTGATAAAACACACTGGACAAACACCAGCTGATGACATGGTTCCTCAAATCATCACTGACTGTGGAAACTTCACACTAAACCTCAAGCAACTTAGATTCTGTGCCTCTCCACTCTTTCTCCAGACTCTGGGACTTTGATTTCCAAATGAAATGCAAAATTTACTTTTATCTGAACAGAGGTCATCTGCTGGTGTTTGTCCACTGTGTTTTACCAAGACCAAAGTCAGCACAGTCGTCTACCAGGAAATTTTAGAGCACTTCATGCTTCCCTCTGCTGACAAGCTTTAGGGAGAAGCTGATTTCATTTTCCAGCAGGACTTGGCACCCCCCCACACTGCCAAAAGTATCAAAACCTGGTTTAATGACCATGGCATCACTGTATTTGATTGGCCAGCAAACTCTCCTGTCCTAAACCCCATAGAGAATCTATGGAGGATTGTCAAGAGGAAGATGAGAGACACCAGACCCAACAATGCAGACGAGCTGAAGGTCACTATCAAATCAACCTGGACCTTCATAACACCTCAGTAGTAACACAGGCTGATCACCTCCATGCCACGCCACATTGATGCAGTAATTAATCCAAAAGGAGCCCCGACCAAGTATTGAGTGTGTACATGGACATACTTTTCATTCGGTCCACATTTATATTAAAAAAACTATTTTTTAAAATTAATTTTATGTAATATTCTTTTTTGAGAAACTGAATTTGGGGTTTTCTTGGGCTGTAAGCCATAATCATCAAAATTAAAATAAATAAAC
Source organism: Pholidichthys leucotaenia (assembly GCA_020510985.1). Classification (NCBI taxonomy): domain Eukaryota; kingdom Metazoa; phylum Chordata; class Actinopteri; order Cichliformes; family Pholidichthyidae; genus Pholidichthys; species Pholidichthys leucotaenia. The sequence goes on along the minus strand of CM035838.1, from coordinate 173,393,183 downwards.
ACTTGAAATATATCACTCTCTGTGTAATGAATCTATATAATATATGGGTTTCACTTTCTGAAATGAGTGACAAAAAATATTGAACTTCTTCATGATATTCTAATTTTTTGAGATGTACCTGTATAACATCATGGTGAAAAATTATTACACCTCTGGATGGAAATATACAGTATGTGGTGGTGCTTCGTAAGCTTATTGGATACAATGTCCCAGTGAATGCCTGCTGCAATCAAACACTATAGTCCAACCAAATATTAGAGTGTGACTATTTCTTTTAGACAGGCGCCACTTTTCTGTGACTAATTTAGCTTTTTTCCACGTGTGAAAACACTTACCCCATTCATAGAGATGACCGTCCTCTGCCAGTCTTTACTCTGCAGCGACTGCGGATCCAACTAATACACAGAAACACATTTTAAGTTTAGTACTGCAATGCTGCATCATTAGCAACAACAACAACAAAAAAGGCTAGGAAACACACCACCAAGGCTGTATCATTACACCCAGTAGGTGATTTGAAGGGGGATGCCAGCCCCCTTGTTAGCAAAATGACCCAAAATCGTCCACCTTGTTAACCTGCCACTGCCCCCATCCCCATTCATAGGTGTGAATCAAGGGGGGACGGGGGAACCCCCCCCCCCAAAAAAAAAAAAAAAAAAACTTGGCAAAAAAAGAGAGAATTGCCTCTAAAATTTGCAACTTTTTTGTCATAAATGTGAAACTTTTTTCCTGTAAATTTACAACTTTTTCCCCTCTAAATTAGCATTTTTTCCTAATAGATTTGCAACTTTTTTCTCATAAAACTGCTATTTTTTCTCAAAAATGTGCATCTCTTTTTCTTGTAGAAGTGAAGCTTTTTTCTCAAATGTTTGCTACGTTGTTTTGTATAAATAAGCAACTTTTTTCTTGTTGATTTGAAACTTTTTTCTTGCAAATTCACATCTTTTTCCCTCATAAATTTGTGATTTTTCCCTTAAGTTTTCAACTTTTTTCTTGTAAATTTGCAATGCTCATCTCAACACTAGTTGAATTTTTATTCACTGCAATTAAATTGTAACTTATGATTCTGAATTTTAAAATTGGCATCTTTTGTAATTTCCCCATTATGGGATTAATAAAGGTTTTTCTTATCTTACCTTATTTTATCATATTTTTGCACTTTTATTCTTGCAAATCTGCACCTAATTTACATTTATCCATTTGTACCTTATGCTAAATTTGTTGAAAAATGAATTTCCCATTGATTACACCTGCAATAAAAAAAAAATGTTTTATGGGCATATGATGCTGCTATTGCTACTAAAAGTAGAAGCAGTATTAGCCTAATAACTTCAGTCTGGGACTGACTGTCAAAGGTCATTTCATTATAACTGTTACTGAAAGGGTAACATACACTCATTGGCCACTTTAATAGGTATATCTGTTCAACTGCTTGTTAATGCAAATATCTAAACAGCCAATCACATGGCAGCATGCAGACATAGTGAAGACGATCTGCTGAAGTTCAAACTCAGCATCAGAATGGGGTTGGTATTACAGAAACTGCTGATCTACTGAGATTTTCACACACAGCCATCTCTTGGGTTTACAGAGAATGGTCAGAAAAAGAGAAAATATTTGTTTTGATTTTATTAAAGCAGCAAACATAGTAACGCGTATGTCTAAAAAAAGCACAGCAGCAGTAGCATATGGCTGATGGTGTTAACTCGGGCCGTTAATCTAGCTTAGCCATCTTAATAATAATGGAGTGCCAGCCATTATTTACAGTGATCATTAACGTGAAAACATTCCCTCACCACAGCATTCAACAAGGCAGATGTTCCGCCACCCGAGAAGCCCCCAAATCTCATCGACATAATCCTCTGTTCAATGAAAAACATTTTTTTATTATGATGCTTCTTATAGAAAAGATGAAGATTAAAAATAATCACAGATGGAACAATGTTGACTCAAAACGTCTGTATATGTCATATTGTGAGAACAATGATCTTGTACAGAAAATAATGCAAATAATGTTTAGAGCAAAATACTTTTAGAAAAAAGTCATAGATGTGTAAAAAAAAAAAAGTCTTACATTTATGAGAAAAAAGGCACAAATTTATAAGGAAGAAAACACACATTTCCAGAAAAAATTAAACATTTACTAGGAAAAAACTGCAACTTTAAAAAAACACCACATTTATGAAAGAAAAACAACAACAACAAAAAAAACAGATTTACAAGAAAAGACACATTTCTTGTTGAAACAAAAAAGGTAAGAAAATAACATGGACTAAATGCCCAAATCTATGAGAAAAGCCACAAATTTACAAGAAAAAAGTGAGAAATTTATGAGAAAAATTCATTCATTTACAAGGAAAACTTAAAAGAAAACTACAAGAAACTAGTCACATACCTATGAGGAAAAGGTCACAAATTTACAAGAAAAAAGATGGAAATTTACAAGAAAAAAGTCAAAAATTTATTTTAAAAAGCAATTTTAAAAAGCTGTAAATTCACAAGGAAAAAAAACTCCTAAATTTATGAGAAAATGTTGCAAACTTATAAGAAAAAAATGGACATTTTCAAGAAAAAAAGTCAAAGCATTTATGAAAAAAAGCTGAAAAATTCTTTTAAAAATTCTCCTCCCAAAAATGTCAAGGGTGATCTAGTATCATGGTGGGTGAGGGGGGCCCATAGCATCTGCGTACTCAAACAGCTGTGATCCCGGCTGCCATTACCTTGGGTCTGATCAGGCTGCTGCGGACCCGCTCCCACAATCGGGCCCCCGTACCCTGATGTCTCCTCAGAACCACCACTCCTTCTTCTTCTACTCCTCCATCGGAACGCTCCACACTCTCCTCCTCACTGCTCTCACTCATCCTTTCTGGCATCCCAAACTCAACAACAAAACAAAAACAGACAAAAAACCCCGAAAACTACCACTGCAGGTTTCTAATCTTTTCCGACCTGCTCCACTAACGAGAACGAGTAACGAGCCATCCAAGAATCTCCTTCACATTCGCTGGATCTTCCCGTGACTTCTCCAGATCCTTTCACTCTGCTAAGAAGAGGAACAAAGCCATGCAGCCGGTGTGTTGTTCTACTGCCCAGATGGATTTGGAGGATTAACTCCAGAGAATCCCCTCCTACCCCTGTCACCGACGCACTCACGCCTGCCACTGCTGGTCCACGATGAAGCAACTCCAAGAAGAAGAAGAAGAAGAAGAAGAAGCCTCAGCAGGATCCTCTCAGGCCAATCACAGATTAGTACGGCTGACCTTTAGGCCTCTGAGAGCTGCACGTGCCTCGGCCTCCACACATCTGAAAGTTTACTTAATTACCGGGATTGACATCAGCACCGTTAGACCAACGGCCAAATGTCAGAGGGATTCAGCAGAGGCCTGAAGATTACGTTAGTCAGCATTACTGGCCAGTTTGGCAGGTCAGATATACGGTGTGAGCAAAAATGCAGCTGCATTAGTGAGACCTGCAGCTGCTTCTGGCTCCAACTGCTGCACGCCCCCTCAGCCACTAGAGGGTCCCCGAGCCACAAATTCACCTCAACATTTTTCTGGACAAGAATTAAAATTACTTTCCACTTTTTTTCCTTGTAAATCTGAAACTTTTTTTTTTTTGTTGTAAATTTTAAACCTTTTTTTTTTTTTTTTTTTTAATAAAATTGTGACTTTTTTTCTGGTAAATTTGCAGTTTTTCCCCCTCATAAATTAGCATTTTTTTCTTGTAAATTAGCATTTTTTGCTTGTAAATTTGGAATTTTCTCATAAATTAGCAACATTTTTCTTGTAATTCTGAAACTTTTCTCTTGTAAATCTGCAACTTTTTCAAATCAAATCAAATCAACCTTTATTGTCATGTTGCTGTACATACAACTGTAGTGCAGGCAAGATATGTTTCTCTAGGCATCCATATAAGTAAAAAGAACATAATTTAAGACACGCTCACACACACCCTCACCCCCCACCCCAACACAGCCATTCACACATCCCTGAGACATACTTGAAACTAACTTGAACTATATACATATAATACACATAATGTCCATAAAGTGCAGTAATATGTGTAAAGGATTCCGGATCAACCGTTCAGCATCCTAACAGCTTGTGGAAGGAAGCTGTCAATCAGTCTGGTAGTTCTGCCTCTGATGCTCCGGATTCGTTTGCCAGATGGCAGAAGTTCAAAGTGTTTATGCAGAGGGTGAGAACGGTCCTTGACAACGTTCAGTGCCCTGCTCCTACAATGGTTCTGAAAAAGTTCTTGAACAGAGGGGAGGGAAACTCCAATTACCTTCTCAGCTCCCTTAACTATCCTCTGCAGGGCTTTTTTGTCTGACATACTGCAGCTGGAGTACCATGTTGCAATGCAGTACGTCAGAACACTCTCCACCACACCTCTGTAGAAGGTCCTGAGGATGCAGATGGGGAGAGAGGCCTGTTTGAGTTTCCTCTAGAAGTACAGTCTCTGCTGGGCCCGCTTCCTGATCCCCAAGAAATTCTTGCTCCAGGTCAGGTCCTGCGAGATCTGCACTCCGAGGAACTTGATGTTCTCCACTCTCTCCACCAAATAGCCGCTGATGCTGAGAGGGACGTGTTCAGGCCGTGACCGCCGGAAGATGATAACCATCTCCTTCGTTTTGTCCATGTTAAGCACCAGATTGTTCTCCCTGCACCAGCCCTCCAGGAAACTTGTTCATATAAATCTCCAACTTTTTTCTCATAAATTAGCAACTTCTTTCTCACAAATCTGCAATTTTTTTCATACAAGTCCCCAACTTTTTTCTCATAAATTAGCAGCTTTGTTCTCATAAATTAACAACCTTTTTCTTGTAAATCTGAAACTTGTTCATATAAATTACAACTTTTTTCTCATAAATTACAACTTTTTTCTCATAAATTAGCAACTTTTTTCTTGTAAATCTGCAACTTTTTTCATATAAATCTACAACTTTTTTCTTGTGAACTGGCAACTTTTTCTTGTAAATCTGCAACTCTTCTTGTGAATTAGCATTTTATTTCTTGTAAATTACCAATTTTATTCTTGTAAATTAGCAATTTTTTTCTGGCAAAACTTCAACTTTTTTCCTGTGAATTATCAACTTTTTTCATGTAAATAAGCATTTATTTTCTTGTACATTTGCAACATTCTTCTCAAATTAGCAATTTCTTCTTATAAATTAGCAATTTTTTTCCTCATAAAGTAACTACTTTTTTCTCTAACAACTCTTTTCTTATGAATTAGCAACTTTCTAGTAAATTAACAGGTTTTTTTTGCAAATTTGTAACTTTTTCTCATAAATTAGCAACTTTTTTCTCATAAATCTGCAACTTTTTTCATACAAGTCCCCAACTTTTTTCATAAATTAACAACTTTTTTCTTGTAAATCTGCAACTTTTTTCATATAAATCTGCAACTTTTTCTTGTGAATTAGCAACTTTTTCTTGTAAATCTGTAACTCTTCTTGTGAATTATCATTTTATTTCTTGTAAATTATCAGGTTTTTCTTGTAAATTAGCAAATTTTTTCTGGTAAAACTTGAATTAGCAACTTTTTTTATGTAAATAAGCATTTATTTTCTTGTATATTTGCAACTTTTTTCTCAAATTAGCAATTTCTTCTTATAAATTAGCAATTTTTTCTCAAAGTAGCTACTTTTTTCTCAAATTAACAACTTTTTTTCTCATGAATTAGCAACCTTTTTCTAGTAAAAGTTTTTTGTTGCAAATTTGTAACTTTTTTCTCATAAATTAGCAACTTTTTTCTCGTAAATCTGCAACTTTTTTTCCATACAAGTCCCCAACTTTTTTTTCATAAATTAGCAACTTTTTTCTCACAAATTAACGTTTTGTCTTGTAAATCTGCAACTTTTTTCATATAAATCTACAACTTTTTTCTTGTGAACTGGCAACTTTTTCTTGTAAATCTGCAACTCTTCTTGTGAAATAGCATTTTATTTCTTGTAAATTACCAATTTTATTCTTGTAAATTAGCAATTTTTTTCTGGCAAAACTTCAACTTTTTTCCTGTGAATTATCAACTTTTTTCATGTAAATAAGCATTTATTTTCTTGTACATTTGCAACATTCTTCTCAAATTAGCAATTTCTTCTTATAAATTAGCAATTTTTTTCCTCATAAAGTAACTACTTTTTTCTCTAACAACTCTTTTCTTATGAATTAGCAACTTTCTAGTAAATTAACAGGTTTTTTTTGCAAATTTGTAACTTTTTCTCATAAATTAGCAACTTTTTTCTCATAAATCTGCAACTTTTTTCATACAAGTCCCCAACTTTTTTCATAAATTAACAACTTTTTTCTTGTAAATCTGCAACTTTTTTCATATAAATCTGCAACTTTTTCTTGTGAATTAGCAACTTTTTCTTGTAAATCTGTAACTCTTCTTGTGAATTATCATTTTATTTCTTGTAAATTATCAGGTTTTTCTTGTAAATTAGCAAATTTTTTCTGGTAAAACTTGAATTAGCAACTTTTTTTTATGTAAATAAGCATTTATTTTCTTGTATATTTGCAACTTTTTTCTCAAATTAGCAATTTCTTCTTATAAATTAGCAATTTTTTCTCAAAGTAGCTACTTTTTTCTCAAATTAACAACTTTTTTTCTCATGAATTAGCAACCTTTTTCTAGTAAAAGTTTTTTGTTGCAAATTTGTAACTTTTTTCTCATAAATTAGCAACTTTTTTCTCGTAAATCTGCAACTTTTTTTCCATACAAGTCCCCAACTTTTTTCTCATAAATTAGCAACTTTTTTCTCACAAATTAACGTTTTGTCTTGTAAATCTGCAACTTTTTTCATATAAATCTCCAACTTTTTTCTTGTGAATTAGCAACTTTTTCTTGTAAATCTGCAGCTCTTCTTGTGAATTAGCATTTTATTTCTTGTAAATTATCGGGTTTTTTTCTTGTAAATTACCAATTTTATTCTTGTAAATTAGCAATTTTTTTCTGGCAAAACTTCAACTTTTTTCCTGTGAATTATCAACTTTTTTCATGTAAATAAGCATTTATTTTCTTGTACATTTGCAACATTTTTCTCAAATTAGCAATTTCTTCTTATAAATTAGCAATTTTTTTCCTCATAAAGTAGCTACTTTTTTCTCTAACAACTTTTTTCTTATGAATTAGCAACTTTTTTCTAGTAAATTAACAGGTTTTTTGTTGCAAATTTGTAACTTTTTCTCATAAATTAGAAACTTTTTTCTCATAAATCTGCAGCTTTTTTCATACAAGTCCCCAACTTTTTTCATAAATTAACAACTTTTTCCTTGTAAATCTGCAACTTTTTTCATATAAATCTGCAACTTTTTCTTGTGAATTAGCAACTTTTTCTTGTAAATCTGTAACTCTTCTTGTGAATTATCATTTTATTTCTTGTAAATTATCAGGTTTTTCTTGTAAATTAGCAATTTTTTTCTGGTAAAACTTGAATTAGCAACTTTTTTATGTAAATAAGCATTTATTTTCTTGTACATTTGCATCTTTTTTCTCAAATTAGCAATTTCTTCTTATAAATTAGCAATTTTTTCTCATAAAGTAGCTACTTTTTACTCAAATTAACTTTTTTTTTGGTAAAACTTCAACGTTTTCCCTGTTAATTAGCAACTTTTTTCTTGTAAATAAGCATTTCTTTTCTTGTAAATTTGTAGCTTTTTTCTCATAAATTAGCAATTTCTTCTTATACACCATATTCCTGAGGGCGCTGCTGTCGAAATGATTATGGGCGCAGCTTCCAGTTTCGGCTGAAATAGTGTTAAATCAGTCAGCAAGAGTGGAGTAGTGGGGCATTTAAAATAGTGTTTTTAAAAGTGTTTCTAGTTCGTTTTAATGTATAGTCCACATATGTGTTTTGCAGTCAAGTGGCAGATAATTTCAGCACTTGTAGTTTTTGTATTTTTGAATGTTTTTGTGTAGTTCTGGTACTTGCTGCTGTTCGTGGGGTGAGGCTCCTCACAGGTACAGCTAAATCTGTGGCTTCAATAGCAATACATAGATCATGCACCAAAAACTAAAGGACTGTTGGTGTGATCGGTGGTACAGACACAGGACAGACACAACAGCACCATGTATGTTTTCACTTGTATGAATATCACAGATCTGACGTTTATATATGTCACCAGATGCAAGGCTGCATGAAGTAAAATAATACATAAAAAATAGTAACAGTTTGCTTCCTAAGGCTTAACGATTTAAGAAGGTTATCAAATAGGTGGGGGTTTTTTTGCATTCGTTGCACCGCCTTGGAACAATATGGACTTGCTATTAGCAGCTTCAGCATGCATTAATTTTTAAATTATCACAAAATATATAACAATAAAATGTTGAACAATTGTCAGGAAAGGTCTGTACATGTTAAGTTAAATAACAAGCATTCACGGCATGACAGCACCACGAGCATTTTAATTTCAGGGAAAATGAACAGCTGCAGCTGTCTGTTTTACCCCGACATTAAAACAGCCAAGCACGGTGTTGTGGTTCTTTGTGGCTCTGACTAGATTCTATGTCTGCTCTGATGTAAATTTGATTATGTCCAACATCTTTTAACAAAATGCAACTGACTTTATTGCAGTGGAGACACTGATATACTGTATCTCAGAGCTTTTATTTGTTTAAAGCATTAGCATCTTAGCAGTGGAGCTAACTAACAGAGCTACTGTCTGCCAGGCCACTTTTTAAGGTCATCGTCCCATCCCTCCATAGTCATGGGAAGTGCTATAATTATATTACTCTTTTTGAGCTGCAAAAGGCCGTGTTCTTGCATTTGTGATGCCAAAGTCATTGTTTTTTTAACAAGGTAAAGTGTCCCGTTTCAGTGACAACCACACGTTCTAAACTAGTACCGGAAGTTGTGCTCATAATTCACGCAAGGCATCATGGGGGCTAGGAATAAGGTGGATACATGAGCAACTTTTTTCTCATAAAGTAGTTACTTTTTTCTCAAATTAACATCTTTTTTCTCATGAATCAGCAACTTTTTTCTAGTAAATTAACAAGTCTTTTTCTTGCAAATGTGTAACTTTTTTCTCATAAATTAGCAACGTTTTTCTTATAAATTAACTTTTTTTTTCCTCACGAATTAGCAAGTTTTTTTCTTATAATTTTTTCTTGTGAATGTGCATCTTTTTTCGTGGCTATTTTTTGTCTTGTTTCTTGTAAATTGGCAACTTTTTTCCCTATAAATTTATGACTTTTTCCTCTGAAGTTCACATCTTCATCACCAATTTGCTAAATTTTCTTTGTAAATTTGAAACTTTTTTCTTGCAAATTGACAATATTCATATGGATGCTGGTTAAATTTTTACACTGTTAATAGACAATGACCAAACTTAATTTTTTAAATGTTTTCGTTAGGAAGGGAGATTCCCCCCACAAAAAAAATTTTTTTTAAGGGTTTGACCTCCTCCACTTTACAAAAATATACAGTCCCCAAAAATCTAGAAAAGCCCCCCCAGTGAAATAAAAGGCCAGCTCATGGTGACATGTGGCAGTGGCTCAGGAGGTAGAGCAGGTTGTCCAATAACCACATGGTTGGCGGTTCGAATCCCGCTCTCCCCAGATATCCTGCCGTTGTGTCCCTGGGCAAGACACTTCACCCCAATTGCTCCTGGTGGGTCTGGAAGCGCCATGTTAGGCAGCATGCCACCATCAGTGTGTGAATGTGTGTGTGAATGGGTGGATAGCAGGATCTGTAAAGCGCTTTGGTCATCAAGAGATGAGAATAAAAGCGCTATATAAGTGAGTGCCATTTACCATTTACCATGTGATCTGTGGTTTGCTGCATTCTCCAGCTCCTCTCCCCGGCTCTGACCCACCTGGGCAGCAGTGAAATCCCTTCAGTGACAGATCAGAGAGCGACCTGCATCTCTCTGCAGTGGATCTGAGCCAACGGTCACATTTGGCCTACCTAAATCTAATCCCTCCGCTGTCACAACACCCCATCGGAGGTCAAGCTGAAGCGACCTGGAGGTAGCCTGGTGGCTCATTTCTTTTTCCCAACAGTAAAAGGGCTCCAGCAGGGCGGCATTAGCCAGAGACCAGGAAAATATCAACAGGGGTAAAAACAGGGATTTCGCGGGAGGAAACGTCAGTGGAAGTGTAAAGATTCAGAACCAAAACTGGTCTGCAAATATTGATTTTTCAACTATTTTCTGCTTTTACACCACATAATGCAGCCTCAGAGCATTTCCACAGAAAAACACTTGATTTTCCTGTTACCTTAATTTGACCTTTGGCCATGATCCTGTCTGTGACCTCTCCTTCCTCTTTGCTTTGCTTGGCTTTGCTGCAGCATTTCTCGTAGCAGAGCAGCCTCAGAGTCTGAGAGCCCTCCAGTTCGATCTCAAACTCCTGCCATGGAAACAGAGGGGAAACACTTCAGGTTTCAGCCCAGTGACACATCACTGTTTCACCATTATCCTGCACATCTACAGGAGCTGGTTTAGACAAGCCCTAAAGAGGAGGGCTTTCACTTCTTCATTCTGATTTGCACTCTTACCTCATTCCAGTTGGGTTCTTTCGAGTCTCTGTAGACACGTGTTTTGGCTTTATTGACAAAGTAGCCGAAGGAATCCACCTCCAGTGAGCAGTACAGGTCTGTGGGTGGAAATATGGGTTAGCAGTGAAACTGAAAATCAAAAATATCTGCATGAATCACTTAGTTGAGACACGCACAGGCTGCACTTTCTCTTTCACTCTTACAACTCCAATATATCAAAGTAAATTGAGGATGCCCTCAAGGAAATCAATTTTTCCAATAGGTCTCTTAAAAACCTCCAGGTTTCCCACTCCCTTTGTCACATGTGGAGCACACACATTTTCGTTGCACTGTACAACTGTACAATGATAATAAAGCCTATTGTATTCTATTCTATTCTATGTTGGTGCAGGTTTCAGTGCTCTTGTGAAATGTCTGGGATATGATTGGGTGAAAATACCACAAAGATTAAATGCGACAGCACCGCTTTCCACCCAGATTCATGGGTGGATATTTCATTTCACTGTTGGGGGGGGCAATAAATAAATCTGAAATTTAGTTGAAAATTCACATGAAAAAAATTGCAAATTTACATATAAAGTGAGGGAAAAAGTTGTAAATTTACATGAAAAAAGTGAAAAAAAATAGTTGCAAATTAATGAGAAAAAAGCTGCAAATTTACATGAAAAAAGTTGCAGATTAATGAGAAAAATGTTCCAAATTTACATAAAAAGTTGCAAATTAATGAGAAAAAAGTTGAAGCTTAATGAGAAAGTAGTTGCAAAATTACGAGGGGGGCTGAAAAGTTCATAGTGGTCAAATTTGACCAAATGTGGTTTATTTTTCAACCGCAGGGATCCAAGCGCTGCAACGCCAATGGAAGAAGCGTGTGGACCGAAGGGGAGACGATGTTGAAAAATAAACCACATTTGGTCAAATTTGACCACTATGAACTTTTCAGCCCCCCATACATGAAAATAGTTGCAGATTGATAAGTAAAATGCTGCAAATTTACATGAAAAAGTTGCAAATCAACATGAAAATGTTGGAAATGAAAGAGAAAAAAGTTGCAAATTAATGAGAAAAAGTTACAAATTTACATAAAAAGTTGCAAATTTACATTAAGAAAATTCAAATTTACATGAAAAAAGTTGTAAATTAGTGAGAAAAAAGTTGTAAACTTAAGAAAAAAGTTGCAAATATATGAGAAAGAAAGCTGCAAATTCATGAGGACCCCCCCCTCCAAAAAAAAAAAAATCTTTAAGAAAAGCTGCAAATTTCCCCCCAAAAATATTTGTTTTGCATGCATCATTTTTTTTTTTTTCTTGCCTTCTGATTGTTGCTCTGAGTGTTGCTATCCCTGTGCTGTTGCAATCCTGGAATTTCCCCTTTGTGGGACTAATAAAGGCTTATCTTATCTTATCTTATCTTATCCTTAGCATTGGTGGTTCAAATGCATTTTATTCAGTTCTGTAACATGACCTAGAAAGGTTTATGATGATATTGGGGGGACAATTCTCTGTTGTTGTTTTTTTTTCCAGGTTGAGGGGGGAGAGCGGTATCTAGGCTAGGCTAGCCAGAATGACATAAATGATCGAATGTGGATTAATGAGGCAGCTGGGAACACAGATGTCTTGTGGGCTACGTAGAACATGTATAGAGTAACCATAAAACCACAGTGGTAAAGCTAGACTTACCTTGGCTAGTGGGATGATTTTAATAATTCTATAGCAAAACTAGAATGTGACTTTAAGCCCTGATGGTTAACATAGAGTGCTGTGAAAAAGTATTTGCCCACTTCCTGATTTCTTATATTTATGCATATTTGTCACACTTGAATGTTTCAGATCAAACTAATTTTAATATTAGACAAAAATAACCCGAGTAAATACAAAATGCAGTTTTTAAGTTATAATTTAATTTATTATGGGGAAAAAAGCTATCCAAACCTACCTGGCCCTATGTGAAAAAGTAATTGCCCCCTAAACCTACTAACTGGTTGCGCCACCCTTGGTGGCAACAACTGCAATCAAGCATTTGTGATAACTGGCATCGCTGCTGAGGAATTTTTCCCCACTCTTCTTTGCAGAATTGTTTTAATTCAGCCACATTGGAGGGCTTGAATTGATGGCCAGACATTCTAATTCAGGAATTTCAGGTGGAGAGCAGAATTAATGGTTCCATCAATTACAGCAAGGTGTCCAGGTCCTGAAGCAGCAAAGCAGCCCCAGACCATCATACTACCACTACCATGCTTGATTGCAGGTATTTGCAGGTATTTCTTTTTATGAAATGCTATGTTAGTTTTGAGCCAGATGTAACAGATGTAACACCTTCCAAAAAGTTCTATTTTTGTCTCGTCAGTCCACAGAATATCTTCCCAAAAGTCTTGAGGATCATCAAGATTTTTTGGGGCAAATATGAGACAAGCCTTGGAACTCTCCTATGGATGCCATTTTTGCCCAGTACTCTCTTATCGTTCAATCATGGAGCAGTGTTCAAACTGAGGCAAGTGAGGCCTGCAGTTCTTTAGATATTTTTATGGGTTTCTCTTCCTCATCTGTTGTTGAATTTTTTTAGATTGAGGCATGATGTGTTGCTTTTTGAGGCCTTTTAGCCTGCTTCATTTTGTCAGACAGGTTTCATTTAAGTGATTTCTTGATTCAACAGGTCTAGCAGTAATTGGGCTTGGGTATGGCTAGTGAAGCTGAACTAATTTTTCAAAAAAAAAAAAAGTGGTTAATCACAGTTAATTAATGATGTAACAAGGGCCAATTGCTTTTTCCCCAGGTAGGTTTGGATAGCTTTTTTTCCATTAATAAATGAAATCATCATTTAAAAACTGCATTTTGTATTTACTCTGGTTATCTTTGTCTAACATTAAAATTTGTTTGATGAGCTGAAACATTTAAGTGTGACAAATAGGCAAAAAATATAAGAAATCGAGAAGGGGGCAAATACTTTTTCACAACAACGTAGGTGCTCATAAAAAATGCTGCACTGGCAGAAAACTGTTTTTAAAGTTTTTAATTTCATTTTCTTCAGATTCATTCATTTAAAAGGAAAAACCTCAGAAATTGAAGAGTAAAGTTGCAAATTTACATGTGAAAAAAGCCTCAAATTTATCACAGAAAATGTTGCAAATCTATTGGGAATAAAGCAGCAAATTTATTACCTCCGCCAAGGAGGTTATGTGATCATCGGCATTGGTTTGTCTGTCTGTCTGTTTGTTTGTTTGTTTGTTAGCAAGATAACTCAAAAAGTTATGGACGGATTTTCATGAAATTTTCACACATTGTCATAAATGGGGTATCCTACAGATGATTACATTTTGGTGGTCATCCGGATCACCGTCCACAAGAAAACCGCCATTACGCAAAATGCCATTTTCCTCAATAACTACTGAACCACTAATCCTATCATTGTGAATCCAATTGCTAGTCATATGTTTTCATGGTCAAGGAATCTGAAAATGTACACACAAACACTGTATGGGGGGAACTGTGGCGCTTGGCGGAGGTCTGCGCTCTCCAAGTGCTTTTCTAGTTAGAAAATGTATTTATGAGACAAGAGTGACAAGAAAACTCACGAATCAGTGATAGTAATGTTATTACTCTTTAGTGACTAGTCTTACTTCTACTTGAGTATTAATATGATAAAGTAACACTACTCGTCCCCGAGTATAATTTCTGACGATTCCACCCACCTCTGCTTTTACCACAGGAGTCACAAATTTCCTCGTACCGTTGAGCAATGACAACAAAGGCCCTGAACTGCATTAAGAAGCCACAGACATATTTGAGGAGGCCTGTACTCGTGTACTCCGTGTTCCTGACTAATCCCGCCTGTTCCCCTGCAGCTGCCCTCCCAGCTGACGGCCGCAGAGTTAAACAGAAAGAGAGAAAGGGAGGGCGGAGCGGGGATTGGCCGAGAGATGATGTGACTTTACATGTAACCTCCAGAATTATCAGCAACATGACATGATGAGTTCCAAAAAAAATTCTTACTTAAGCTCTGCTTGAGCCCCGATGCCGAGTGGACAATGACATTCAGGAAGCCGTACAAACCAGGAGATTCGTCGTCTGTGTTGGGAAGAGATCAGAGTTCAAACACAAGACTGAACGAGTAAATCCATGTGCTTGTTTTGAAGTGAGAAAACCAAATATTAATCTGATTTTCACTGGTGCATTTACAGTTGAAACCAGAAGTTTACATACACTATATAGAGAGAGACAACCCTTTTTTTTCTCACTGTCTGACATTAAATCAGACTGAACATTTTCTGTTTTAAGGTCAGTTAAGATTACCAAAATTATTTCTATTTGCTAAATCATTTTTTAGAGAATTTTTTTTATTACTTTTCTTCAAAGTCAGAAGTTTACATACATTTCCTTAGTATTTGGTGGCATTGCCTTTAAACTGTATGACTTGGGTCACATGTTTTGGGTATCCTTCCACAAGCTTCTCACAATACTTTGCTGGAATTTTGGCCCATTCCTCCTGACAGAACTGGTGGAACTGAGTCAGGTTTGGAGGCCGCCTTGCTCATACACATCTTTTCAGCTCTGCCCACAAGGTTTCTATGGGATTGAGATCAAGGCTTTGTGATGGCCACTCCAAAACATAAATTTTGTTGTCCTTAAACCAATATTTAACTAATTTGGTGGTATGCTTGGGGTCATTGTCCATTTGGAAGACCCATTTGCGCCCAAGCTTTAATGACTGATGTGTTGAGATGCTGCTTCAATATTTCCACATAATGTTCTTTCCTCATGATGCCATCTATTTTGTCAAGTGCACCAGTCCCCTCCTGCAGCAAAACACCCCCACAACATGATGCTGCCACCCCTGTATTTCACAGTTAGGATGGTGTTTTCAGGCCCCCCTTTTCCTCCAAATATAACGATGGTCATTATGGCCAGACAGTTCAATTTTAGTTTCATCAGATCACAGAACGTGTCTCCAAAAATTAAGGTCTCTGTCCTGTGTGCATTTGCAAACTGTAATCTGGCTTTGTTTTGTTTCTTTTGGAGTAATGGCTTCTTCCTCACAGAGTGACCTTTCAGTCCATGTCGATACAGGACTCGTTTCACTGTGGATAATGATACTCTTTTACCAGCTTCAGCCAGCATCTTCACAAGGTCTTTTGCTTTTGTTCTGTGCTTGATGTGCATATTTCACACCAAAACACGTTCATCTCAGGGACATAGAACCCGTCTCCTTCCTGAGTGGTATGATGGCTGGACATTCCCATGGTGTTTGAACAGATGAACGTGGCACCTTCAGGCATCTGGAAATTGTACCCAAAGATGAACCAGACTTGTGGAGGTCCATCACTCTCTTCCTGATATCTTGGCTGATTTATTTTTATTTTCCCATCATGTCACACAAGGAAGCAGTGTGTTTGAGATGTGGCTTAAAATACATCCACAGGTGTGCCTCCAATTAACTCAAATGCTGTCAATTTTCAAATGTTGGCCCAGCTGGGGGTGTGGGGGGTTGGTGGGCCCGGGGGTGTGGGCCCGCGTGCCGGCCACCTGGCGGTCTGGCCTCCCTCGATCGTCCGTCCGGGGGCAGATGCCTAGCTTTCCTGGGCCTTGCTGACCTTGGGCATTCGTGCTCTGTGAGGGTTGGCAGCGCTGCCTTGCCTGCTTGGGGTTCCCGGGGGGGGTAGCTGCTGCGACCGGCGCCCCTCTTTGTATGTTTCCTGACAAACCACTCACACACACACACTTATTTTGCGTGCGCTTTCATATATACACACATGGACACATATGCACAAATGTCTCTCCTTTAACAGGTGTGGATACCAGACCCGTATTGAGACATCTTCTGTGGAAGAAGCAGTTTGTCTTCTGTTTGTTTTAGTTGTTGATTTGTTTGTCTTTTTGTCTGCTCCCCTCCCTTTTCTTTCCCCCACACACTTCCTTTCCTTATTCCCCATGCGGTCGGGTCCTCCATGGGTAAAAGAATTTAAATAAAGTATTAAAAGTTATTGCAGGAGGAGTTTACAACAATATACAGTACTTAGTTAGGTACTGTATAAAGCTTCTTTTGGCAAAGTAAATCTGTTTTGGCACAATAAGGGTAACTGATCTCTGTTCTGCTTACCTAGCTGCCTGACAGGATGGGGTGGGGGGGATGTTGTCAATTAACCTATCAGAAGCTTCCAAAGCCATGGATGTTGAAGGACTGTCCTACACCTGAAGATTGGACTAACGTGATCCAAGACATTTACTCGATGGAAAAGTTGACATTCGCACTGAGACAGGACATGGATGTGTTCATGAACTTTTGGCAACCCTGGACCGCATATGTGTCTTCCATTAGATCTAATCTTTGACAAATACCATTTCAATAATGGTTCCGCTCTTTGTTCCAAGGCTACTCAGATGCTCTTTTATCTTTATTTACTTACTTTTTCTTTTTGTTTGTTTTTTACTGGTTTGTTTGTTTGTTTTTTGTTATTTGTTTTTTGTTTTTTTTTCTCTTTAATTTCACTTTTTCTTTCACTTTAAAAAAAAAAAAAGGGGTGTTGTAAGAATTAATCTTCCAATGTTGTCAGATATCAGAAAATAAGGGAACATGTGATGAAAATGTAAACACTGCATTGCTGTAACGACCTGTATACCCTTTACAAAAACTTAAATAAAAAAAAAAAAAAGAAGCTTCCAAAGCCATGACATCATTATCTGGGCTTTTCCAAATTGTTTAAAGACAGTAATGTTAGTGTATGCAAACTTCTGACTTTGAAAAAAGTATTTAAAAAAAATCTAAAAAAAAATATTTAGCAAATATAAAAAATATTTAACAAATAGAAATAGTTTTGGTAATCCTAACTGACCTTAAACAGGAAAAGTTTAGTCTGATTTAATGTCGGATAGTAAGAAAAAAAGGTTAGTGTATGTAAACTTCTGGTTTCTACTGTATATTTGGTCATAAAGAAAGCACATTGACTGGTGCCATTAACAATAAAATTTATGATTATTTTTAAAAGAGTGGATGTACCTTCCTTATTCATGGTCATTGGGATGGTGTGGACAGTCTGGAGCTTCACACAAGAGTTAGTGAGCATCTGCAGCTCCAGGGAGGTCAGAGAGAAGCTTTTAAAACCTGAACCGTCACGAGAGACAGGGGGAAAAAAAATATCAAGATTTACAGCTGTCATCACCCTCATATCTGTGTGTGACAGACATTAAAAAAGAAACTCACACTTCTTCTGCTGCTCACGAATGATCTCCCTCCACTCCGCCCGCTCATAATCAGAGGAAATCAGAAACGTGAAGCCCTGAAAGGAAATATTCTGCTGTAGTTTAGATTGAATTCTACACCATCAACAGCAAGCAGAAGCATAAATCCAGCTAAAGAAGTCTGTTATTGCTGATTCACAGTATGACTCAGCTCAGGGGTCTGCAACCTCTACAACGGCAAGATCCACTCTGAACAATTCCCTCTACAAAAAAAATCTGTGTGGAGCCACAACATGTTTGAACCTTAAAATGAGAAGGGTATGTATAGACTGGCCTGGTAACATTATTACTAACTGACTTGTCTAGCATTTTTTTCTTTGTAAATTTGCAACTTTTTTCTTATTTAAATGGGCACCTTTGTTTCTCATAAACTTGCAAATTTTCCTTGCAAATTTGAAGGTTTTTTTTCATTGAAAAATTGAAACTTTTTCGGAAAAAAGTTGCAAAATTTTTCTTCAATTTTTAGATTTTTACCTTGATAATTTGCTAGTTTTGGGGGGAATTTTTTTCTTGTAAATGTGCACGTTTTTTCCTCATAAATTTGTGACTTTTTTTGTAAATTTGTATTTTTTTCTTGAAAATATTTTTTTTTTCATTTTCCTTTTAAGTTTACAACTCCTCACTCATAAATCTGTCATTTTTTTAAAATTTTACTTACAATTTTTTTTTCTCTGTAAATTTGATACTCTTTTCTTGGGAAAAAAAATTCTGTTCCTAAATTCTATTTGTAAATGTTCATTTTTTCCTTGTGAATTTTGCAATGTGTTTCTCTTAAATTTACAGTCTAATTCAAACTTTTGCTACTTTTTTCCTTGTAAATGTACACATTTTTTTCAAAAACTTACAAATTTTGTGCTTTCAAATAATTTTTTTGTTTGCTTATTTGTTTGCATGTTGTTGGTTTTTTTGGTAAAGTTGTAACTTTTTCAAAAATCTCCCCAAATTTTCTTTTTTTCCCTTGTAAATTTTGTACTTTTCTCTTGGAAAAAAGAAAAACTAGAAGTGTGCAACTTTTTCCTTGAAAATTTGAGGGTTGTTTTTTTTTTATATAAAGTTGTACCTTTTCTCAAAAATTTGCAATTTATTGAGTTATTTTTTAAAAGTTTTTTTCCTTTTGTAAATTTACTACATTTTTCTTTTTTTCCCCTATAAGCTTGTAGCTTCTTTTTGGTACAGATTTAAAATTCTTTTTTGTAAATTGTGATGTTTTTTTCATAAATTTGCAGCCATTTTCAAATATTTGCATTTTTTTTTCTTGTAAATAGTTATTTTAAATATTCAACTTTTCTTGCAAATGTCTTTTCTTATGTTGATAAGATGTAAATTTGTTGTTTTTCTCATTAATATACAGCTTCTATAATAAATTTGCATTTTTTAACTGAGGATTTCCAGTTTTATTCTTGTATGAGATGTGTCAGAAAAGAAACAGGACTGGGGTCATAAGAAATTTTTTTCAAATGTAAACTACAAGTTTTCCCCTTGAAAATAATCCCTCTCGAGTCTAACGTACTTCTCCATTCTTCACTGCCATGTCTCCATGCACTCCTGGAAAGATTCTCCTGGGATTCTCCGCGGCTCCATCGTCACTACCCTTTTGATGGTTTCCACATCCTCTTGATGACTCCTTTGAGCTTGGGAAAAAGGAAGAAAAAAAAAATCCCATGGAGCCAGTTCAGGTGAGTAGGGAGGTTGATATTTTTCTCAGCCAGGAACTGCCGGATGCTCAGTTGTGAGTAGGTGCATTGCTCTGATGAAGCAGCCATGAGTTGTTTTGCCATAACTCTCGCCTCTTCTTGTGCACTGAACGATGCAAACGTTGCAGGATCTCTGGAGACATGCTGGTTGATCATCTGGCACTGCGGTAAGAACTCAATGCTGACGGTGCCTCTTACGCTGAACAGCACACCAAGTCCTGTTACTTTTCTGACACTCCTCATAAATTCATTACTTTTTTGTTATATTGACAGCTGTTTTTCACACAATTTGACACTTGTTCACATATACAGTATGTGTGACTGTTTTTCAAGTGAGCCCGTCACATGTTGGGGTAAATTACAGAAGAGTCACTTATAGCACCAGAGCCGCAGGTTGCAGACCCCTGCTTTATCTGGCGGTGCTCCGACTCACTTTTCCGTTCCTGTTGGCTACCCTGAAGGCCATGTTGGGGGACATGAGTAGCAGCAATGACTCCTGCTCCGACAGTTTCTTCCTCAGACGCTCTATCACTTTCGCTCCTTTAGTTGTTCTCTGCAGACAGATGAGAGGAGAGTAAAAATATGATGGATTACACCATCCAGACAATTTGTTCTATTTACGGTCTAATCATTACTGCTTTATTTTATTTGTGTCTTTAGACAAACACAGAGTCATCACTGTCCTGATTTTTTTCTGTAATGTTTAAAGAGGCTCCCTCAAGGAGACGATGGGCCATATTAAAAGGCCACAGTTGGTCTGTCAGTTGTCAATGACGCAGAATGCTTTTATGGGTGTTTCCAAGTTCATTTCCTTAGCATAACAGCGCAAAAAGAAATTTTCTGCCTGACGCAAAGTCAAAAAGGGTTGTCCTAACACTCTTAATTATTCAGAGGTGTGTTTGGGGCGTAATGTGAAATAAACCAATTGCTGCCTTTGCTCTCATTCCCTTTAATAAACAGGGGCACAAGATCAAAGACGTGATGCTAACATGAAAGAGGTTTAAGAGTGAGGACAATTCCATTTTGCGCTGAGAACAATGTGGGCTCATTCTCTAAGTGAAAATGCATTTAAAAGTGAGGAGCTTTTTAACTCTACAGCCTTACTTCCCCATGGATGAGAGCTGTCAGCTACAATTCAGAGATCATGCCAGTCGTTCTCTTTGTCCATGAGGTTGACAGAGTTTCTTTAAGTTATATTATCGTCAACCCGATCTCACTAAAAATGTATTATCAGTCAACAGAGCTCTCTTTTCAACCAAGAAAGAGGAGCCTTTCATCGCAGCCTGAGCTGTATTAATCTGTTCTGGGGAATGCAAAACTATAGATTTAATTCAAAACAACTGTCGGGATATTTTTTATTTGGAATCATTCTTTTAAAAGAATGACAGTGAATGAGGTTTAAATTGTAAAAACTGTCATCGTTAGATAATGAATATTGGGTCTGTGTGCTCATACCAGCTCTTCACCAGGGTCGTGGTAACAGCTGTTTTCCCGGTAGGCCAGACTGGTCCAGCTGCGCTCCGGTAGGAATCATAAACCCAGGTAAAGTTTATTTTCTCTGTGTAGTGGAAAATCCTGTTGTGTCTTCAAATAGTTTGTATTTAACTGTCCTCATTTAACAGAAAACACTGGCTGAGTGTGTTTTTTCATTAATCAGGATGGGCAAGCACAGATACGATGCGATAGGATAACGCAATACACGACAGTTTAGTGGACAAAATCTTTTCAAAGAAGAGGTCTGTAGTTTAAAATCTTTAGACTGACAGTAGCACCCCCCCCCCACATGCGCACCCACACCAGAACGCACACACACTCCCTGTTCATTCATTCATTCCCCTAAAAAATTCATACATCAATGCCTAATCTATAGACTCCAATGTTAAGTCCGCAATTAAAATGAGAACATGGATAGAATAAAAAATATTTAATGTGTGATCATATTATAATTAAAATGATGGGCAATTATATCATGACTGTTAAAAGCCTTTCCATTAAATAACAGAAAAACCCAGCGTGTGCCGTTTCCTCATGAGCTCCAGAGCTGCGCAATTTCAAAACACGCCACTGAAATATCATTAAACAATGTGCTTCTGACAACAGACCACCTTTTTCCTGATCAGAAGTGCATTGGCGTAACATATGCACCATAATAGTGATGCACCTGAGATTGGGTGCCGCCACACCTCTTTGAAATGAGCTTCCACCTCTCAGCGCAAAGCGGGTGCACTGTCTAATGGTAATTAAAATGGCGTGATGCAAAGTGTAAAAAACAGACAATGCACTGACAGAAACACAGGCGTATGGCGGAAAACTGGCGGAGTCATGATCAGGGCATGGTCAGGGACCATACCCACGCCCTTTGTTTCATTTGGGGTTTCTGTGCTTTCCCCCCGGTCATTATTATCATCATTTTGGTTTTCTGTGTTCTCCTGGTTCATCTGTGATCATCCTCTATGTTTTTCCCCAGTCTCTTGTGATATCGTGTGACCTCTTTCTTGTTCTTCTTCTTCTTATTATTATTATTATTATTGTCCTTTGTGTCTCTGGTTGTTTGGTGCTCATCCCCTGTTGTCATTTGTGGTCTTTGTATTTCCCTAATCCTTGTTTTTTGTCCTCTGTCTGGTCCTGGGTCTTGTGTGTGTGTTTGTGTTTAGCTATAGTTCCCAGCCCCTTGTGTTTCCATACCTGTAGCCTGTTCCTCATGTGTTGCCACTTAGCTCTTGATTTGTCCCCAGCTGTCTTGTGTTCATGTGATTATTGGTTACCCTATATACGTCTGTGTCATTCTCGGTTCTGTGTGGCGTCATACCAGGTATTTCCCTCTGGCTCCTGTGTCCTAGTGTTAATCCTTGTATGTTTAATCCATGTTTAGCCTCCCACTGCTGTATTTTGTGTTTCAGCTCTCGTGCTGTTTTTGATTTTATCTTGTTGTAAATAAATCATCTTGCACCGAAATCAGCCCTGCCTTAAGGAGTCAGTTTTTCCTGCCTGCTCATGTCCCCTGATGACCATCAGAATAGGGTCTGCTATGTTTGAAGATAAGATGAGCTTTTAGTAACATATTAACAAATGCTGGCTGAATGCTAGAGTTTAAAAGCCCAAATAAAGCATTATCAGAAACAGTGGTGTGTGGTACGTATATGGCCAGACCCTGTGGTGTAATAAGTACAGAAACAACCCTGAGTAAATGAATAGCTAACTCTGCTAACGGCAGCTAACCACTGCTAATCGAGGAGATGTCTGCTCAAGAGTAAAATAAACTATAATAAAATAAGTTAAAATAATGTATATGAATGAAATATATAGTTAAGGGCTAGTAGATGACTGGGCTGAAAAAACAAGGAGTCTAACGGGAATACTGTATACAGGGCTTGACATTAATTTTTTTGCTCACCGGCCACTGTGACTAGTGATTTTCCAAAGTTACTAGCCACTCAGCCTTTTCACTAGCCACAATTTTGTGATTGGAAAATTATGTTTAATATGAACGAATTTGACTATCAGATGCTAAAATTTACTTGAACTAAATTTACAATCATTTTAAATAGAAATGACCCGTATGCATACATAAAAATAGCAAGAGAAACACTTCTGAATTATGTAGTAACAGCAATAAATGCTGTAAAACAGTCTAGAAAAATATTTGCAATATGAGAGTGAAGTACAGGTAGATTTGGGGTCTGTCTCAGTTCTCATTTGTATCCCTACCCCTTCCCCTGTGCCTACTCCTACCCCTTGGCTCTTGATAGAGATTGAAAATGACCCCTATGAATTGGGACACTTGTTCAGGGCTGCACGACGTCATTAGTAGTTGCTGATGGATTTAATCTCAATCTACACTACCTGTTTTCACCAGAAAAAAAGTAGAAGAAGAAAACTGAGGAAAAAAGTCTCATCTTAAGGAGAAAAAATGTCTCAAATTTACATGAACAATTCTAATCAGTAGAAAAAGTCAAATTTACTAGAAAGAAAGCTGTAAATTCAGAGAAAACCTTGGACCCCTGGTGGGCCATTTTTGGCCCCCACATATTTGACACCCCTGGACCAGCACATTAAAAATACATAGGTCTTGAGACTTCCGGTCTGGACGCCATGGCGACTGCAGCTTAACACTGAAGTTCTCAGACCCAATCCAGGATAACACCTTGAAAATCAAACTTAACGGATTTTTGGAGGAGTGAAAATCAAAAGACAAAATCATCATGTCTAAAGGAAAACAGAAGAAACTGAAATTCTCCAGGCCAGGACACGTATCGGCCGGAGAATCCGAACTGGAAGATCTCTGTTCAGAAGACGAGGAACTGGTGATAGCTAACAAAAGGGTTAGCCTGAAATCACTATTTGAGGAGCTACGACGATTTCGCCGAGATGTTACGGCCGAATTTCGGGAATTCAGAGAAGAATTGAAAAGGACAAACAGCAGAGTGGACCAGGCCGAGAACCGAATCTTGGAAACAGAGGATCGAATAAAAGTGCTCGAAGATTCTGTGCTAGACCTACGCAAAAGACAAGCAGCTATAGAGGCTAAGCTAACCGACCAAGAAGGAAAACAAAGAAGAGACAACATAAGAATTCATGGTCTGATAGAAGGAACCGAAAATGGTTTTAACTCAATGGCAGAATGCGTGGAATCCTTACTAAGAGAGAAATTGGATATTCCACAAACCACCGACTTGAAGATAGAAAAGGCACATCGTTCATTAGCCGCTAGGCCGGCGGCGGAAGCGCCCCCACGTTCGGTGTTGGTAAGATTTTCCAATTTCAAAATAAAACAAGAGGTTGTAAGACTGGCCTGGCAGAAAAAAGGATTTATGCACCAGGAGAGAAAAGTCTACGTGGAACACGATTACGCCCCGGAGGTCCTTAAAAAGCGCAGGGAATACAATGACGCGAAAAAGGTGTTAAGAGAGAAGAAATTGCGCTTTCAGACACCATTTCCTGCGAAGTTAAGGGTCTTCTACGGCGATGAAACGTGTCTCTATAATTCGGCGGAAGAAGCAACAGCTGACATGGCGAAAAGAGGCCTCCCGGTAACGGTATTTAAACCCGCAGCAGACCCGAGTGAGAAGATCAAAGCGCAAACATGGACAACACAAAGACCTTCAAAATCCACGGACCAGCAGCGGGAAACCCAGCACCAGAGCGTCGCGGATAAACTATCCGTTTTCAGGTTGGAATAGCGACCCTTTTTTTTTTTTTTTTTCTTTTCTCTTGAATCAATCCGCACATCCAACCCCCCTCATACAAGGTAACAAACATTAAAGGAGATGCATATTCAGCATGTGGTAAAACATTTCATGGAACAATCATATTATTTGAAACAAATAAGTCTTTGTAATAAAAAAAAAAAAAAAAAAAAAAAAAACTTGTTAAAATAGAAATGTGACAATAATCCACATGTTCTCCTCATACTAACAAATACTGTTTTTGCGTGAATGTTTGATGTGATGGGGGTGGGAGGGTGCACACAATTTCACAGGGATTAGGCATAAAAGGAAAAAAAATCATTACAAGTTTGGATTGGGTTCTGAAACTCACGTTAAAAGCATGGGACTACTTTCAGTGGTAAGAGAGGGCCCTCAACACGTAACAGAGTTTGAGGAATTTCCCTCAGAGCCTTCACTCCATCAAGGCTCTTACAGGGTCTTTAAAAAGACCTCAGCTCAGGAAGTTCTTATGACAGCTTTTTGTTTTAAAGTTTTTTACACTATGTTCTTAATGTTTTTCTTGTTTTTAATGTTCTTTCAGTTTCTGAGGAGCACAAAAGAGGGCCACCACATAGTTATACTAAACAAAACAACACAATGGAGAAACAGGGTGTAACCAAAATAATTTCATATAATGTAAAAGGAATCCTGAATCCAGTTAAAAGATCCAAGATTCTAGGCAAAATGAAAAAAGACAAAGCAGGAATAATACTTTTACAAGAAACCCACCTAACAGACATGGAACACAATAAACTCAGTAGACAAGGGTTTAAAATGATCTCTTCATCTTCATATAAATCAGGGAGGAGGAGGGGAGTAGCGACATTGATATCAACCAAAATTACATTTGAAAAAAAATCAGAACACAAAGATAAAGAAGGGAGATACAGTTTGGTAACTGGGCGGCTAGAGGGAGAAGATATCACCCTGCTGAATGTGTATGCTCCCCCAGGGGCTAACTGGAAATTTTATAAAAATGTATTCGACCTAATGATAACTAAAGCTCAAGGTTTAGTGATATGTGGTGGGGACTTCAATCTCAGACTGAATCCATACTGGGATGCTTCTGGTAATTCCCCACATCAAAATAACACCCAAAACAGGAAGACTCGGATGCTACTAAAAGAATTGGGAATCTGTGACGTGTGGAGGGAACTCAACCCCAGTGTAAAAGACTATACATTTTACTCAACTCCACATTCATCTTACTCAAGGATTGACTATTTTTTTATGTTTAATAGAGACATTGGAAGAGTAAAAACATGTAAAATAGGACTGATGGATCTCTCCGACCACAGTCCGATCTACATGGACTTAAATATCCAAAAATACACAAATAATACATTTTCTTGGAGGTTAAATTCAAATGTCCTGAAAGGACCATTGAAAGATGAATTGGAATCAGATATTCTCAGATATTTGGAAGATAACGATAATGGAGAAGTATCCCCTTTAATACTGTGGGATGCATGTAAAGCTGTAATAAGAGGAAAGATTATTGCAAAACTGGCAACCCAAAAGAAACTAAGACAAGAAAAACTATCCACATTAGAGTCAGAACTTAGGAACCTAGAAAAAGAACACAAAGGCAACACTCATTCTACTGACTCGCTCAAGATTAAGGAAATTAAAAACCAAATAAATGAGATCTACACAATAGAAATCCAGAAGAAACTTACATTTCTGAAACAAAAATACTATGAAGCAGGCAGTAAATCGGCAAAATTGCTAGCCTATAAATTGAGGAAACATCAAACAGAAAGAGCAATCTACAAAATCAGAGACCCAGTATCAAAGGAAATAAAATTCAGAATTCAGGATATTCTTAAAAACTTCGAGAATTACTATAAGAACTTATACTCCCACAAAAAACATAAAAACGCATCCGAGGCATTCCTAAACACATTAAACCTTCCCCAACTTACGGAGTCACAAAATAAAACACTACTGTCAGAAATACATCCTAAAGAATTGGAAAAAGCAATTATGAAACTTAAAGCTAACAAATCCCCAGGAGCTGATGGCTATACAGCAGAGTGGTACAAAACCTTTAAACAGCAACTATCTCCTCTCCTCCTGAAAACATTTAATTATGTCCTCCACACAGGGGAAATCCCCCCCTCCTGGAGAGAAGGGGTCATTGCAGTTATACCTAAACCTGAAAAGGATAAACTAGAGTGCTCCAACTACAGACCAATCAGTGTACTAAATCAGGACTATAAGCTTTTTACCATTATCCTTGCCAAAAGGTTAGAAAATATAATGACAGACCTAATTCATTTAGACCAAACAGGTTTTATAAGACAAAGACAGACACAAGACAACATTCGACGCACTTTACACATAATTCATCATATAAAAAAATATAACTTAAATGCAGTCATATTGGGATTAGATGCTGAAAAAGCATTCGATTCGGTTGACTGGTCTTTTCTATATAGAATCTTATCCAGTTTCAATTTCCATAACAACTTCATTAGAACTATACAGGCATTATATAAAAAACCAACAGCTAAAATAAGGATTAACGGTAATTTATCATCATCTTTTGAACTGGAAAGAGGATGTCGTCAGGGCTGCCCCCTGTCTCCACTGCTCTTTGCAATCTTCATAGAACCTCTGAGCCAATGGATAAGACAAAACCAAAAAATTCAAGGTATTACACTTGGTCAGAAGAAACATAAAATAGCACTCTTTGCTGATGACATTTTAATATACCTAGGGCAGCCGGACACTTCTTTACCAGAACTAACCTCAGTTTTTTCAGAGTATGGAGATTTATCGGGGTACAAATTAAATATGCATAAAACCCAAGTTTTAACATTCAACTATGACCCAAATCATTATTCACTAAGCAAACTCAAAACTAACTGGGAGTCGGAATCTATGAAATATCTGGGGGTCAATATCCCGAAACAACTCAACAAAATTATATCACTAAACTATGATCCACTGGTGACAAAAATAAAATCTGACCTAGCAAGATGGAATATGATACCATTCTTGGGTACTGCACAAAGAATTGAAGCAGTCAAAATGAATATACTTCCACGTCTTCTATACCTTTTCCAAACAATACCGGTAGAACCTCCCAAAAAAACATGGCAGGAGCTGGACAGAAGGATCTCAAGATTCATATGGCAGGGCAAGAGACCTAGAATCAGATATAGAACCCTACAGCTAAACAAAGACAAAGGTGGGCTCGCGCTGCCAAATATCAGGGACTACTTTAAAGCCGCACAAATTAAAACTTTAGTAGAGATATGTAACCCAGTCTACACTGCACAATGGAAGGAGATCGAATGCCAAATAACAAGTGACATCCCCCTACAGGCGATAATAGGGAACAATGTCTTACCTAAGCTTTTGAATAACACTAACCCGTGGATAGAGACCCCTCTAAAAATTTGGTTTAAGATAGTCAGAGAGAATCAAACTAAAGAGCCCTATCGACTTCTGCAATGGATCGCCTATGATCAGGACTTTACTCCTAATAAAACAGACACCAGATTTAAAAAGTGGAAGGAGAAAGGGCTGATAAAATATTACGATTTTTTTAAAGGGCAAATC
This sequence comes from Pholidichthys leucotaenia, assembly GCA_020510985.1. NCBI lineage: Eukaryota > Metazoa > Chordata > Actinopteri > Cichliformes > Pholidichthyidae > Pholidichthys > Pholidichthys leucotaenia. The sequence goes on along the minus strand of CM035838.1, from coordinate 173,364,976 downwards.
TTAAGAAGTTTTGAAGATTTGAAAAAACAAGGCCTAATAAATCAAGACCTTTACAGGTTCTTCCAGCTTAGACACCACATAAACAATATACTTAAAAAGGAGGTTTTGGAAAGGGCCCAGTCAGGTAGTAGTAGTAGTAGATTAGTTTATTTGTGTTCTGAAGGTCTTCTTAATGGCATATAAAGGGATCCCAGGGATCAGATACATTTCTAAAATATACCAAGGTCTTCAAGACTTAAAAGGAGACAACACATCTTATATAAAAGAGAGATGGGAAAAAGAGGGGAATTTCACTTTACAACTGGAAATATGGGAAAAGCTAAATAAACAGCAATGGAAAAGTACCTCATCCCTGCAGTGGAGAGAATTTGGATGGAAAAACTTGGCAAGATTTTTCAGAACACCTGCACAAAACAAATTTACCCATAAGGGATTGAACTGTTGGCGCTTGTGTGGTGAAAAGACTGCAAATCATTTTCATGTGTTTTGGTCATGCCCAGTTATCCACCAATATTGGACCAAGGTACAGACAATATTGGGGAAAATATTCAAAATTACAGTTCCCTTTTCTTTTGTAACTTTGTATTTGGGTTTACTACCGGACTCACTGGAAAGACGAGGAGAAAAATACTTATTCAATGTTTTAATATTGGCAAGCAAAAAAGCTCTAACTAAAAAATGGATGTTGAAGGACTGTCCTACACCTGAAGATTGGACTAACGTGATCCAAGACATTTACTCGATGGAAAAGTTGACATTCGCACTGAGACAGGACAAGGATGTGTTCATGAACTTTTGGCAACCCTGGACCGCATATGTGTCTTCCATTAGATCTAATCTTTGACAAATACCATTTCAATAATGGTTCCGCTCTTTGTTCCAACTCTACTCAGATGCTCTTTTATCTTTATTTACTTACTTTTTCTTTTTGTTTGTTTTTTACTGGTTTGTTTGTTTGTTTGTTTGTTTTTTTTAATTTGTTTTTTGTTTTTTTTTTCTCTTTAATTTCACTTTTTCTTTCACTTTAAAAAAAAAAAAAGGGGTGTTGTAAGAATTAATCTTCCAATGTTGTCAAATATCAGAAAATAAGGGAACATGTGATGAAAATGTAAACACTGCATTGCTGTAACGACCTGTATACCCTTTACAAAAACTTAAATTAAAAAAAAAAAAAAAATACATAGGTCTTACTTCCATGAAAAAGTTGCATATTACAGATATCATAGATAATTAGATAAACAAAAGTTCACCTCAGAAGAATTTTCATTTGCTCTTTCCAGCAACATATCAAAGTGAAGTCACTTTCTCTCTCTGCCATACTGGACAGTAAACAGGAGCTTCTTGCTCTAAAAATAGTCATCACAGAGGTAGGAGCTAATGTGGAGGGAGAGCGCTGTTTATTAATTACTCATGTTGGAACAATGGATAATCAGGTGGGCTTCCCCTGGTGATCTGATCGCTGAGAGCGGGGACAGGTGTGTTCTGCTGGCTGGCCTGCTGTCAGCTGTCGCCATTTCTGGCCACAAAATGAACCGACCTGCGGAGCACAGCGTCCGCGGTTTCTCCTGTACTCCAGCCTTCCCTGGAGCAGTCTTGTGTACCGAGCTGGAAGTTGAGCCAGGCCACGCCCACGGCGATAGTTGGACCAATGAGAATGCACTGTGTGTGTGTGTGTGTGTGTGCAGATAGTGCTCATGGGAGTTGTAGTTTTGTAGTGTTGCACTGCGATAGGCTTATTACTCGTATGTAGGAGTTGCTTGAGAAAACCTCAACCCACCAAAGTGGCTACTGAGAGCGGCTGCCTTACCCGCCTCCGGTGAAATCCACCCGCCAGTGGCGGGTAGGCGGGTGTTAATGTTAAGCCCTGCCTGTATATATAAAATAGATATTAACAGACATTTAGCAGCTAGGCTATTCTGGTTGCTCAGACCAGCTAACGTTAGTAGCCTAATATACCCAGCGATCAAGGCCAAAATATAACAGAATAAACCAGAATGGCGTAAGATAAATAATCGACTGCAGATTAATGAATGAGCTGGTCTAGTATAGTCACTACAATTTACAGAAAAAACTCATAAAATCAATGGTCGTGCTGATTGGTGTTGCAAAGCTAGCAGTACTAACAGCGTTAGCTATCATGCCAGGAAAAAACAACAAAATAGGCCAGAATGACATGAGATATATTATGGACTGTGGATTGATGAAGTAGCTGGAACTTCAGAGAGGAATTTACAAAGAAGAGCTCTAAAAACCATGGTCAGGCTGCTAGCTAAGCTAAGCTAGCTGCACTGCTCTGAGCCTCAGTGGAAACCTCCTCTTCGCTCTGAGGGCGTACCAGGAGACGGGTCTGAATCAGGTCTGTTAGCTAATGATGTGATAACCTCACAGAAGAGAACAGACAATCCAAACGAGGGCTGTAGTCTTTCAAAAGGATTTTTTTTTAAATTAAAAACACTGGACTAAAAACTAATTAAAATACAAGACGTTTCAGTGTCCATCCGAACACCATCATCAGTTGTCAGACTGTAGCAGGAAGTGTCTCTGGCCAATAAATAACCTGCAAGGAGGTCACATGACTTGTGAGATAAGAATTCTAGGCCTCTAGGAGAAATGGAGTGTAAAAATCAGGAGAAAGCATATAGTCATTCCATATGTGGCTGGGCTGTCTGAAAAGTTTGGCAGATTTTTCTCCAAATACAGCGTACCTGTGTACAGTGGGGTAAAAAAGTATATAGTCAGCCACCAATTGTGCAAGTTCTCCCACTTAAAAGATGAGAGAGGTCTCCAATTTTCATCATAAGTATACCTCAACTATGAGAGACAAAATGAGAAAAAATAATCCAGAAAATCACATTGTCTGATTTTTAAAGAATTTATTTGCAAATTATGGTGGAAAATAAGTATTTGGTCAATCACAAAAGTTCATCTCAATACTTTGTTATATACCCTTTGTTGGCAATGACAGAGGTCAAACGTTTTCTGTAAGTCTTCACAAGGTTTTCACACACTGTTGCTGGTATTTTGGCCCATTCCTCCATGCAGATCTCCTCTAGAGCAGTGATGTTTTGGGGCTGTCGCTGGGCAACAAGAACTTTCAACTCCCTCCAAAGATTTTCTATGGGGTTGAGATCTGGAGACTGGCTAGGCCACTCCAGGACCTTGAAATGCTTCTTACGAAGCCACTCCTTCATTGCCCGGGCGGTGTGTTTGGGATCATTGTCATGCTGAAAGACCCAGCCACGTTTCATCTTCAATGCCCTTGCTGATGGAAGGTTTTCACTCAAAATCTCACGATACATGGCCCCATTCATTCTTTCCTTTACACGGATCAGTCGTCCTGGTCCCTTTGCAGAAAAACAGCCCCAAAGCATGATGTTTCCACCCCCATGCTTCACAGTAGGCATGGTGTTCTTTGGATGCAACTCAGCATTCTTTCTCCTCCAAACACGACAAGTTGAGTTTTTACCAAAAAGTTCTATTTTGGTTTCATCTGACCATATGACAGTCTTCCAGTCCTCTTCTGGATCATCCAAATGCTCTCTAGCAAACTTCAGACGGGCCTGAACATGTACTGGCTTAAGCAGTGGGACACGTCTGGCACTGCAGGATTTGAGTCCCTGGCGGCGTAGTGTGTTACTGATGGTAGCCTTTGTTACTTTGGTCCCAGCTCTCTGCAGGTCATTCACTAGGTCCCCCCATGTGGTTCTGGGATTTTTGCTCACCGTTCTCTTGATCATTTTAACCCCACGGGGTGAGATCTTGTGTGGAGCCCCAGATCGAGGGAGATTATGAGTGGTCTTGTATGTCTTCCATTTTCTAATAATTGCTCCCACAGTTGATTTCTTCACACCAAGCTGCTTACCTATTGCAGATTCAGTCTTCCCAGCCTGGTGCAGGTCTACAATTTTGTTTCTGGTGTCCTTTGACAGCTCTTTGGTCTTGGCCATAGCGGAGTTTGGAGTCTGACTGTTTGAGGTTGTGGACAGGTGTCTTTTATACTGATAACGAGTTCAAACAGGTGTCATTAATACAGGTAACGACTGGAGGACAGAGGAGCCTCTTAAAGAAGAAGTTACAGGTCTGTGACAGCCAGAAATCTTGCTTGTTTGTAGGTGACCAAATACTTATTTTCCACCATAATTTCCAAATAAATTCTTTAAAAATCAGACAATGTGATTTTCTGGATTTTTTTTTTTCTCATTTTGTCTCTCATAGTTGAGGTATACCTATGATGAAAATTGGAGACCTCTCTCATCTTTTAAGTGAGAGAACTTGCACAATTGGTGGCTGACTAAATACTTTTTTGCCCCACTGTATTTTAAAACCCAGGAACACTCTGTGACATTGGTTGGTTCATCCCAAAGACCAGATACCAAAACGTAAAAAGAGCAACCTGGTATATGCTGTCAAACGTAGTGAGGAGTGTGACGATCTTTATATTGGGGAAACAAAACAGCAGCTCTGTAAACATATGTCGCAACATAGGAGAGAAAATTCGTCTGGACACAATTCAGCCGTCTATACTCACTTGCGATGAAAACAACACACTTTTTGGGACCAAGATGTGCATGTTTTAGACAGAGAAGAGGGGTGGTTTGAAAGAGGTGTTGAGGAAGTCATCTATGTTAAAGTGGAACGGCCCTCCCTTAACAGAGGAGGGGGACTAAGACATCATCTGTCCTCTGCTTACAATGCTGTGTTAAAAACCATTCCTCGACACTTCATGGACAAATGAACTTGCTCCGAGTCTCAGGTTTAAAGGAGGAGCAGTAGGTTTTCGATTTTTTTCCTTCTCCTTTTCTCCTCCTTGGTCACATACTGTACCATGAACTACATTCACTTTTTTTTTACTACATTTCTCCCAAGTCATGTGACCTCCTTGCAGGTTATTTATTGGCCAGAGACACTTCCTGCAAGTCTGACAACTGATGATGGTGTTCGGATGAACACTAAAACGTCTTGTATTTTAATTGGTCTTTAGTCCAGTGTTTTTAACAAAAAAAATCCTTTTGAAAGTTTATCTGACACCTGGATGTTTTAAAATGAACTTACATAGACTGAGGGCTGTAGTCCTAGTTTCTGTGGGAGAGGAGAACTCCTGTGCATGTGGACTTTGGGCTGTTTGCAGATCATACGCTGTCACAAAAATCCTACATAACCCACTAAAATAAAGGGAAGCACCAAGAAGCAGAATAGGGGCTCTTTAAAATGTTTGTTTTGTTCCTTTTCCCCCACCTTCTCTCTTTGGATCTCGTTCTTGATCTGAGAGATTTTGATCTTCATGGCGTCAATCTCCTCGTCCTGGACCAGAGGGACGGGGCTGGACTCACAGTCGTCAATGGTCTGGAAGGTCAGATCAGCCAGCGGGATGTACCACTTACAGTCGTACTGCTGCCCCTTCCTGTTAAAACAACACACGTGTAAAGACAAGTTTTAAAGTGCCTCTATAATGCATTTTTCCCACATTGTCAGTTTCCAGAAGTGTTAATCACAGGTGTAAATCAAGGGGGGGGGCATGTCCCCCCCAACCTGGAAAAAATAGAATTGCCCCCCCCCCTTCCCCAACATCATCAAAACCTTTAATATCATATAACATAAAGGTGCCTTCACACCAAACATGAACAGGTAGCGTGAATCCATAGGCAATGGAAAGAGGCGAGCACACGCGAAATCGCACATTAGCACGTTCTCGTCCAGGGGATAGCGCCGTCATCTGAGTAAAAGTATCAATATTGGAGAGTAAACTAGTTTCAAAATGAGACTGCCACTCACCTGGAGACGAAAATTTACATATTTTTTCTCTTAAATTTGCTACTTTTTTGTTGTAAAGTTGCAACTTTTTTTAATCAAATTGTGACTTTCTTTTAAATCTGCAACTTTTTTCTCATAAATATGCAACTTTTCTCTTCTGTAGCTTTTTTCTTGTAAATCTGCAACTGTTTTCTCATTAATTTGCTACTTTTTTCTCATTAATTTGCTACTTTTTTCTCAAATCTGCAACTTTTTTCTCACAAATTTGCAACTTTTTTCTCATAAATCTGCAACTTTTTCCTTGTAAATATGCAACTTTTTCACATTAAATTGCAACTTTTTTCTTGTAAATCTGCAACTGTTCTCTCATTAATTTGCAACTTTTTTCTCATAAATTTACTACTTTTTCCCCATATGAATTTGCTGCTTTTTTCATAAATTTCACTTTTTTCTCAAATTTTCAATATTTTTGTACACGTGCAACTTTTTCCACATAAATTTGCTACTTTTTTGGTGTAAAGTTGCAATTTTTCTATTGAAATTGACTTTTTCATTGTAAATTTGCTACTTTTCCTCATTAATTTGCTATTTTTTCTTGTAAATTCACTACTTTTTTCAACATAGAGCTGTGACTTTTTTCTTTTAAATATGCAACATTCATACGAATGTTGTTAAGTTTTTATTCTTCGTAATGCCTTAAATTTTCTCTCTTCATCTAGACAATGACTCAAGTTTGTTTTTACAAAGTTTTTGTTTTAAAGGGTTTGAACTCTTCCCTATTACAAAATAATGGCCCCTAAACACAGTTTTGCATAGGGTCCCAACTACCTATAGTGACCCCCTCAATCTTTACTCTGGAGAAAATGATCTATTTATTGTGCCCCCCCTTTCCTTCCCCAACAGTGACATGAAATATCTGCCCATGGTGTTAATGAATCGTCCGTAACACGGTTTGGTCAAAATACCTCAGGGTTTAATTACTGCAGTACCATTTTCCATACAGCTGAAGGAGCGTTCCTCAAAACAGCCCGTTTTATGGCACTTTGGTTTTAATTCTACTGACTCCCTGTTCATTACTACTACTACTTATTTTCATGACTACTTTTATGCTTGAGTAAACAGTATCATGAGGTATATATTGCTTAAATAAATATTAAAAGGGGGCCAACTTTTTGCATACCACTCTGCGTCTGTCTCCTCAGTGTGTGGACGTTAGCCCAGACTCACCCTGCAGTCTGTTTCTTCAGTTTGGTGCAGAGCAGCAGGTCAGTGAAGAGGAAAACGTGGCGGAGTTTACGGGACCCTTCGACCAGCTCCACCATGAAACGGTCCCTCAGCAGCTGACGGTTCTAGGGAACAACGAATCACACAGTTCACCCACAGCCTGTACGTCTCATTGGTTTAATGAGGGAAAATATGAGTGAGAACAACAGCACAAAGACCAGCAGCAGCAGCGGCGGCTACAGGAGGTGATGAACATCTAATTTAAGTCCGACATTGTTGAAGGTTTGTGGCATTGTGTGACCATTAAATCATACTTCTGCTGACGCTTTTAAATACTTCCCATATGGCTGTGTTGTGAGACATGTATATGTTGGACACTGCATATGTGATTTAACCAGATGAAGGAGAGCCAGCCCCCTGCGGTGCGGAGCCACAGAGCCTGGACCCCCTGCGGAGGACAGGGGACAGAAGACTTCCTGACCACTGAGGCTCGAGAGGAGAGAAGGGGGAGTTATGTAAATAAAAGGCTAATGAATGTGAATAAAGAGATTTTGAGATAGATGTGTGATTTCCCCCACGAGGGAAATGGTTTGATGTCAGAATGTTTAAATGAGAGAACTTTGGTGTGTTCACTCTCTTTGTTCGCTGCTCAAGAATCAGAGCAGACAGTGGAATGATTTCTTGAATAAACTGGAATGAAAGACAATTCGGTTTCGTTATTCAAGTCTCCCCACATTGGTGACTGACGACGTTGAGAATGAACGAAGAAATTCTCAGGGTCCCGGACTCACAGCGCTCAGAGCTGGCGAGCGCAGCGGCCGTTAAGCTGCCTGATTTCTGGCAGGATAACCCACGGTCGTGGTTTCTGCAAGCAGAGTCGCAGTTCGCGCTCGCAGGAGTAACGGTGGATGACACTAAGTTCCACCATGTCATCGCTAAACTGGACAACAGCACAGCTCGGTGCGTGCAAAGCTTGGTGGAGCAGCCACCCGCGACCGACAGGTACGGCAAGCTGAAATCCACCCTCATCAAGTTTTTCACCCCCTCGGCTGAAGTGAGGGCGAGGAGGATCCTGTCTTTGCTAGACCAAGGTGGACACAGGCCGAGCGCCCTGATGGAGGAGATGATACAGCTGAGAGGGTTGGACAACGATGATTTCATTTTTCAGTTCATCTTCCTCTCCAACCTCCCGGCGCATGCGAGAAGCACGCTGGCCGGCAAAAAGTGTCACACCCTGGAGGAGTTCCGGGAGCTGGCCCAGGAGGCAGATGGGATCCTGGACGCCTGCGGCGGGCAAGCAACCACAGCGGCGACCCGAGACAGCGGGGAGCCAGAGGCGGCAGAACCAGACTGGCCGACGACGGCGGCAACACGGCCGCGACGAGGTGGAGCCAATAGCCCGGCGGCAGAGGCGCGGGCACGACACAGCGGAGGAGAAGATCTCTGCTTTTACCATCGGAGGTTCGCAGAGAAGGCACGCAGGTGTGTGCCGCCCTGCATCTTCAGGAGTTCGGGAAACGGCAAGACCGGGGGTCGCTAGCAGCTTCGACCCTCGGAGAACGCAACAAGCTGCTCTACATCACGGATGCGCGCTCCGGACGAGAGTTCCTCATCGACACCGGAGCACAAGTGAGCTTCATCACCCCAACATACGCGGACCGGGTGGCTGGACCCCACGGTAGCGGAGCTACAGCAGCAAATGGCTCGAACATCAACACCTACGGGAGAAGGACCTTGCCTTTGTGCTTACATGGCCGCACATATGAATGGACTTTTGTAATAGCGGCGCTCGAGTGTCCCCGCCACCAGTACAGACCCACGTCGCTACAGCAGGTGTCAACAGAACCGAAGCAGAAAAGCACCGCAGGCAAGGCGGGGCCAACGCACAGCAGATTCGGCAGACGGCTGAAGCCCAAGCGGCGCACAGACTGAATGTTGGTGTTGATTATTCAGTAGTGAGTAAGGTGCTATTAAATTTTAGGAATTAGTCTGTTCTTCATCGTTTGGGGGGGTTATATGGCTGTGTTGTGAGACATGTATATGTTGGACACTGCATATGTGATTTAACCACGATGAAGGAGAGCCAGCCCCCTGCGGTGCGGAGCCACAGAGCCTGGACCCCCTGCGGAGGACAGGGGACAGAAGACTTCCTGACCACTGAGGCTCGAGAGGAGAGAAGGGGGAGTTATGTAAATAAAAGGCTAATGAATGTGAATAAAGAGATTTTGAGATAGATGTGTGATTCCCCCCGCGAGGGAAATGGTTTGATGTCAGAATGTTTAAATGAGAGAACTTTGGTGTGTTCACCCTCTTTGTTCGCTGCTCAAGAATCAGAGCAGACAGTGGAATGATTTCTTGAATAAACTGGAATGAAAGACAATTCGGTTTCGTTATTCAAGTCTCCCCACACCCATACCGAAAAGGATTAAGCGGAAGAAGAATGAACATACTGAAAATAAACAACACAGCAAGTTATTTGTGATCAGTTAATTTAGATGAGAGGTTCACCCCAGAAACAAATGACACATTTTCCTTTTATCTGACTCCTAATCATACAAACTCATCAGAACTTTCCAAATGTGGTTGTTGTGGTTCCGAGTAGTTTAAATAAACTTTCTATGTATTTGGAAAAAACAGCAAATGTACAAGACAGCAAAGTCACCAATTTACATGTAAAAAGTTGCAAGTTTACAAAAAATTGTGCAAATTTGTTTTAAAAAGCTGCAAATTAAAGACAAAAATATTATGAATTTATGACAAAAAATTGCAAAATTATAAAAGTTTCAAATTTATAATTAAAAAAAACATTATAAATTTGCAAGAAAAAAGTATTTTTAAAAAATGTTGATGAAAGATAGTAAAAGAAAGGGTATTATTTCAGAGTTTTATAACTCATTGACACTATCCTCAAGTGAAAACTCACAGAAAAGATTAAATTACTGGAAAGAAGATCTGCAAACTGAAATTTCAGAGGAACAATGGGAATTGGCTTGTACAGAAGCTCAAACCAAATCAATAAATGTACGTCTTAAATTGATACATTTCAAATGGTTAATGCGGATGTATGTTACACCAGAGGAGTTAAATAGATATAACAAAAACATACCAGATACATGCACAAAATGCATGGAAAGTAAAGGAACCCTGTTTCATTGTTTATGGGAATGTAGAATAATTAGAATGTTTTGGGAAGAGGTGAGGGTAACAATTGAAAAAATAATTTCAAAACAAATCATATTGAATCCTAAACTGTTTTTGTTGGGTTTGTACCCAGAAAAGCATAACTTTAATAAAAGTGAAAGAACATTCATAGACCTCAGTTTGCTTAATGCCAAAAAATGTATTGCACTACTGTGGAAAAAGACTCATAGACCAGATGTGACTCAGTGGTTAAGACAGATGTTAACAAACCTTCCACTAGAAAGAATAACATACATACTGAAATCAAAGGAAATTGTGTTTGAGAATATATGGAGACCTTTTATTGATTATGTAAAAAATTTAAACATAACTCTTGAAGAAGAAGGTGAATGATGTGTGTGGACCTTGTAAATTCCAAACTGGTGAACATAATATGTATACTTATGTAATGGATTGACTAGACTAAACAGAGGAGCATTGTTGAAGACTTGATTTTGTTGGTGGTTGTTGGTGTTTTTAGTGCATTTTTTTTTGTAGTACTTTAGTGTTAGTGTTTGATTGTTTGTGTCATGTTTGTTAAAAAAAGGTTCAATAAAGATATTGTGGGGAAAAAAAGAAAAAAGTATTTTTTAAAATTTGCCAAAAAATGTTGAATTTAAAAAAAAATTGTAGTACCTTACAAAAAAGCAGATTTCAATGGAAAAAAAACCACAAGAAAACAGCAAATTTAAGAGGAAAATTTGCATTTTTACTAGAAAAGATGTTAAGTTAAAAAATTGATATAAAATTTGCGAGAAAAAGAGGCAAACATATAAAAAAGTTGAACATGTAAAACAAACACCACTATAAATTTATGAGAAAAAACACTGCAAAATTAAGAGAAAAAGGGTGCAAATTTACAAGAATTTTTTTTGCAATAAAAAGTTGAGAATACATAAGAAAAATAAATTTGCAAGAAAAAAATTCAAACTTACAAAAAAATTTTAGTTTGTTGAGGGAAAAAAATACAGATTAATGAAAAATACAGATTAATAAAAAACTTTGCAGATTTAAAAAAAAAAAAAACCACAAGAAGAGTAGTAAATTTACAAGTAATAATTTGTAGATTTTGGTGAGAAAGGACCCTATTAGGACGATCATCTGCACACTATTCTGACAGACTTTCTGCCATATGCCAGTGTTTTTGTTAGTTTCTGTCAGTGCATTGTCTGTTTTTTACGCCTTAAGTCACGCCATCAAATTACCAGTAAACAGTGCTGCCTGCTATGCACTCGCAGGTGGAGGCTCATTTCAAAGAGGTGTGGCAGTGCGCAATCTAATGTGCATTACTATCACGAGTACATACCCGTGTATACCCGTCCATGCCCGTAGAAACCAAGAAACTGGAGCACCCGGAGAAAATCAACGGTTTTCTTGGCATTTTACACATTTGTAGTGTAGACTGGCATTCTTCAAGGTTACACATTTTTACTGTGTCAGCACCTCTTTAAAAACGACATTGCTGAGAAAGCGACGCTTTTGCTTAGTTTCTTCATCTTGAGCAACAGTACGAAGACTGCTTGATCTGGCAACTCTGCTTGCGGCAACGTAGAATTGGCCATGGCTGCAGAAATCTGCTATGCAGAAAACACGAACACGCTGTAAAGACTGGCCCTGTGCCTTATTCACCTTGCCAGTTTTGAGCCATATGACATCATAAAGACACATTAGTCTAGGCATCGTGAGTGATGGTCTGTATGACATCATAAAGACACATTTGTCTATGAGCCATATGACATCATAAAGACACATTAGTCTAGGCATCATAAGGGATGGTCTATATGACATCATAAAGACACATTTGTCTATGTGCTGTCATATAGACATCATATCTTTATGACGGCATTGCGAGTCCTATGATGTCTGAGTTCATAGGACGTCCTATGATGTCCTATAAACGTGACAGACACACACACACACACACACACACACACACACAGATTTCTTGCTGTAATAGAGTGAAAAGTGACAATGCATTCCTTGACAATCCACTTTTGATCAGGAAAAAGGAGGTCTATTGTCAGAAGCGCATTCTTTAATGATATTTCAGTGGCGTGTTTTGACATCGCACAGCTCCAGAACTCATGAGGAAATGGCATGCACTGGGATCTTATTTTAATAGAGAGAGATGTAACAGTCATCATATAATCACCTGTGATTTTAATTATATGATGATCGCACACTAGTTTTTCTTTTTAAATTTCATCCACACTCTGATTTTAATTGCAGACTTACCGTTGGAGTCTATAGATTAGGCATTAATGTATGATTTTTTTTTTTAGGGGAATGAATGAATGAACAAGGAGCATGTGTGCCAGCATGTTCCAATGTGATGTGTGGTGCATTGGGGGGGGGAGGGGTTGATTTTCATTTTCATCATGGACTTATTAGGCATTAATGTGTTTATTTTTAGGGGAATACGTGAATGAAGAAGGAATGTGCAGTGTTTTACTTTTCACTGCAACTCCCCAGAGAGACAAGAGATGCGTCCACATCTGCCTCGGCCATGCGCCCTAGGTTTCCAGCCCAACAAGCTCCCCGGCAGCCTCCGGCAGAGGCTGCTGAGAGTGGGCTTGCTTCGTGCCAGGGACCAGCGGTGGATGGGAAGCCGTGCCAGATCGCCTCCTTCCCTCCTACCTAGGAGGGATAGGGGGACACCCTCAGTCAGCGAAAGCAACAGGAAAGGGAGCACTTCAACTCCCACAGCCATTACTTTCATCATTAACTTTCATTGTTAATGAAAGTTTATGAAAGTTTGCACAGGCATCATTCTCTTTTCCTTAAGTGTCAAACCCATTCATGTCTGTGTGTTGCATCCGTGTGCACAATATTAAACCATTCAGCTGATTTTTCAGCCCATTCTTCCCCATTTGTTCTAACATAACTAACTGGGCATCAACTGTGACTGATGTCTTCCTTATTACCAAGCAGTATTATTATCGCGTGCATTTTGGCTCACACACATGGGCTTTGGTCAGCGCAAAACTTGTCTTAAACCATCATGATCACAACTCACTTTAGATAATGTGCCTCTTTGCACAAGGGATGGGAAGGTGTGCTTTGGATTGGATTATCCACAACACACCTCTGAATGATCAGACCGGCCTTTGCATCATGCGCCGGTGGAAAGTTTGTTCTTACGCCACTATGATATGAAAATGAAGTTGGGAAATGCCCATAAACACGTTCTGCATCACTGACAACTCACTAACTGATTGCGTCATTGTAATACGGTCCAAAAAGTTGCAGATTTAGAAAAAAATGCAGAAAAAATGTAAACTCGCAAATTAAAGTGGCAAATTTTTAAGGAAAAAAAATACATTTACAGAAAAACTATCAAACTTGTGAGGAAAAAATTTTTCTTGTGAATTTTTTTCTAAGAAAAAAGTAAAACTTTATTTATATAGCACTTTTTAAAACACAGTTACAAAGTGCTGCACAAGTATAAAATAAAGTATTTCAAGATAAAACCGGACAACATTTCCAACACAAAGAAACTGAGCACATCGAGAGACAGACACACACACAGACAAAAAACACAAACTCACAGAATCATAACTGGACTCTCACAAACACACACACTGCATAATGTGGGGTTATAAACATGCTTGTCGGCAGAGGTGGGTTTTCAAAAGTCATTTAAAACAATTCAGATTTTCAGTGCATCTGATGGACTGGGGTAGCTGATTCCAGAAGGTGGGCGCAACAACGGAGAAGGCATGATCGCCTCTTGTATTGTGGGTAGAAGGTGGTATAGATAGGAGACCAGTATCTGAGGAGTGGAGTGGACGAGATGTGGAGTACTGAAGCAGGAGGTCAGAAATGTAATCGGGGCGAGACTGTGCAGTGCTTTAAATGTAATTATGATAATTTTGAATTGAATCCTAAATTTTACTGGGAGCCAATGAAGGGTTGCAAGTATGGGGGTAATGTGAGATTGACGGCCGGTTCTAGTTAATAACCTTGCAGCTGAATTTTGGATTAATTGTAAATGATTTATTGCAGATTGTGGAAGTGGCAAGTGTATAGAGAGGTATAAAAGGAAAAAAATCTAAATTAAAGAGAAAAAAGTAGAAAATTTATAGGAAAGAAAGGGAAAAGAAAAACATTATTAATTTGCAAGAAAAAAAGGTAAATTTAGGATATGAAAAATAAACTGCAAGAAAAAAGTTGAAAATATACTGCTCAAAAAAATAAAGGGAACACTTTGAAAACACATCAGATTTTAATAGGAAAAAATAAGCTGGATATCGAAATTGTGGCAGGCTAGTCCAGTTTACTCAGATTAAAAAGTGTTCCTTTAATCTGAATAAGCTGGACTAGCCTGCCACAATTTCGATATCCAGCTTATTTTTTCCCCGTTAAAATCTGATGTGTTTTCAAAGTGTTCCCTTTATTTTTTTGAGCAGTATATATTGGAAAAAAAATAATTTGCAAGAAAATATTTTACATGGAAAAAAGTACACGTCCAAGAATAAATGTTGCCGAAATCATAGCAAACCTATGAGAAAGGATGAGCCGTCCATTTAAGTTAATTTTTTAAATTTATTTGGTGTTGGACTCAGATAGAAGAACCTTCTGTTTCCATCCAGCCTGAGATTAGAAGCGGATACGACCGTGTTTTTTTCCTGCTGCAGAAATTCCTCATCTGACCTCTGAGCTGAGTGTTTACACAAATCTGCCCATGTGAGACTCTGCCATCCCACACCGACCACAGGCTGACAAGAAAAAAACAAAAAACGAGGAAATCACTGCGGCACGGTCTGGTTTTTCTTTCTTTTTTTTTCTTCCTCTGCTGATTTGACTCCAGCTCAGTTCTGGTGAGGAGCTCAAACACATCCAGCATGTCCTAAAGAGAAAGCGTCAGGGTTCCATCCGCTCATTGTTTTAGTCGCAGAACCGTGACCACAAAGGGGTCAATAATCACATTTCAAAAAAACACATAATAGCTGTCATGACGATGCCACGCGCTGCTGTTTTTGGATGCTGAGGCATATTGGTGGCTTTAATCAGTCCGGGTAATTACAGCCAATTATGCTCCAAAACATCAACACTGTCACGACAAATCAACAACAAAGTCGTCTTTTGCACCCGCCGTCATGTCTGGGCTCGATATCTGACAATCTCCATGTGGGAATTTAAACAACACAGAGGAGCAATTAAAAAAAAACAAACATAAGAAGCCAAAAACATATCTGAACCATGAAAAGATGACCATTTTTCCATTATACATTTGTAATTTTCTTGAGATTTTGCAACTTATTTATTTTAAATGTGTGACTTTTCTCATAAGTTTGTGATTTTTTTTCTTTAATATTTGCAAATTTTTTTTGAGAGTTTTTTCTATTTTTTCCCTCAGAAATTTGTCACTTTTTTCAAGTACATTTCTTTGTAAATTTACGAGTTATTTCTTATAAAGTTGTAACTTATTTTCTCCTAAATTTGTGACGTTTTCCTTGGTAAATCTCTCATAAATTAGCAAATCTTTCCCCATGAATTAATATTTTCCAGTTATTTTGTGATTTATTCCTTTAACTTTTTTTTTTTATAAATTTGTAACCTTTTCTTGGTAAATTTGCATTTCTTTCTTAAATTAAAAATTTTCCTCAAATAATTTTTCAAAGACTAGATTAGAGATTATGCAGTTTGTGATCTTTTACCCCAGACTTTTTTGTTTAATATTTTCAACTTTTTAAAGAATTTTTGCAAATTTTTTCCTTGTGAATTTGTCACTTTTTCCTAGTAAATTTCTTTGTAATTGTAAGAGTTATTTCTCGTAAAATTGCCACTTATTCTTCTCTTATATTTGTGATGTTTTCCTCAGCAAATTTTCCCCTGGTGAATTAACAACTCTTTTACTATATATATTAAAAAAATTCTTGTTTTAAAAAATGTATTTCTTTTAATTTTTTTGTTTTGTTTTGTTTTTATTCCCCTTATAAATCTGTAACCTTTTCTTGGTAAATTTGCATCTTTTTTCTTAAATTAAAAATTTTCCTCAAATATTTTTTTCATATGTATATTTGCAGCTTTCCCCCCATTAAATGAGTGATTATCTTCTTATATATTTGCATTTTTTCAGTAATTTTTACAATTCATTCATCATAAATTTGTGGTTCTTTTCTTAAAAATTGATAACTGATAAATTGTTAACTTTTTCCTGGTAAATATACAACTTTTCTCTCTTAAATTTGGCCTTTTCCCCCTTTAATTAAAAAAAAGAAATCTGTATTCTTTTAAATGTGCAACTTTCTTTAAAGTATTGTATTTTTTTCCTCATCTTGCAGGCCTTATTTTTTCATTTCTTCATTTTTCAACAGGGAGCCACAGACAAAAGACCTGTGTGTGACCCGAGAGCCGTGGGCTGCAGACCCCCCTGGGATGACCTGCAGGGTCAGCGCTGACACTCCGGCTGCCGCAGGCCACTCAGGCTGAAGCGGCGATAAGGGCGGCTACAGGGGTCATTTCTGGGAAACAGCGATGAGGCGGTGTATGGCAAAGGATGGGAGTGTTCATGGAGGTAATCCACGGATTTTCCTGGAGACCCCTCCCCCAACCTTCTGTGTTTTCGCTCTGCTTTGGAACCAGCTTCCTCCAGGCTTCCTTCCCGCCTACAGATGAGTCAGCAACAACCTGTCTGACTGACACAGACTTTTATTACAGCTTCCAGACACCTTGAACTCATTTTCTCTTTTTACTGTTAATGGTTCAGATGAGACAGCGGTTACGGGGGCTGATGGAATTTATTCAGTGGGGGAGATTGTTATGAAATACTGAAAATTAGAGGAGCTTTCGGAGCTAATGCAGAACCAACCTACATTGAAAAAGTACAGGTTGTTGCTTTTTAAGTTATAATAATAATAAAAAAAAAACCCTTCCAGGCATGTTATGTATATTAAGTGATCTGAAAGGGGGATATTAACCTGGAATCACCTCACATGAAATTCCCCTCATCTGCTTTTGGGGTCTCTCCTTTATTTTAAGATTCAAAGATTTTTATTTGTCAATACTTCCATACGTACAGGACATACAGAAGAATTGAAATGCCATTTCTTTCTCTCTTAGTGGTGTGCGCAATATATAAGAAAAGGAGTAAGGATGAAAAACAACAACAGCAGTCTATGTACAGTAATGCTACCCATACTGCAAATGAAGATAAAATATAAAACTGAGCAATACTATATACAGAAAAAGTGGAGCCGTAATACCCGTAATTGCAAGTTCAATGGGGTAGTGTAGGTGCAGACAGTGACAGATTGGACTGCACGTGATCAATATTTCAATAACAGACAGACAGCAGCAGGTATGGCATTTGTGCAAATGGTTGCAGTAAGGTACAGAGCCATACAGCAGCAGATGTATTACTGTTGGTGTGCCAAGTCTTTCTGTGCAAACAGCTGAGGTAGTTATTGTGTGGGTGAGTGTGTTATGGTCCGGGGGTGGGTGGGCAGAGTTCAGGGTCCTGATGGCCTTCAGTGAGTTATGTAGGATTTTTGTGACAGTATATGGTCTACAAACAGCCCAAAGTTCTTCTGCACAGGAGTTCTCCTCTCCCACAGAAACTAGGACTACAACTCTGTCTGAAACATCTCGTTTGGATTGGCTGTTCTATTCTGTGAGGTCATCATGCCATTACTTAACTGGCCTGATGCAGACCTGCCTCCTGGATAGTCTAGCCCTCAATAAACTCTTGGAGAAGAATATTGAGGGACGTTCCCACTGAGCCTCAGAACTCACCTCCAGTGCGGCTAGCTTAGCTAGCATATTAACTCAGTCATTCTCTGTGAATTTGAATCACCCCACTAGACTTCCGTTGTCCTCTCTTGTTCATTAATCTACAGTCAAAAATATAGCTCACATCATTCTGGCCTATTTTGTGATTTATTTGGCTGGCATGACCCAGGTAATTGGACCGCTGGCGTTTCAGCACAACCAGGGATTTTATGGTTCTTTGCTGTAAATTGTAGTCACCGTACTAGACCAAATGGTTCATTAATTCACAGTCGATTAAATATTACAGGTACATCTCAAAAAATTAGAATATCATGAAAAAGTTCAATATTTTTTGTCACTCATTTCAGAAAGTGAAACCCATATATTATATAGATTCATTACACAGAGAGTGATATATTTCAAGTGTTTATTTATTTTAATTTTGATGATTATGGCTTACAGCCCATGAAAACCCTAAATTCGGTTTCTCAAAAAATTAGAATATTACATAAAATTAATTTTAAAAAATAGTTTTTAAATAGAAATGTTGGCCGACTGAAAAGTATGTCCACATCAATACTTGGTCGGGGTTCCTTTTGGATTAATTACTATATCAATGTGACGTGGCATGGAGGTGATCAGCCTGTGGCACTGCTGAGGTGTTATGAAGGTCCAGGTTGCTTTGATAGTGACCTTCAGCTCGTCTGCATTGTTGGGTCTGGTGTCTCTCATCTTCCTCTTGACAATACTCCATAGATTCTCTATGGGGTTTAGGTCAGAAGAGTTTGCTGGCCAATCAAACACAGTGATGCCATGGTCATTAAACCAGGTTTTGATACTTTTGGCAGTGTGGGGGAGGGGGGTGCCAAGTCCTGCTGGAAAATGAAATCAGCTTCTCCATAAAGCTTGTTGGCACAGGGAAGCATGAAGTGCTCTAAAATTTCCTGGTAGACAGCTGCGCTGACTTTGGTCTTTATGCAAAATGGATAATAAAGTTTCTTTCTTTCTTTCTTTCTTTCTTTCTTTCTTTCTTTCTTTCTTTCTTTCTTTCTTTCAAAACCACAGGGATTCACTTGTTAAGGGCAAAAGTGGGATAATTCTGACCTTTGTTAGACCATTAAGTGTGATGGTTGAATGTTGCTACTTAACAAATTGGAACAAAAATGCCAGGGATGATTTTTTTTTTTTTTGTCCCAGTCCAGTCCTGGCTAAGACAGCTAGTAGCAGACGTTTTTCTTTAATGGTTGCATTGTCAATCAACCTCTGTGCACTGTTTGAATTTGAGAGAAAGAAGCAAAATATTAAATCCAGGCTGTCACTGTTTTTATGTATCATCACGTACTAGGGGTGTAACGGTATGCTAAAATCATGGTTCGGTATGTACCTTGATTTTAAGGTCACAGTTTGGTTCATTTTCGGTACAGTAAGGAGACAAAATGCAAAACATAAAACTGCTTATCTTTTATTTAAGCGGGAACAGCTTTGACAAAAAAAAACCCTGCAAACTGCCAGCAGTAAATTTGCCAAAAAATAGAATGTATACAATAAAACAAATAAATTCTCTTTTTAGCAAATGAACGATGCAGACAAGTGCAACAACAGAAGTTTGAATAGTCTGAATTATTCTTTTGCCGTTTAGGAAATTAAAGTTTCTTATTGCCTGAAGCAGTGTTTAGGACCAGGGTGCTCTGGTATGTTCAGGTTTCTGTGGGAAATTAATTACCTAATTTCACTTGTTAACTGGTTAATAATTTGCCATTGTTGTATATAGGTTCTGAAGGCACCCATGCACAATAACAGCAAATTATTTGCAATTTTTTTGACAATTAAGAAGTTAAATTAAATAATGCCCCACTCCCAACACACAGCCCCCCATCCTGACCCTGACCAGGACCCAGGTGAGGACGGAGCTGAGGAAGATCAAAGCGAGGAAGGCGCCGGGACCAGACGGCATCAGTGCAAAGCTCCTCAAGTCCTGTGCAGACCAGCTGTGTGGGATTGTGACGTATATCTTCAACATGAGCCTGAAACTGGGGAGGGTACCACAGCTGTGGAAAACATCTTGTGTGGTACCTGTACCAAAAACTTCCACCCCAAAGACCTGAACAGCTACAGACCGGTGGCCTTGACGTCCCACTTGATGAAGACCCTGGAGAGTCTGCTCCTTGCTCACCTCCGCCCCCTGGTGGAACCAGCGATGGATCCACTCCAGTTCGCCTACCAGCATGGCATTGGGGTGGAGGATGCGGTGATCTTCCTCCTTCACCGTTCTCTGTCCCACCTGGAGAAGCCCGGGAATATGGTGAGGATCATGTTCTTTGACTTCTCCAGTGCTTTCAACACCATCCAACCGATGATGCTGAAGGACAAGCTGCTGCGCGCAGGGGTGGACCAGCACCTGTCATCATGGATCCTGGACTACCTCACGAACCGGCCTCAGTTTGTGAGAACCCGGGACTGTGTGTCCAACACGATCATCAGTAGCACGGGGGCCCCCCCAGGGAACGGTGCTGGCTCCCTTCCTGTTCACTCTTTATACTGCGGACTTCTCACACAACACAACACACTGCCATCTACAGAAGTTCTCTGATGACTCTGCGATCGTTGGCCTCATCTCCAATGGAGATGAAGCTGAGTACAGAGGGCTTATCCAGGACTTCGTGGACTGGTGCCATCGGAACTGCCTCCAGATCAACGCGAGGAAAACTAAGGAGCTGGTGGTGGACTGCCGCAGGCATGGGCAGCCCCTCACAGCACCAGTAAATATACAGGGAACAGACATCGAGATGGTGACATCCTATAAGTACCTGGGTGTTCATCTGAACAATAAACTAGACTGGTCACACAATACTGACGCACTCTACAAGAAGGGACAGCGCAGGCTGTTCCTGCTGAGGAGACTCAGGTCTTTTGGTGTACAAGGGGCGCTGCTGAAGTCATTCTATGACACGGTGGTGGCATCAGCCATCACTTTTGGAGTGGTCTGCTGGGGCAGTGGCATTACTGCAGCCGATAGGAAGAGACTGAACAAACTGATTAAGAAAGCTAGCTCTGTCCTGGGGCAGCGCCTTGATCCGATGGAGGAGATAGGAGAGAGAAGGACGGTGGCTAAACTGTCATCTCTGCTGGAGTCCGAGTTCCACCCTATGCAGGACATACTGGATGCACTGAGGAGCTCACTTAGCAGCAGACTACATCATCCCAGGTGCACAACCGAGAGGTTTCGTAGGTCCTTCCTACCAACGGCTGTCAGACTGTACAACCTAAGCAGGGCTGCTTGCAGAGATAGCAAAAGACGTAACAAACTAATAGTTTTTTGAATGCAAAAGATGCAATAGACTTACACAATGGTCCCCTCCGGCATACAACTAGGAACATACCGGTCGCTATGGAGGGTGAGAATATGTATGGGCACATAATCATACCATGTAGGATAACTAAGTAGACGGTTATGCTGTTTCATCCCACCTAGCAACAATGCTCTGCACTGTGTGTGTTTATATATTTACATATTTATTCCATCTAGCTACAATGCTCAGCACTGGGTGTGTTTATATTTATATATCTATATATTTATTCCATCTAGCTACAATGCTCCGCACTGTGTTTTTATATATCTACATATTATTCCATCTAGCTACATTGCTCCGCACTGTGTGTGTTTATATACTTGCATATTTATTCCACCTAGCTGCAATGCTCCGTACTGTGGGTGTTTATATATTTACATATTTATTCCATCTAGCTACAATGCTCTGCACTGTGTGTCTGTGTGTGTGTGTGTCTATATATATTTTATAGTAATATGTACATATGTATATTAGCTGCTCTTGCTTGCTTGTTTTTTTTTTTCTTGCCTTCTGATTGTTGCTCTGAGTGTTGCTATCCCTGTGCTGTTGCAATCCTGGAATTTCCCCGTTGTGGGACTAATAAAGGCTTATCTTATCTTATCTTATCTTATCTTATCTTATCTTATCTTATCTTAAAATCTGAACATACCAGGGCACCCCTGAAAAACACTGGCCTCAAGGGCAGCATTAACAGATTTAGATTTTTCTTAAAAGGATGGTATTATTTTCTGGCTGAAGTGGGTACAACGAGGAACTTCATACCAGGGCTCAGTTACTTTTAGCATGTGTTTAAACCCGGTGTTCTTAACAACTGAATATGGCCTTTCGAATACACCTGAAAGAGGTGGTCTCGGTTCGAATCAAATGGCAAACTCTGGTGTGGTCCTGCAGGTGAGAAAGGGACCGTACTAAAACAGGACCAGTGACAAAGTGTAAAACAATTTATGTTACTGTACATACCTGAAAGATCTTTGAAAATATCTGTGGCTGAGCATGTCACGGTTCTGGAGGAGAAATGAACGTTAACATGTTATTTCCCATCCGTAGCAGCACTTCATTTTCAAACTGTACGATTTGCCAAAAGTGGTATATGCATGCATGTAATAAATGATAACCAGGGAGATGAAAACCCCCATAAATTACGCTACGGTTTGTTTTATTTTCTCCCGAGACATGCATAGATACAGTAGTCATCCTACTTCCTGTATTTACCTTTCCTGTTCTTACGGCAAAAAAATCTGACCAATAAGAACGTTCTGACATAAGTCTTGCGGGATTTAAAGTGACGCAGTTTGGTCTGCTTGAATTTTTGCCTGTGTGAAAGGGAACCAAACCAAGGAGAAAATGATACAAAGTAACAAACCTGTCAACTGATTCGGACAAAATTAAACGAATTTAAGTGTGAAAGCACCCTTATTTGCTTACCTTGGTCCGTTTTCAAGCTCTGGCTTCTTTGTATAACACCAGCGTGAGGCAGTTTACACTCAACATGGTCCGTGTGGAAACTCGGTACGCCTCTGCACCAAACCGGAGATTCCATACCGAAAAATTTGAATACAAATATAAAAACCGTTACACCCCTATCACGTGCCATGTTCATTAACTAGAAGCGAGGGAGGAGATTATGAAAGATAACTCTCACAAAATAACGTGCATGCATGTGTGTGTGTGTGTGTGTGTGTGTGTGTGTGTGTGTGTGTAAAAAGGGTGGGTGTGTGGTAGAGCACACTGGGTGCTCAGCACCCCTAAAGCTCTGATCCTAGAATCAACCCGGTTCATTATACTCTGGACCAGACACCTCCTTGGTGAGTAGTGGGTAGCTGCTGTTAGTGCTGCTGTTTTTGTTTTTACTTTTTTCTGCAACTTATTTATCATAATTTTGCAACTTTTTTCTCTTAAATGCAATACTGTTTTGTTTAAAAATCCATTTTTTATTGTAAATTTTAAAGTTTTTCTACAAAATTTAAATTTTTTCTCATAAAAGTATTGATTTTTTTCCCCTCATAAAATACTAAACTTTTTCTTGGACATTTGTAACTTTTCCCATGTACTGGTAATTCTTTTCTTGTATATAATTGCAATTGGTTTTAGAAATATTGCAACATCTTTCTATATTTTTTTTTCTCTTAAATGTGTGGCTTTTCCTGGCAAATGTGTAAGCATTTTCTCATAAATGTGCAATTTTTCTCACCTTAAATTTTTTTCCTCATATTTTCAATTATTTCTCAATAATTCTGAAACTTCTGTTTCTGAAATTTGGGGCTTTTCCTTTAACTCAAGATATTTTTCTTGTAAATAACATTTTTTAAATATTTTTTGAGATTTTTCTCATAAGTTTGCGGCTATTCATGTAAATTTGTGATTTTTTTTTTCTTGTAAATATTTTGACTTTTTCTTGGATGCTTGCAACTTTGTTCTAATTCAGGATGGGTGTTTTCCTTATAAATTAACAATTTTTGTGAGGTTTTCCCTTAAATTTGTATATTTTATAAATGGCAACTTTTGTCTCATAGATTTGTGACTTTTTCTTGTAAGTTTGCAACTTTTTTCTATTAAAATACAGATTTTTTTTCCCGTTTTTGTTTTATGTCTTCCCATAAATTTGCAAATTTTCCTAGTACTTTTGCAGGCCTTTTGAGTTTTTGTCAAAATCAAATGGGAAGCAAAAAAGCTGCATGCAGCTCCAGAGCTGTTTTGCAAACTCCTGATCTACTGCACTGATGCACGCATACTGTATAATAACAATAATAATAATAATAAATACAAACCACTCTGAGAGTGCAGACCTCTGCCAAGGCTCCTTCAATCCCTCATGGATCACCTCAAAAATGTAATGGGTGTGTGTGGCACCTGGCACGTCAACAGATGTGGACATGTTGCTCCAAGTGTTTGCTTTCAAATTTTGATCATGATATCCTTTTAGTGTCAGATCAAAGAGTACCGGGTCGTTTGATGCAGCAAAGTTCATCCTCCACCTCCTCCACCGTCCGTTCTCGTCATCCTGTACCGGCGTCCTATGTCCCACCCTTCCTTAATTCTGACTGGCTGCTTAGAAAGGTTGGACATTGACAAGCGCAGCTGTACAGCAGTCTGACAAATTAGATTTTTTTCAGCCCTGAGTGCCTCGACAAAAAGCGGCCACCACTCAAAGCGCTTCAGCACCAAGGGCGCTCAGCACTGTAAACGCTGGACTACGTAGAGAATGAATAGAAAATAGTCACCCACAGCAGGAAAAATGAGTTTGGTGGACACCCCCCCAATACTTCTTCTGCAGTGTTTGACTTCTGGGTTGCCAAGGTGCGTGGCCCCGTGGCGTGGCCATGCATGTAGCCGAGTGGACTCGTCTTAAAGGGGCAGTACATGAAAAGCACCAGATTAATATATATACTGTATAAAACTAGAGGGCACTCAGAGAGCGCATACCTCCACCAAGGCTCCGTCCCTCCCTCCCTTTGTCATCCCCTCCATCCCTTTGTCCATTCATATCGCCATCCATCTGTACATTGCGAGATAGGTCCTTGGTGGAGGTATGCACTCATGGATCACCTCTATCATCTAATGTGTTCTTCTTTGGGCCAAGGGTCACAGCTGGTGAAAACTTCATCCAAATCCATCCAGTAGTTCTGGAGTATTGTTGCTAACACTCTGTGAGGCGATAAGAGTCTCGGTGGAGGTATGCATTTTGAGATCATCACCAAAATCTAATCATCTGTTCAGTGTGCCGTTACACACCTCTCCTGAAAATTTCATCAAAATCCATTCATAACTTTTAGAGTAATGTTGCCAATAGACAAACCAACCAACACCACTAAAAACATTACCTCTGTCCTCCCTTGGTGGAGGTAATAATATTCAAAAAAATTCCTGAATCTGCATCGTGATCCGTATCAACACCAAAATCTAGTCATCTGTTCCACGTCCCATTACACACCTCTGCTGAAAATTTCATCAAAATCTGTTCATAACTTTTTGAGTTATGTTGCTTACAGACAAGCCAACCAACCAAGGCCAATAAAAACATTACCTCCTCCCTTGGCAGAGGTAATAATAATAATAATAATAATAATAATAATAATAATAATAATGGATTAGATTTATATGGCGCTTTACATGTCAAGTGACATCTCAAAGCGCCTACAGTGAGTCCATTATTCATTCACTCCAGAAAGACCTTGATAGTGGTAAGCTACTACTGTAGCCACAGCTGCCCTGGAGCAGACTGACGGAAACGTGGCTGCCAATCCGTGCCAGCGGCCTCTCCAACCACTACCGAACTTTTATACACATGACACTGGGTATGAATACTATATGTATTTATAGCATATGTGTGCTATGCAGTTGCAGTTTCAGATGTCTTCATTTTTGCTGAACATGGTAGCAACTTGATAAAAGTACAAGAAAAAAAAAATCAAGAACATCTGGATCCCAAAATAGACAGCCCAAAACAATCCCAACAAACCAATATGCGACTATCCCACACTGACCTCTCCCTTCTTCACCGTCATGGACTGTCTGCGCGGGGTGATCTCCTCATTAATACTGGACAGGAAGTTCTGGGAGATGCGTAGGGCATCCTGTAACAGCGGGTAGTCTGGGTGGGTGGAGGGTGTGTGCTTTAGCAGGTCCTGAAACAGAGGAAAAACAAAACAAATTCAGGCATGAAATGTCTTCATGCAAACATGGGTGGATTATTTTACTTCACTGTTGGGGGCGGGGGTCATACGTTTTAAAATTTAAAAGAAAAAAGTCCAAAATTTACAAGAAAAATCTGCTAAATTTATGAGGAAAAAAGCTGCAAATTCATGAGAAAAAGGTTTGAAATTACAAGAAAAAGTGACAATTTTTATGCAAAAAAGTTTGAAAGTTACAAGTTTATGAAAAGAGCTGCAAATTTATGAGGAAAAAAGATGAATATTTATGTGAAAAAAGTTGCAAATTTATGAGAAAAAGATACAAATTGGCAAGAAAAAAGATACAAATTTATGAGAAAAAAGTTGCAAATTTATGAGAAAAAGATACAAATTTGCAAGAAAAAAGATGTAATTTAGCAAGAAAAAGTTGTAAATGTATGAGAAAAAAGATGCAAATTTATAAGAAAAAGTTGCAAATTTATGAGGAAAACAATGAAAATTTAGGAAAAAGTTGCAAATTTATGTGAAAAAGATGCAAATTTGCAAGGAAAAAGATGCGATTTAAGTAAGAAAAAGTTGCAAATTTATGAGAAAAGATATGCAAATATATGACGAAAAAGTTGCAAATTTATGAGGAAAAACGATGAAAATTTATGCAAAAAAGTTGCAAATTTATGAGAAAAAAGTTGAAAAAATACAAAAAAAACTCCAGCAAATTTATGTGAAAAAAGTTGCATATTTATGAGAAAAAGATGCAAATTTGCAGGAAAAAAGATGCAATTTAGCAAGAAAAAAGTTGCAAATTTATGAGAAAAAGATGCAAATTTGCAAGAAAAAAGATGCAATTTAGCAAGAAAAAGTTGTAAATGTATGAGAAAAAAGATGCAAATTTATGAGAAAAAGTTGCAAATTTATGAGGAAAACAATGAAAATTTATAGGAAAAAGTTGCAAATTTATGTGAAAAAGATGCAAATTTGCAAGGAAAAAGATGCGATTTAAGTAAGAAAAAGTTGCAAATTTATGAGAAAAGATATGCAAATATATGAGGAAAAAGTTGCAAATTTATGAGGAAAAACGATGAAAATTTATGCAAAAAAGTTGCAAATTTATGAGAAAAAAGTTGAAAAAATACAAAAAAACTCCAGCAAATTTATGTGAAAAAAGTTGCATATTTATGAGAAAAAGATGCAAATTTGCAAGAAAAAAAGATGCAATTTAGCAAGAAAAAGTTGTAAATGTATGAGAAAAAAGATGCAAATTTATGAGAAAAGGCTGCAAATTTATGAGGAAAAACAATGAAAATTTATATGAAAAAGCTGCAAATTTATGTGAAAAAAAGATTAAAATTTATGTGAAAAAAGTTGCAAATTTATGAGAAAAAGACACAAATTTGCAGGTAAAAAGATGCAATTTAGCAAGAAAAAAGTTACAAATTTATGCAAAAAAAGTTGAAAAACTACAAAGAAAAACTGTACATTTCTGAGAAAAAATACACATTTTCAAATTTATGAGAAAAAGTTACAAATTTATGAGAAAAAGATGCAAATTTGCAAGAAAAAAGATGCAATTTAGCAAGAAAAAGTTGTAAATGTATGACAAAAAAGATGCAAATTTATGAGAAAAAGTTAGAAATTTATGAGGAAAACAATGAAAATTTATAGGAAAAAGTTGCAAATTTATGTGAAAAAGATGCAAATTTGCAAGGAAAAAGATGCGATTTAAGTAAGAAAAAGTTGCAAATTTATGAGAAAAGATATGCAAATATATGAGGAAAAAGTTGCAAATTTATGAGGAAAAACGATAAAAATTTATGCAAAAAAGTTGCAAATTTATGAGAAAAAAGTTGGATAAAATACAAAAAAACTCCAGCAAATTTATGTGAAAAAAGTTGCATATTTATGAGAAAAAGATGCAAATTTGCAAGAAAAAAAGATGCAATTTAGCAAGAAAAAGTTGTAAATGTATGAGAAAAAAGATGCAAATTTAGGAGAAAAGGCTGCAAATTTATGAGGAAAAACAATGAAAATTTATATGAAAAAGCTGCAAATTTATGTGAAAAAAAGATTAAAATTTATGTGAAAAAAGTTGCAAATTTATGAGAAAAAGACACAAATTTGCAGGTAAAAAGATGCAATTAAGCAAGAAAAAAGTTACAAATTTATGCAAAAAAAGTTGAAAAACTACAAAGAAAAACTGTACATTTCTGAGAAAAAATACACATTTTCAAATTTATGAGAAAAAGTTGCAAATTTATGAGAAAAAGATGCAAATTTGCAGGAAAAAAGATGCAATTTAGCAAGAAAAAAGTTGCAAATTTATGAGAAAAAGATGCAAATTTGCAAGAAAAAAGATGCAATTTAGCAAGAAAAAGTTGTAAATGTATGAGAAAAAAGATGCAAATTTATGAGAAAAAGTTGCAAATTTATGAGGAAAACAATGAAAATTTATAGGAAAAAGTTGCAAATTTATGTGAAAAATATGCAAATTTGCAAGCAAAAAGATGAATGAATGAAAGAAGAAGATGAAATTTAGTAAGAAAAAGTTGCAAATTTATGAGGAAAAAAGATGAAAATTTATGTAAAAAAGTTGCAAATTTATGAAAAAAGATGCAAATTTGCAGGAAAAAAAGATGAAATTTACCAAGAAAAAAGTTACAAATTTATTAGAAAAAAGTTGAAAAATTACAAAAAAAAAACCCAGCAAATTTATGAGAAACAATACACATTTTAAAATTTATGAGAAAAAGTTGCAAATTTATTAGAAAAAGATATAAATTTGCAAGAAAAAAGATGCAATTTAGCAAGAAAAAGTTGCAAATTTATGAGAAAAAGTGGCAAATTTATGAGGAAAAAAGATTAAAATTGATGTGAAAAAGTTGCAAATTTATGAGGAAAAAATATGCAAATTTATGAGAAAGTTGCAATTTATGAGAAAAGATGCAAATTAGCAGGAAAAAAGATGCAATTTAGCAAGAAAAAAGTTGCAAATTTATGAGAAAAAAGTTGAAAAATTACAAAAAAAAAAACCCAGCAAATTTCTGAGAAAAAATACACATTTTCAAATTTATGAGAAAAAGATGCAAATTTATGTGGAAAAAAGATGAAAATTTATGTGAAAAAAGTTGCAAATTTATGAGAAAACAGTTGAAAAAATACAAAAAAAACTCCAGCAAATTTATGTGAAAAAAGTTGCATATTTATGAGAAAAAGATGCAAATTTGCAAGAAAAAAGATGCAATTTAGCAAGAAAAAGTTGTAAATGTATGAGGAAAAACAATGAAAATTTATATGAAAAAGCTGCAAAATTATGTGAAAAAAAGATTAAAATTTATGTGAAAAAAGTTGCAAATTTATGAGAAAAAGACACAAATTTGCAGGTAAAAAGACGCAATTTAGCAAGAAAAAAGTTACAAATTTATGAGAAAAAAGTTGAAAAACTACAAAAAAAAAACCCTGTAAATTTCTGAGAAAAAATACACATTTTCAAATTTATGAGAAAAAGTTGCAAATTTATTAGAAAAAGATGCAAATTTGCAGGAAAAAAGATGCAATTTAGCAAGAAAAAATTTGCAAATTTATGAGAAAAAAGTTGAAAAATTACAACCCCCCTCCCAGCAAATTTATGAGAAAAAATACACATTTTCAAATTTATGAGAAAAAGTTGCAAATTGATGAGGAAAAAAAGATTAAAATTTATGTGAAAAAAGTTGCAAATTTATGAGAAAAAGACACAAATTTGCAGGTAAAAAGATGCAATTTAGCAAGAAAAAAGTTACAAATTTATGTGAAAAAAGTTGAAAAACTACAAAAAAACCCTGTAAATTTCTGAGAAAAAATACACATTTTCAAATTTATGAGAAAAAGTTACAAATTTATGAGAAAAAGATGCAAATTTGCAAGAAAAAAGATGCAATTTAGCAAGAAAAAGTTGTAAATGTATGAGAAAAAAGATGCAAATTTATGAGAAAAAGTTGCAAATTTATGAGGAAAACAATGAAAATTTATAGGAAAAAGTTGCAAATTTATGTGAAAAAGATGCAAATTTGCAAGCAAAAAGATGAATGAATGAATGAAGAAGATGAAATTTAGTAAGAAAAAGTTGCAAATTTATGAGGAAAAAAGAGGAAAATTTATGTGAAAAAAGTTGCAAATTTATGAGAAAAAGATGCAAATTTGCAGGAAAAAAAGATGAAATCTACCAAGAAAAAAGTTACAAATTTATTAGAATAAAGTTGAAAAATTACAAAAAAAACCCCAGCAAATTTATGAGAAAAAATACCCATTTTAAAATTTATGAGAAAAATTTCCAAATTTATTAGAAAAAGATGCAAATTTATGAGAAAAATATGTAAATTTGCAAGAAAAAAGATGCAATTTAGCAAGAAAAAGTTGCAAATTTATGAGAAAAAGTGGCAAATTTATGAGGAAAAAAGATTAAAATTGATGTGAAAAAGTTGCAAATTTATGAGGAAAAAAATATGCAAATTTATGAAAAAGTTGCAAATTTATGAAAAAAGATGCAAATTAGCAGGAAAAAAGATGCAATTTAGCAAGAAAAAAGTTGCAAATTTATGAAAAAAAAGTTGAAAAATTACAAAAAAAACCCAGCAAATTTCTGAGAAAAAATACACATTTTCAGATTTATGAGAAAAAGATGCAAATTTATGAGGAAAAAAGATGAAAATTTATGTGAAAAAAGTTGCACATTTATGAGAAAAAGCTGCAAATTTGCAGGAAAAAAGATGCAATTTAGCAAGAAAAAAGTTGCAAATTTTTGAGAATAAAGTTGAAAAATTACAAAAAAACCCCAGCAAATTTATGTGAAAAAAGTTGCATATTTATGAGAAAAAGATGCAAATTTGCAAGAAAAAAGATGCAATTTGGCAAGAAAAAGTTGTAATTGTATGAGAAAAAAGATGCAAATTTATGAGAAAAAGCTGCAAATATATGAGGAAAAACGATGAAAATTTATATGAAAAAGCTGCAAATTTTTGTGAAAAAAAGATTAAAATTTATGTGAAAAAAGTTGCAAATTTATGAGAAAAAGACACAAATTTGCAGGTAAAAAGACGCAATTTAGCAAGAAAAAAGTTACAAATTTATGTGAAAAAAGTTGAAAAACTACAAAAAAACCCTGTAAATTTCTGAGAAAAAATACACATTTTCAAATTTATGAGAAAAAGTTACAAATTTATGAGAAAAAGATGCAAATTTGCAAGAAAAAAGATGCAATTTAGCAAGAAAAAGTTGTAAATGTATGACAAAAAAGATGCAAATTTATGAGAAAAAGTTAGAAATTTATGAGGAAAACAATGAAAATTTATAGGAAAAAGTTGCAAATTTATGTGAAAAAGATGCAAATTTGCAAGGAAAAAGATGCGATTTAAGTAAGAAAAAGTTGCAAATTTATGAGAAAAGATATGCAAATATATGAGGAAAAAGTTGCAAATTTATGAGGAAAAACGATAAAAATTTATGCAAAAAAGTTGCAAATTTATGTGAAAAAAGTTGCATATTTATGAGAAAAAGATGCAAATTTGCAAGAAAAAAAGATGCAATTTAGCAAGAAAAAGTTGTAAATGTATGAGAAAAAAGATGCAAATTTATGAGAAAAGGCTGCAAATTTATGAGGAAAAACAATGAAAATTTATATGAAAAAGCTGCAAATTTATGTGAAAAAAAGATTAAAATTTATGTGAAAAAAGTTGCAAATTTATGAGAAAAAGACACAAATTTGCAGGTAAAAAGATGCAATTAAGCAAGAAAAAAGTTACAAATTTATGCAAAAAAAGTTGAAAAACTACAAAGAAAAACTGTACATTTCTGAGAAAAAATACACATTTTCAAATTTATGAGAAAAAGTTGCAAATTTATTAGAAAAAGATGCAAATTTGCAAGAAAAAAGATGCAATTTAGCAAGAAAAAGTTGTAAATGTATGACAAAAAAGATGCAAATTTATGAGAAAAAGTTAGAAATTTATGAGGAAAACAATGAAAATTTATAGGAAAAAGTTGCAAATTTATGTGAAAAAGATGCAAATTTGCAAGGAAAAAGATGCGATTTAAGTAAGAAAAAGTTGCAAATTTATGAGAAAAGATATGCAAATATATGAGGAAAAAGTTGCAAATTTATGAGGAAAAACGATAAAAATTTATGCAAAAAAGTTGCAAATTTATGAGAAAAAAGTTGGATAAAATACAAAAAAACTCCAGCAAATTTATGTGAAAAAAGTTGCATATTTATGAGAAAAAGATGCAAATTTGCAAGAAAAAAAGATGCAATTTAGCAAGAAAAAGTTGGAAATGTATGAGAAAAAAGATGCAAATTTATGAGAAAAGGCTGCAAATTTATGAGGAAAAACAATGAAAATTTATATGAAAAAGCTGCAAATTTATGTGAAAAAAAGATTAAAATTTATGTGAAAAAAGTTGCAAATTTATGAGAAAAAGACACAAATTTGCAGGTAAAAAGATGCAATTAAGCAAGAAAAAAGTTACAAATTTATGCAAAAAAAGTTGAAAAACTACAAAGAAAAACTGTACATTTCTGAGAAAAAATACACATTTTCAAATTTATGAGAAAAAGTTGCAAATTTATGAGAAAAAGATGCAAATTTGCTGAAAAAAAGATGCAATTTAGCAAGAAAAAAGTTGCAAATTTATGAGAAAAAGATGCAAATTTGCAAGAAAAAAGATGCAATTTAGCAAGAAAAAGTTGTAAATGTATGAGAAAAAAGATGCAAATTTATGAGAAAAAGTTGCAAATTTATGAGGAAAACAATGAAAATTTATAGGAAAAAGTTGCAAATTTATGTGAAAAATATGCAAATTTGCAAGCAAAAAGATGAATGAATGAAAGAAGAAGATGAAATTTAGTAAGAAAAAGTTGCAAATTTATGAGGAAAAAAGATGAAAATTTATGTAAAAAAAGTTGCAAATTTATGAAAAAAGATGCAAATTTGCAGGAAAAAAAGATGAAATTTACCAAGAAAAAAGTTACAAATTTATTAGAAAAAAGTTGAAAAATTACAAAAAAAACCCCAGCAAATTTATGAGAAACAATACACATTTTAAAATTTATGAGAAAAAGTTGCAAATTTATTAGAAAAAGATATAAATTTGCAAGAAAAAAGATGCAATTTAGCAAGAAAAAGTTGCAAATTTATGAGAAAAAGTGGCAAATTTATGAGGAAAAAAGATTAAAATTGATGTGAAAAAGTTGCAAATTTATGAGGAAAAAATATGCAAATTTATGAGAAAGTTGCAATTTATGAGAAAAGATGCAAATTAGCAGGAAAAAAGATGCAATTTAGCAAGAAAAAAGTTGCAAATTTATGAGAAAAAAGTTGAAAAATTACAAAAAAAAAACCCCAGCAAATTTCTGAGAAAAAATACACATTTTCAAATTTATGAGAAAAAGATGCAAATTTATGTGGAAAAAAGATGAAAATTTATGTGAAAAAAGTTGCAAATTTATGAGAAAATAGTTGAAAAAATACAAAAAAAACTCCAGCAAATTTATGTGAAAAAAGTTGCATATTTATGAGAAAAAGATGCAAATTTGCAAGAAAAAAGATGCAATTTAGCAAGAAAAAGTTGTAAATGTATGAGGAAAAACAATGAAAATTTGTATGAAAAAGCTGCAAATTTATGTGAAAAAAAGATTAAAATTTATGTGAAAAAAGTTGCAAATTTATGAGAAAAAGACACAAATTTGCAGGTAAAAAGACCCAATTTAGCAAGAAAAAAGTTACAAATTTATGAGAAAAAAGTTGAAAAACTACAAAAAAAACCCCTGTAAATTTCTGAGAAAAAATACACATTTTCAAATTTATGAGAAAAAGTTGCAAATTTATGAGAAAAAAGTTGAAAAATTACAACCCCCCCCCCAGCAAATTTATGAGAAAAAATACACATTTTCAAATTTATGAGAAAAAGTTGCAAATTGATGAGGAAAAAAAAGATTAAAATTTATGTGAAAAAGTTGCAAATTTATGAGAAAAAGATGCAAATTTGCAAGAAAAATGCAAATTTATGGGAGAAATATGCAAATTTATGAGAGAAAAGATACAAAGTTGCTACGTTTTTGCATTTATGCTTAGCATTGCCACTTAAAATGCATTTTTTTTAGTTATATAACAACCTAGAAATGTTTATGATGGCGATGCTTTGATTGGACAATTCTCTTTTTTTTTTTTTCAGATTGGCGGAGGACATGTCCTCCCCGTCCCCCCTTTGATTTACGCCTATGCATGTGAGGATGAACCTTCAGGTTAAACTGTAAGGACGTACATGCAGGACGAGGGTGCTGCGCGTCACTCTGTCCACGGGTTTGTAGAGCAGAGCTGTGGAGGAGGAAGAGTCGGCTCAGCTTCTTCAGCAAAATCGATTAACGTGGAGGAGCACCATTACTCTGACTCACTACTCACCTTCCAGGGAATTTTTAGCTGACTGCTCTTTACACTCCTTTGTGCTTTTGACCTTGAGATTCTGGCAGGAAGAGAACACCGGAGGGGATGTTTAGAAAAGAAAACCTCATAAAAATCACAGAAACAGCCCCACACAGAAATTAAAACAATCACGGCAGATTTTCATAGCCCCTAGGAAAACTGCACCATCATCACTGCAGCCCCACTGGGAGTGGTGTGATCACATACCTCTGATATCTCTGCAAACTGAGCGTTCGCCTGGCAGCATTTGTCCGCCGTCTCCACGGCAACCTTATAGTTATCCACAAAGGCCCGGTACACGCCGAGCTGGCTGGCCTACAGTGAACAAGAGAAGAGAGACAATCAGGAGTGAGTCAGCAGAATTAGAGGAAAAATAAATGATACAACTGAGTATGAGCAGACAGAGTCAGAAACTGTACTTAGATTACTTTATGAAATTAATTACTCAAGTATATATGTGACAGTAATCAATAAAAAATACTTCAGTAAGAGGAAGAAAATATCATTCAAAAAGTTACTTTGTTCTCCTAAATGTGTGACCCTTTTGTCAAATTTGATTTGCTTTTGTAGAAATGTTTAATTTTTTCACATAAATTTGCAACTTTTTTATAAATTTGCTTGTTTATTGTGCATTGAGATTTTATTTTCATGAATTTGTGAGATTTTTCCTCATAATAATAATAATAATGGTTTGCATTTATATAGCACCTTTCAAGAACCCCAAAGAGCATTACAGTGAAAATCAGTGAAATTCATTCAGTCCACAGACAGACAATGGTAGTGGTAAGCTATTACTGCAGCCACAGCTGCCCTGGGGCAGACTGACAGAAACGTGGCTGCCAATCCGCACCAACGGCCTCTCCAACCACTACCAAACATACTTTTTTTTAAAATAAATTTCTTGTAAATTTACAATGTTTCGTTGTGGAGCCCATAGTTATAACCTATGTAACTCACATGTGGCTGGCTGAATTCAGCCAAGAGAGACTTTGAGCTAGCCATGTGTATTGACTTCACACCTCAAGAGGAAGATGTGTCTGCACCCCCTGGGGACTCAGGAGAGGGGAGAAGATTACCCGGCCCGACCTTAAGGGGTCGGAAAGGAGAACAGAAGGACTCTGGGTGTTCTATTACAGATGAAAGGATATAGCTGAGTATTGAGACTTTTGTGTGTGTATTGTTAGAGATGAGTGTATAAATGTATGTGTGTGACTGCGTCCTGTCTCTTTTCACTCCGATCGAGAGAGGACGTAGGATGAGTGAGAATTAAAGCAGTTACTGGAAAAATCATCCAGTCTCCTCAATTCTTGACTCCTACATTGTGACTCTTTTGCCATAAAACTGCAGGGCGTTTCCCACTAGATTTGGGTCTTTTTTTTCTTGTAAACTGACTACTTTTTCTTCAGAAATTTTAAACCTTTCTGCAGAAGTTTTTAAGTTTTTTCCTGATAAATTTGTGACTTTTATTTTGGCCATTTGAGACTTTGTTCTCATAAATTTGCCAGATTTTTCCTGTGAATTCAGGACATGTTTAAATTGATGCTTTTTTTGTAATGAACTTCTGACATTTTTTTAAATGATAATGAGCTAGCTCCTATCTCCGGTAGCTAACACAGCCGGAGCTAACTAAACTGTCTGAAAGAATGAATGAAATAAAGCATCACAGGTGTACAGGAGTGTGTAGTTTCAGTGGTTGATGGGACATGACCGGTCCCTGGAGTACCATAGGCACAGGAACAACTGTGAATGAGTGAATGGGAAACTGCTAATGGCAACTAGTTAGCTTTGGTCCCAGTCAGAGTATAATAAATTATAGTAGAATAAGCAAAATAACATCTAAGAATGACATAACTGGTCAAGGGTTGATAGATAACAAGGATTCTAGTGAGGGTGGATAGAATTTAGAAGAAAACAGTAATCAAAACTGCCCGTGATCCAACAGTTAAGCTAACGCTAGGCGGCATGACCTGTCACCCTCTCCCTGCCGAGGGGAGAAACAAAATAAGCCAGATTGTTGCAAGCTATATCATCGACTGTGGAAAAGTGAACCACGTGGGAACATAATAATAAAAACCATGCTTGGTAAGCTAACTCCATAGTAGCACTGTCAGCTCTGAAGTGTAGTGTCAATCCCTTTGGCTCCAATCTATAAAATCACTCTTCACCTTAAAGAAATTGTTTCACCCAAAAGTCTGGTCAAGAATTGGCCACGGTTACATGAGCAAAATTTCTTCCAATCTGATTACAATTCAGATCAGAATTTTACTGTTTACATGGATCCTGAAAAAGCTGATCCAATTAGGATGTGCATTTCCATGTGTCACACGTTTGAACGGAATAAATCATTTTGACATGCGCACGTTGACATTCCGAAAATAGTACAAGAAGAAGCAACTTCCAGTGTTAGCAAGCCCCGCTTCGTGTCAAAATGGACCTGTATTGTGTTATTCAGACTGTACTTTTGCTTCTGCTGGTCTCCGTAATGAAGCTACAAGTACATACTTCTGCATATGACGAACAGAGGGAGACAGCAGGATGATACAGACCAGTTTTGTTTTACTCCCACTATGTTTTCCGCTAGCTGCTGTAAAGGCAGAAATACGTCACGTCGACGTGTGGCTGGCGTGCAGACATGCGCAGTAAACATATTTTCTGCCCAACCTTCGGAATAAGTGTTTTCATGTGCACCATTCAGATTAACAATCGGCATAACCCACCCGTCTCAATCAGAATGAAATTTTGATCTGAATGAGCGTGATCCGGTCAGAATATTCAGATTGGTGTGTTTACATGAAGCATTTTTATTCCGATCAGGCTTTTAATCTGGTTACTTGTGTCTATGTAAACATGGTGATTGTTTCCTTCACCTAAGAACCACAGTTTGAAAGCACATTCCATGATAAAAGGGACGATAAGGATCCCAATTTGTGCCAGGAACGGATTAGTCTGCAATCATAAATCCCAGAACTTCCTCCCCAACCAGGCAGTTTTATGCTTCAAGAACTGTTTGAAACATTCCAGATACCTTGACCACATTCCATAGGTCTCTAGGAATTATCCACAGCTCAACATTACCCCTGGTGGACAACTCTGGAATATGTTTGCTGTTGCCTCTGCAAGCTGAACTGGGGTTACTGAATGAAATGACTTCCTTTTAACAAAAACTCTCAATTCTCAGATTATTTTCTTTTTCAGGACACCCTAGAAAATCAAGTGGGACTGTGGCATACCATTCTGGTTTGAAATGCTTCATTAATCCATCCATCTTCTTCCGCTTAATCCTTTTTGGGTCGCGGGGGGGCTGGAGCTTATCCCAGTATCTTTGGGCAAGAGGCAGGGGACACCCTAGACAGATCGCCAGTCCATCACAGGGCCAACACAAGGAGACAGACAACCATTCACTCTCACATCCATACCTAAGGACAATTTAGAATCCCCAGTTTTGATACCAATTAACCATTAATTATTGGTTTAAATGTATTGCATGTTTGACAATGCTTAAATGAACCTTATTCTAATGCATGTTAATTATAGGACAAGTTTATGAAAGTGCATGTTTAATGTAGCAAGAATGAAAATTAGCCATGAATCACTGAAGTTAGTTTAGCTTACACACATAAAGTGAATTTTCATTTTAATCAAGATGTGTTTCATCCTATTTGAAAAGCTTACTCAAGTCATCTGACTGGTGCCAGCCAATCACCAGCCAGTCTCTGTTGGACAACGCACCCTTTCATTCTATTGGTTGGTTACAGACAAAAGACTGCTTTCTTATTGGACCAGAGTTCATTCAAACCTCCCGCGATGTAAATGGTAAATGGTGCTCACTTATATAGTGCTTTTTCTCATCTCTGGATGACCAAAGCGCTTTACAGATCCTGCTATCCATCCATTCACGCACACATTCACATGCTGATGGCGGCAGAGTTGCCATACACACACAGGCACTAGCCTGACCACCAGGAGCAACTGGGGGTTCAGTGTCTTGCTCAAGGACACTTCGACATGCAGACTGCAGACAGAGTGGGAATCGAACCCATGACTCTCCGATCAGTAGTCGGTCACACTACACCTGTGCTACAGCCGCCCCCAGTTGTCTGCGATGGGAGACAACCGGTTCCCTTTTATGTCAGTCAAGTTTTTCCCCTGAAAAACCACTCAGTTTAAATGAGGAATGCCCTAGTTCAGGCAGTGGTTCTTTTCTGTAAGTTTGAAAAAGTTGTCTGTCTGTCCTGCCTTGAATTCTCTTTCCTTTAAACATCTGGGGAAAATACTTTTTCTTCTGTTTTGAGCTCAAACTTCTCTTTTATATGGAGTGAAACTCCGTGTTCTCAGACGGTTTTTTTTTGTTTTTTTTTAAATTCTGTTAAACATTTTCTATTGATTTTCCACAGCTCACCATGTTTTAAAGTGGACTGATCATTTTTTTCTCACACTGGAAGCTGTTTTCGCCAATCCCCATGACATCTGAACAACTCGGATTTCGTGGCTTGAATAATAAATTGTATTATTGTTGTCTTTTCAATTCTGTGCCTTTGATCAGACTTTGAACTATCTCATCAATTTATTTACACCCGGGAGAGCCACTGAAAAAAACCCTCTCATGTTGTCCCCATGACATACTGCTTCAGTGGCCAGCAGCAGCCTCTCATCATCATTGCTGGAGCTCAGCTCCTAACCGTTTGCCTCTGGGAAGAAATTATCTGCTGGCAGATAATTTCCAGTATCGTCAAATAAAGCTTCAGCTAAGGATCCAGCCAGAAAGCCAACGCAAAGGTCACGTGAGCAAGATTCCTTTGTTTCATCTGCTGAGTAATGCAATGCCCATCACCTTAAAGTATGTCATAATTTGTCTCAGGTTTAAAACTAGTTCATAACGCTGATCGGAGGTATATAATTAAAGAGAAATAGTATCCCTCTTTCATTAAATTCCGTTTTTACTTTTTAGAGTAACCCAGAATTTCTTACTTCCATATAAGATAAGATAAGATAAGATAAGATAAGATAAGCCTTTATTAGTCCCACGACGGGGAAATTCCAGGATTGCAACAGCACAGGGATAGCAACACTCAGAGCAACAATCAGAAGGCAAGAAAAAAAAACAAGCAAGCAAGAGCAGCTAATATACATATGTACATATTACTATAAAATATATATACAGTATATACACACACACACACAGACACACAGTGCAGAGCATTGTAGCTGGATGGAATAAATATATGAATATATGAACACACAGTGCAGAGCATTGTAGCTAGATGGAATAAATATGTAAATATATAAACACCCACAGTACGGAGCATTGCAGCTAGGTGGAATAAATATGCAAGTATATAAACACACACAGTGCGGAGCAATGTAGCTAGATGGAATAATATGTAGATATATAAAAACACAGTGCGGAGCATTGCAGCTAGATGGAATAAATATATAGATATATAAATATAAACACACCCAGTGCTGAGCATTGTAGCTAGATGGAATAAATATGTAAATATATAAACACACACAGTGCAGAGCATTGTTGCTAGATGGGATGAAACAGCATAACCGTCTACTTAGTTATCCTACATGGTATGATTATGTGCCCATACATATTCTCACCCTCCATAGCGACCGGTATGTTCCTAGTTGTATGCCGGAGAGGACCATTGTGTAAGTCTATTGCATCTTTTGCATTCAAAAAACTATTAGTTTGTTATGTCTTTTTGCTATCTCTGCGAGCAGCCCCGCTTAAGTTGTACAGTCTGACAGCCGTTGGTAGGAAGGACCTACGAAACCTCTCGGTTGTGCACCTGGGATGATGTAGTCTGCTGCTAAATGAGCTCCTCAGTCCAAGCATATAATCAGCTTCTATAATTTCTTCATAAAATTTGCGTCCAATTTTCTTCATATTTTGGTTACAGTTATTTCAGTCTCCATTATCAACACAGTTACAAATTCACACTAAGGTTTTCTTGGTTCCACAAATGTGATTACACTCTTTTGCTCAATAATCAGTTACAAGTTGAATGTGATGCTTGATACTTGATCATTTCACCTTACCAACAAGTCTGCTGAATGCAATGTCATTTAATCTGAGTCTGATCATTAAAACTGTAAACGGCATATAGAAGTTTCTGTTGATTTCTTTTTCCTGTGTCTGTTTCTGAAGTCACCCAGGAGAATTCACAAATATTTGAGACTTATTGATTGAAGGTATAAAGATTAGTTATTAATAAATTGACCAGACTGGTCCCTCAAAAATGATTTTTTTTCCCCTGTGTGTGCGTGGACCCGAAGCAAACCTTCGTTTCCACACACACCTATAGGTAAAAATTAAATAATCTTTGTACCTTATAACTAATTTTCCTTACAGAAGCTAACGGCTTGGGCTCAGAACTCTGGGTGGAATTGGACTGATATCACAGCCAATAATATGGTGATGGCTGTAGCTGAAGGCCACGTTATGTGTTAGTGAGTAGGGAAAGGTAACCTGGGAGGGCTGCCCATTCCACCGAAATGTTAAAACACAATTATTTCTAAGTGAACAGAGATAATAACACTTTTCCTGTAGTCATATGCCCAAGAAAGCATTTTAGAAGGTTAAAACCCACAAACTCACCATGTTTTAGTGAATGGGACCTTTAAAAATGAGGAAATTCAGAAGTTACTTGGGAACTTGTGTAAAAGTATAGATTTTTTTTTCTCATAAATGTACTCAAGAGTAAAAAAAAACAACCTACAATATAAAACAACTCAGTAAAGTACAACTTTATGAAGGATTTTCTTGAGTGCAAGTACTTGAATAAATGTAACGGGTTACTCCCACCTCTGACTATGATTCAGTGTTTGTCAGTATGTACAGTACATACATGTAATTCCTGTACGTTTGTGTCTTTAATCTTTTTCATCCAACAGCAAACAGTGAGGTGGCTTTTATTCCTCAGCAGTTTGTTCTCCTTTTACTGCTCCTCATGTGGTGAGGGGAGGCTTTTATCTGGCCGGGACGTGACTCCAGGCAGTCTGCTTAGATGTGCGTTTCAAAAATCCAC
Organism: Pholidichthys leucotaenia; assembly: GCA_020510985.1. Taxonomy (NCBI): domain Eukaryota; kingdom Metazoa; phylum Chordata; class Actinopteri; order Cichliformes; family Pholidichthyidae; genus Pholidichthys; species Pholidichthys leucotaenia. The sequence continues at coordinate 173,323,640 of CM035838.1, read as the reverse complement.
CGAGCATTACATCACAGGGCCCGGACTCCCACCTTCACCCTCCTGCAGGTCTCTCATCTTTTAACGATTATTAATGATAGAGGCTGACATTTCAGGGAGTGCTATAATTAGCTTTGAGAGGTAAAGACCTGATGGATGGTGGTTTGTTTGATTGAGAGCCAACATATAATTTTGAGCTTGTTGTTTGAGCCCTGGTCTTTAAATCTAAAAGAGAGTTTAAGTTGACTAAATGTGATTGTGAGATGAGCCATTATAGTATAGTTTAGCACTTAGCATTAACTTAACATTTGGTTAAGTGTGATTGGCCTGATCCCATCACCCCAAATTATGATTTGGGTTTTTTTTGTTTATTTTAGTGGGTTACGTAGGATTTCTGTGACATGATATGGTCTGAGGCTCGGAGTTCACACAGCTACAGTGCAGCTAGCTCAACTAGCGGCTTAGCTACCAGCCTGATTGTTTTGGTTTTTTTTAGAGCTCTTCTCTATGAATTTTAGTCATAAAATTGAGAGGGACATTGAGGGAGACACTATAAGAATTATTGTTGTCAGGGCCATTCCAGGATGGATGAATATATATCTCCATCCATCTTCTACCGCTTAATCCATTTTGGGTCGTGGGGGGGTGGCTGGATCCTATCCCAGCATCTTTGGGCTAGAGGCAGGGAACACCCTGGACAGATCACCAGTCCATCACAGGGCCGTATATATATTCACACATACACACACACAAAATTAAATTGGGTCGTTGTCTCCATGTGAATGTTCTGAAACTTAGTTGTAAATTTACATTAAAAAGTGGGGGGGAAAAGCTGCAAATTTACCCCCCAAAAACTCCAAAAATTGCTGCAAATTAATGAGAAAAATTGCAAAATTAAGAAAAAAGTTGCAAATTTACATGGAAAAAGTTGCAAATTAACTCGAAAAAAGTTACAAATTTACATTAAAAAGTTGCAAATTAATGAGAAAAAAGTTGCAAATTTATGAGGAAAAAAGCTGCAAATTTATGAGAAAAAAATCACAAATCTATAAGAAAAGTTGCACATTTCCACCAAAAAATATCTGTTTTACATGTATCCTTAACATTGGTGCTTAAAATGCATTTTATTCAGTTCTGTACATGATGTAGAAAGGTATGATGACACTGGGGGGGACAATTCTCTGTTTTTTCCAGATTTTGGGGGGGGGGGCATTGGAGGGAAATGGTGCCGCAATAATTAAACCTTGAGGTGCTTTGACCAAAGCACATCACAGAAATTTCATCAGCCCCTCTGGGAGCCGTGTCATCATGTAGAAAAAGTCCATAACAAGGGGTCTTTAACATTGTGAGATAGGGCATTGTTTGTCAGTCTCTATTTGTCCTAGAATTACGCTTGAAACTTGAAAAAAAAACAGGCATGTGGGTGTTGAGAGTTTTTTTTTTTTTACTGTATATTAGGTCCAAAAAGCAGCCTCAGTTTCTTCAGCTTAAATCACGCAATGAATGACACAAGGTAATACCCCCCCACCCCCACCCTCAGGATGATAGCAACAGTGATACATTGCAAATCCACACATGGAGCCCACGTACTAGCTTCTGGAAGAGGTCGCCCACACACTGCTGGTGGCTCCAGTCCTGTACTCGCGGTAGCAGAGCATCGTAGAAGTCCTTGTGGATCTCGTGTAGCTCCGGCACTTTAAAGAAGATGGTCTCAATCTGCTGGATGGTCAGCATCGGCTGAGACGTAGTGGCTGCGGCCCGCAGAGGCTTCATGGGCTGGAAAAACAACCACAATCCCCCATGTGAAAGAAGCAAAATACTGATTTATGCTATGTGCAATGTAGACATTAAAGCAGGGTCGATAACCTTCACTATAGAAAGAGTTATTTTAGATAATTAAAAAAAAGAGAAAAAGAAACTGCAGCTGTAGAATATATTTGTCTTCTAAAATGAAGGTAAAACAGTTGAGTTACTATATAAGAATAAAAGTTTTTAATGAAACTTTCTTTGAAACTTGCCAATATTCATATAAATTTGATCATTTTTAATAATACATTTGCATGCATGCATGCATTCTTGTAAATTATAATAATAATGCATCAGATTTATATAGCACTTTTCATGGACACTCAAAGACGCTTTACAATGGATACATTATTCATTCACTCCACAGACAATGGTAGTGGTAAGCTACTACTGTAACCACAGTTGCCCTGGGGCAGACTGACAGAAATGTGACTACCAATCCACGCCAACAGCCTCTCTGACCACTACTGAACATTTATACACATTCATACCCAGTGTTATGGACACTGGAGGCAAGGTGGGTAAAGTGTCTTGCCCAGGGACACAACCGCAGGATGGCTGAGGAGAGCGGGATTCGAACCGCCAACCCTCTGGTTATTAGACAACCTGAGCCATTGCCACCCCTGAACTTTTCCAAACTTTTTTTTCCTTTAAATATTTAACTAAAGGATTTTTTTCACGTTTTCCTCATAAATTTTCTATTTTTGTCATAAATTTGTAAGAATGTTCTTATAGATTTGTGTGTGTGTATGTGGGAGGGGGGGGTCTTGCAAATTTGTGACTTACTTTGCCATAAATTTACAACTTTTTTCTCATAAATTTGCAATTTTATTCTTGTAAATGTATAATTTTTTTTGAAAATTTTGGCATCCTTTTCTTGAAAATTTGTGATTGTTATGACCCGAGCGCTGGGTTCTGTCCGCGCTCGGGCTAAGCACAGCTCGCTGCCGGCCTCGACAGCTGTGGGTTGTATTCTGGCCTCACCGGGCTCTTATTGTGAAGGCGCCCGGTGGGGCTTCCGCCTGTCAAGGTTGGTCAGCTGTTTGTCATTACTGCTCGTTAGTGTTCGCCTTTATAAGGCGAGCACTAGCGGTAGTTAAATCGCAGGAGTATCGTCAAACTATCCTCGTCAGACAACGTCTAAACCTTGTTAGACCTTCATGTCAGGTTCGTGTTCTTTGATCATGTCATAGTTTAGCTCGTAGTGGCTGGGGTTAGCCCTACGAGCCCTTGTCGTGCTTAATGTGTGTTTTTGCCCTGAGCGGCTCATAGTCTTGTCTTGTCGTGTTGTTTTAATAAATTACCATCATTGCAAAACTCACCGGTGGACTCTTGGCGTCTTATGGTGATCTGCGAGGGTCACCGCATGGCAGTATATTCCTGCCAGGACGTCTAAACGGAGACGCCACACCGAGACGCCTTTTTCACCGTGAGTTTTGCTTTTTTTGGACCTTTGTTCTTTTTCTGTCTGGGTACGGTGTGCTGAAGGAATGCCGTCGCGGAGGGGCCGCGCTCGGAGTCCAAGCCACGAGCTGGCGGACATCCTTGAATACGTGGATGAAACGCTCATCTCTGCTTCCCTCCTTGACTACGGCAGCGAGGTACGCTGGTACCTGGACTGCGCTGAGGATGTGCTGAATCATCTTTCTCCCCGCTACGCTGACCACCCTGAAGTCGGCGCGAGGAGGGCTGGCATCGCCACACAGCGCGAGATACTCCGTATGGTGGAGGAGGACTACGGCAGAAAGCAGTGGAGGAGACATCCTCGCTCCCCGTGCTGGGATCCCGCTCCTGCCCTTGACCCGGTCCAGGAGTTCGCGCCATCTGGGGGCCGACGACGACATCGGCGCCGCGGCCCAGGCGATCCTCGGCAGAATCCCCGGCTGGACCCGCTGCCAGCAAAGCCCGTCAGCGAGCCTCTGAGAGTGGCTCCACCTCGTCCTTCCAGGGGACCCTCTGTTGCCATCCAGCGGGGAGAAGGAGGAACAGCGTCCCCTACAGCAGGTGCCACCTTTCCTCCGGGAGAAAGGCAAGAGCAAGTTAATTTATTACATCATAATTGTAACCTGCCTTGACTCCTGGGGGCGGAGTTCGGGGTTCGCAGCCCCCCGAGCTCCCTCCACCTGCTATAGTGATAATAACTAAACCTGCTGCCTCTGTGTCCCCCCCCGGTTGAGCGGTCCGCAACACCAGGCCAACGTCGTCGGATGATGAGGGGGCCTGCAGTGCTGGAAAGCCTGGATCCGGCCCTGCAGCCACGTCGTGGACGGAGGAGAAGAGCGGACTGCGGCCCGGAGCCTGAGCCGACGATGAAGCGTCCCCGGGTCTCCTCGCCGGAGCGGTCCAAGCCAGCGGGTCGAGTGTCCTCTGCCCCCACGCCATACGGGTCATCGGCGTGGACAGCAGCGCAGGAAGAACCTCAGGCTGCAGACGACATCTTGCCAGCTGCGGAGCCCGACGCAGCTGAGTTGGAGCCTGCTGACGAGAGTCGCCGCCCTGAACCTGGATCGTCGAAGTCCTGGTTGGCAACAGAACCCAAGTGCAGGCAAGTGCTCCCTCTTGTGTCTCTGTCCCCTGTTTTGGAGCATTATTGCCTGCCTCTCGGGGAGGCGAGTGAGGAGCAGCCGCCTGCTGCGCCCGAGCTCGTCTCGCTGGGTTCTGTTGCTACCGGTGATTCTGATCCCGGTTTCCTTCTTGTTTGTGAGCCTCGTTGCAGTGTTGCCAGCATGGAACCAGTCGGAGTCACTGGGTTAGAGGTCCCAGGTTCGGGGGTGGAGATCGTCAGTGGAGCTGCACCGACCCAGTAGGGGTCCGTCGTGGAGGCTGCTGTGGCCCAATCGGGGTCCGACGTGAGTGCACCAGAGGCCCAATCGGGGTCCACCGCAGGGGCGGTACTGACCCAATCGGGGTCCAACGTGGGTGTGCCAGAGGCCCAATCGGGGTCCACCGCAGGTGCGGTTCTGGCCCAATCGGGGTCCGACGTGGGTGCGCCAGAGGCCCAATTGGGGTCCACCGCAGGTGCGATTCTGGCCCAATCAAGGTCCGACGTGGGTGCGCCAGAGGCCCGATCGGTGTCCACCGCAGGTGCGGTTCTGGCCCAATCGGGGTCCGACGTGGGTGCGCCAGAGGCTTGATTGGGGTCCACCGCAGGTGCGGTTCTGGCCCAATCGGGGCCCGACGTGGGTGCAGCTGGGACCCAATCCGGGTCCAGAGGAGGTGCAGCGCCGGTGTGGTCCACGGACGGGGGAGGAGCTGCAGACCTTTCGCCGTCAGACGGATTACGGGCTCATCCTTGCCTTCTTTCCCCTCCACTGAGTCACCGCCCCTGCGCATCATCGCCGGGGGCCGTGGGGGTTCCTGTTCGCTCGCCCCGGCTCTCCCAAGTTTTGTCCTCGTCAGGGAGGCCACCGCGGGCTGTTTTTCCCCGGGACTGGTGGCTGAGGGACATGGGTCGGCCACCTGAGGAACTGCTTCGCCAGTTCGGCGCCCCGGGTCGGCCACCCGACGTGTTGTGTGTTTCGTTGGGCGACCTGGTTCGGCCACCAGAGGAGCGGACGTGCTGGGCGTTGGACTGTGGTGAGCCGCCCGGTCATGTTCCACCTCCTATGACCACCCGCCGGCTGTTGGACGCAGGGAGACCGCCTGAACTATTCCTATGGCGTCTGGTCTCCGCCGGTCGGTATAAACTGTCGGGGGGGTAGTCGCCAGTTTTCTGGTGTTGATCTGTCCCAGTGGTGTCCTGTTTTTTTTTTTGTTTTTTTTTTTTCTCTTCCTTGCTATCCTGTGTGCTTTGTGTTATGGTTATGTCTTGCAGTTGCCTTAGTTTGTTTTGTGGGTAGTTAGGTATGAGCCAGTAAGTGCTCTGTTTTCTGTATCTGGTTATTTGAAAATTCGCATGTGAATTCACACAGGTGGGAAGCCATTTTCTTGTGTAACATGTGGGCAAGGATTTATTTTCCTCTTTCTGTCCTGTGCTGTTGCTGTAAGTGTTTGAGTATTTAATTTAATCTGAGTATTCGGTATTTTGTCATTGTTCTGTATTTAGTTTTTCTGACTCTGTAATTCTGTTTTGTTTCCTCCATGTTATCCTGTGCATTTTTTTTGTGATCGTTAGTTGAACGTTTGATTTGATCTGAGTGGTTGGTATTCTTGTCATTGTCTTGTATTTAGTTGTTCTTGCCGGGTTTTGATTGTTTCTGGGTTTGGTCTCTCTCCCTCCGCACCTACCCCCAGCCACCCACCCTGAGGGGTGGGGGTGGGGGGGTCCTTGGGCGTTCTGAGCCTGCCCTTGGAGGGAGGGTACTGTTACGACCTGAGCGCTGGGTTCTGGCCGCGCTCGGGCTAAGCACAGCTCGCTGCCGGCCTTGACAGCTGTGGGTTGTATTCTGGCCTCACCGGGCTCTTATTGTGAAGGCGCTCGGTGGGGCTTCCGCCTGTCAAGGTTGGTCAGCTGTTTGTCATTAGTGCTCATTAGTGTTCACCTTTATAAGGCGGGCACTAGCGGTAGTTAAATCGCAGGAGTATCGTCAAACTATCCTCGTCAGACAACGTCTAAACCTTGTTAGACCTTCATGTCAGGTTCGTGTTCTTTGATCATGTCATAGTTTACCTCGTAGTGGCTGGGGTTAGCCCTACAAGCCCTTGTAGTGCTTAATGTGTGTTTTTGCCCTGAGCGGCTCATAGTCTTGTCTTGTCTTGTCGTGTTGTTTTAATAAATTACCATCATTGCAAAACTCACAGGTGGACTCTTGGCGTCTTATGGTGATCCGCGAGGGTCACCGCATGACAGTGATCTTTTTTTCCCAGTAAGTTTGTAAATTTTCTCATAAATTTGTGATGTTTTTTTTTTCCACAATATCTTTATTGAACCTTTTTTTTTTTTAACAAACATGATACAAACAATCAAACACTAACACTAAAGTACTACAAAAAAAAAATGCACTAAAAACACCAACAACCACCAACAAAATCAAGTCTTCAACAATGCTCCTCTGTTTAGTCTAGACAATCCAATACATAAGTATACATATTATGTTCACCAGTTTGGAATTTACAAGGTCCACACACATCATTCACCTTCTTCTTCAAGAGTTATGTTTAAATTTTTTACATAATCAATAAAAGGTCTCCATATATTCTCAAACACAATTTCCTTTGATTTCAGTATATATGTTATTCTTTCTAATTGAAGGTTTGTTAACATCTGTCTTAACCACTGAGTCACATCTGGTCTATGAGTCTTTTTCCATAATAGTGCAATACATTTTTTGGCATTAAGCAAACTGAGGTCTATGAATGTTCTTTCACTTTTATTAAAATTATGCTTTTCTGGGTACAGACCCAACAAAAACAGTTTAGGATTCAATATGATTTGTTTTGAGATTATTTTTTCAATTGTTACCCTCACCTCTTCCCAAAACATTCTTATTAATCTACATTCCCATAAACAATGAAATAGGGTTCCTTTACTTTCCATGCATTTTGTGCATGTATCTGGTATATTTTTGTTATATCTATTTAACTCCTCCGGTGTAACATACATCCGCATTAACCATTTGAAATGTATCAATTTAAGGCGTGCATTTATTGATTTGGTTTGAGCTTCTGTACAAGCCAATTCCCATTGTTCCTCTGAAATTTCAATTTGCAGATCTTCTTTCCAGTAGTTTAATCTTTTCAGTGAATTTTCACTTGAAGATAGTGTCAATGAGTTATAAAACTCTGAAATAATACCCTTTCTTTTACTATCTTTCATCATCATTTTTTCCAAGGATGAATAAATAGGTCGAGTGAGAGCTTTATTTTGATTTGATCGAATAAAGTTTCTAAGTTGAAGATATTTAAAAAAATGTGTTCTATTGAGATTAAATTTGATCCTCAGCTCTTCAAAAGACATTATGTTGTCTGCACATGGCAAATATAAATCCTGAATCTTTTGTATCCCTTTTAAATTCCATACTTTAAATACAGCGTCCGCTCTCCCTGGTTTAAAATATTGATTACCTCATATTGGACTAAATTGTGACAATAACTGTGGTTCTTTTAAATAGTTTTTAGCTTCACACCATATTTTGATCATATGCTTTACAAATGGATTTTTAACTTGTTTTTGTAATTTTTTTGCCGAATCTGAGTATATGAATATGGGAAGAGGTAAAGGTAAATTGTATGATTCCATTTCAGTCCAGTGAGGGAGATCATTTGATGAAAAATAATATGTCATAGACCTCAGTTGTGCCGACCAATAATACAACATAAAATTTGGACATTTCAGACCTCCACGATCAAATGGTAAATATAATAAAGACAAACGTAATCTAGCCCTCCTGTTGTTCCATATAAATTCCACTAACTATTTTTTTATTCTTGAGAATAGATCTAAAGGTGGTGATAAGGGAATGTATTGAAATAAATAAAGTATTTTAGGTAAAATATTACTTTTAAGTATATTGATTCTCCCGATCATCGACATTGGTAGTGACATCCATCTCTGAGTTAACTCATTGATATCTGACATTAAGGCTTCATAGTTGACACTGGCGACTGATTCTAGCTTAGGCATAATATGGATTCCTAAATATTTAAACTGATTTACAACATTGAATTGATTTACCTCAGGGGCTGGGTAATTTCTCTGGGTCTCATTTAGCATTAATATTGAAGATTTAGTTTTATTTATTTTATATCCTGATATTTCCCCAAAATTCTTTATTAAATTCAACAAGGTTGGAATTGATTTTTTTAGATTCGACATAAACAAAATTATATCATCGGCGTACAGGGAGATTTTATGTTCTGTTGGTCCAACTTTAATTCCATATAATTGTGAATGTAAACGTATCGCTATCGCTAAAGGTTCAATTGCCATAGTAAACAGTAAAGGTGAAAGTGGACAGCCTTGTCGACATCCTCTATTGATTTTTATTGGTTTTGAAATATTGTTATTTGTTAGGATTTCTGCTGTAGCATTATTGTATATTATTTGAACCCATTTTATGAAATTATTTCCAAGTCCAAACCTTTGTAGGACTTCAAAAAGAAAGGGCCATTCAACTCTATCAAAGGCCTTTTCGGCATCCAATGATAGGAGAGCTGTATCCGGTGCTTCTTTATTAAAATAAATAATATTAAATAGTCTTCTTACATTATGGAAGCCTTGTCTACCCTTTATAAAGCCATTCTGATCTCGATTAATAATATTTGGTAAAATTTCTTGTATTCGTCTTGCTAAAATTTTACAGATTATCTTAAGGTCGGCGTTTAATAGGCTTATTGGTCTCATATTTTCACATTTATTAGAGGGCTTACCTGGTTTTGGCAGCAGTATAATTAAGGCATTATTTATGTATGATGGTAAATTATTATTTTGAAATGCTTCTAAAACCATTTCCAAAAAAGGTTTTATTAATTTATTCTTAAATTTTTTATAAAGGTCAACTGGAAGACCATCTGGTCCTGCACTTTTTCCTGATTTCATATTATCAATGGCTAGCCCAACTTCTTCTTGACTAATTTTAGACTCCAATATCTCCCTGTTTTCATTTGGAATACACGGTATAGATAGTTTGTTCAAAAACCCATTTAGTTTTGTTAAATCAGGTTCATTTTTGGTATCATATAATTTTTCATAGTAATCTCTAAAGGCTCTATTAATTTCTAAAGGATCTATAACTACCTGTCCATTACTTATAATACTGGTAATTGGTGTTTTAATTTCTAATTGTTTAATCTGCCATGCTAATAATTTTCCTGATTTTTCACCTTGTTCATAAAAAGATTGTTTCAATCTTAGAAGACTCGAGGCAGCTCTATTCGCTGATTTTTTGTCGTATTCAGCTCTCAAAATCAGTAATTCATTTTCCAACCTTGGGTCACTTCCTGCATACACTTTTTCCTGAAGACTTTTTATTTTATGTTCCAATTTAGCTCTCTCCTCTCGAGTCTTCTTAGATTTTGATCCTGTATAACTAATAATATGTCCCCTAATAAAAGCTTTGAAAGCCTCCCACTTTACACATGCTGATGTTTGTGTAGTATTGATGTCAAAGAACTCGTCTATCTGTTTTTCTATATACTTGACAAATTCCTCATCCTGAAGCCATTTATGCTGAAATTGCCATCTACCTGATTCCTTTGTCAATTTTTTATCTACATATATTAGACAACAGGGTGCATGATCAGAGATCACGATGTTATCATAAAAGCAGTTTTGAATCTTGGACCTTAATTCTGTGGAAATCAAAAAATAATCAATACGTGAGAATGTCTTGTAGGTACTGGAATAACAAGAATAGGCTTTAACTTGTGGTTTCATTTCTCTCCATATATCTAACAATCTCAATTCTTTAATTAAATGATTAATAGTCATTCTACATCCAATGTGCGTACAATCCAGTCCTGTTGATCTATCCACACCTGGATTCAATGTACAATTAAAATCCCCTGCTATTATATGTTGCCCTGTAAGTGATGATAAGATGAGAAATAAATTAGCAAAGAACTTCTGATCATCTATATTGGGACCATATAAGTTCACAAGATTTATATTTTCTAATCGCAAAGAACCTTGAATGATTACATATCTTCCAAATTTGTCTCCAATTACATTTTTCACTTGAAAAGGAACTGATTTATGTATGAGAGTCATAACTCCCCTGGCTCGGGATGAAAATGAAGAGGTGAATACACTTCCCTGCCATCTACTCCTAATTCTTTTAACATCCTCCTCTATCAGATGAGTTTCTTGTAAAAACACAATTCTTGAACCCATGTCCTTTATTTTATTCATAACTTGTTTAAGTTTTTTTAAATTTTGTAGACCTCTGCAATTCCATGAAGTTAAATTAAGATTAACACTTTGGTCCATGATCAATAGAGAGTTTGGGATTACCTTGCAGTGTAAACATGCTCATACAGAGAAGCAAAAACATGAGTGGTTGAACATTCATCCTACAAACTACACACAAACAAATTTCCCCTTCCCACACTTGTGGCAAACCCCCCAAAATCAAAAGAAAAATTCTGTCTCCCGATATAGCCATCGACCGTTCCACACCCACGGGGAACAGCCTAAGCCACTCCTTCTTCATCCTCCCAATCACCCTAACTCTACTGCTTTTAATGACGTAACATTAACTCTCCTCTGTAGTTTTCCAACTTAACTCCAAAATTTTTAACAACTTTGTACATCATAGTTTTTTTTTTGTTTGTTTTGTTTTTGTTTTGTTTTTTTAATATATAATACAATCTATATTTTGTAAACTTACTATTTACTTCAAGTCAGTCAGATGCCTGTGCAAATGCTTAATTATTCTACCTTATATTTTGTTCATGCTTAGCTCCCACCAGTCTCTTCTTCTTCTTTGATCTTCTTGATGAACTCCTGCGCCTCCTCTGGGGTCTTGAAGATGTGGGTTCTGCCCTCATACGTGGTCAGCAGTCTCGCAGGATAGATTACACCATGACGAATCCCAAGGTTGCGCAGCTCCTTACGTACGGGATCAAACTGCTTCCTCAATTGCTGGATTCCTGTGGCCAAATCTGGGTAGAACCGCACCTGCTGGTCCTGGTGTTTAATCTCTCCTTTAGCACGTGCAGCGTTGAAGATCTTCATCCTGTCTCTGTTGCTAAGAAACTTCATAATTAAGGTCCTCGGCGGTCCCTTATCTCTCCGTGGGCCAATACGATGTGCTTTTTCCAGAACCACTGCTGATTGCAACTCCTCGCTGCCCAGCACCTCCGGAATCCACTTTTCCAGAAAGGAACATACGTCCCGACCTTCTGATTCCTCTGGAAGACCCACCAGCCTCAAATTATTCTGTCTCGACCGAGATTCCAAATCCAAAATATTATCTTCCAGAGATTTTTTTTTTTTTTCCAAAGTGCGCACCTTTAATTGAAGACGGGTGATGTCATCTTCAGCACTAGCGAGACGGAGCTCCATCTGCGCCGTTCGTTCTACGCAGTCACCCAATTCCTTTCTTATTCCTTCCAACGCTGTCATAATCCCATCAAATCTAGAGGAAAAGTCCGCTCTCATTGAACTCATGGCAGCCATCAGCGCATCTGCGCCTCCCCCCGCAGACATCGCACCGTTGCCAGCCTCCTCCGCCATATATGGAGTTTTGTTTGCTGCGTCACAGACCTGAAAGTCCGTTAATTTGGACTGTTTCGGCGGCTCGCTTTTTCCTTTTCCTGGTTTTCCAGCCTTAGGCTTCGCCGACATATCCTCGCCCAAATGCTGGGATACGTTCTGTCCCAAATGAGAGAGTTATTTGCCGATTTTTTTTCTCCAGGAGCAGAGCAGAGCGAGACACGTCCGTCCTACGTGGCAGCCATAACCGGAAGTAATTTGTGATGTTTTTATCGGAAATGTATTACTTTTTTCCTTATAAAGTAGATTTTTTTATAAATTTCTTTAAATTTCCAAAGTTTTTCTTCTTAGCTATGTAACTTTTATTATAACTAGGGATGAACCAATACCACTTTTTCAAGTCCAATACCGATACCAATACTGAGACGCTGCGTATCGGCCGATACTGATCCAAAAACAATAAAAGTACAGAACGTTCTTTGGTAATAACTGGTTGCATTTTGCACACATATAAAAACATAAATCTAAAAGTTAAGGAATATTTTGTGGGGGCATGGTATGGGGATTCTCCACCCAGAGAAGAGGCAGTGGGAGAAAAGGGGAAAAATGGACTGAAAGAGGAATTGTCACCGGGGGGTCTCAGCGGGACAGTAAGGACTATTTGCTCCCCAGGGAGAGGGGAGAACACTGGAGCCGCTGGAAGAAGAAGGGTGTGAGAAGCGGTGCCGGTGTGATGTTATGTTAATGTGCTACACAGGTCTTTGCTCCAAACAATATATTATGGTCAGAAGTTCCGGGTCTCAATGCATGGAATTAAAGGAATAAAGGAGAATGCACAGAGACCCGGGAGCTCTTTTGCTGTACTGTATGTTGGAGAAAGAATAAAGTTTATGTGGCATCCAGCTCGTTGCCTCGCTTGCTTCCTTTCTCCACAATATTACAAATTTGACTCAGTTCAGCAACACTGCTGCTTTTTTTTTTTATTTTAAACTTTGTAACATTGGCAGCATTTCACTGGTCAGCACTATGTAAACATGCATTCTGAAGTTTTAAGTGCAAGTTTATGCATAACTTTAAAGCTGAGTATTTAAGTAAATATTCAGATGAAATTCAAAGTGCCACTTTATGCGTGAGGTAAAAAAAAATGATGTAGATCTGAAAATAAAGGAACTAACCTTTTAAGTTGTATTTTTGTCATCCACTATTATTATTATCATAAGTATTCTCCTAGTCCTCAGTTTATTTAGAAGTGTTTCTGATATTATTCTCTGTCCATTCTTTATGTTTAGATTTGCTCTTATTTTGAAATCGTTCTTGTTCCATTTCATGTAGCCTTGTTCTTGTAGTCCTGTTTTCCATTTCACTGTTATAATTTGCTATTTATGTTTCTGTCACCTGCCTCTCATCAACCGTAACTCTCCCCCGAAAGGTAAACCCATGTTATGTCTTCATTCCTGCTCCCGTCTGGTTTACTTTCAATTTCGTTCTTTTAGTTTCACTTTTAGCATCTTCCAGTATCCAAGCTGGAAAAGCAGCAGCTGGTGATGCGTGACACACTTCCTTCTGCTTGGTTCCTGACAGAATTCGGCATACTCCTTTACCATGACACTTTTGCAAGTGTTTTATCAAGTTGGTGGTAGGGGTGGGCAATACTGTCTAAAAATGATATCACAATATTTCTGTGAATTTTTACGATAGCAAAAATTTCCGTGACATTGCAGAATACAGGTTTTTTTTAAAATTCATGTGAAAAGGACAGTTTCACAGGCCAGCATTATTTACCTTCAACACATTTAGAAAAAAAAAAAAAAAAAAAAACAAACTCTTATTTCTCCCGTTTATAAACAGCAGCTCAGATTTTGTTTATTTTTTGTTCTGTATCAAATATTACAAGAAAATAATATAAACCATTACAGCTTAAGTGCACACAGATGTTGGGTTTTATGCTGAATCACTCTACCTGCATTGTAACTCTCATTGCACGGACCTGTGCTGGGGCTTTTTGGCTCTTGTCACACTGAACAGATGTATTTTTCCCTCTTTTGGTAGTTGAATTAAACAACAATGAAGCTGCCAAAATGGAATGAAAATACAGACTTCGAGTGGAACATTCTCTGACGTTAACACCGTTCCAGTGGTGTTGACATATGGATAAAATGCAGGCAGATCATCCACATTGCTGCATCGTGTTTTTTTTTAACATGGCAGCAGTCTAAAAGAGAAAGTGAAACTTAAATATTTCCACTCAACTGGATGCAAACAGAACAGCACCTTCCCGCACCATATTTGTTTTGCCGTCACGCATAAATTCCATTGGCAGCATTGTGACATCACATGGCAGACCCCAAATATTGCAATATTCGTTTTACACCAGTATCAAAATTTATACAGGTATTATCGTGAACAATACAATATGGCCCACCCCTAGTTGGTGGTATTAAAATTGTAAAGGCTAGTACCAGACAGCAAACATACTGAGGCAAGTCCCACTGACAGGCTCCAGTGACACTCATTGCTAGAGAGCATGATCGTGCCTTCATTTCAATATTATTAATGTATCAGATTGGTAAATTACTTTTATTCTTTACCAATACCGATCCAGCCATTTTGCCTGGCTCGAACCCAATACCGATACAGTGGATCAGATCGGCTCATCCCAAATTATAACTGAGATTTTTCTTCTAAATTTGAACAGTTTTATACAACAGTTAGTTCCGAAAGCAATTTGATTGGACAATAGGGATTCCAGGAGTTACTAAAATCCATGATAATTACACTCCAACCATTTCACTGGATATGTATCACTCTGCTTCAAATGTGTTCATGTAACCATCAATTACCAACAGTAATTTACTATCAACTAACTCTCAGTTACAATTGCAGTACTGTGTTGAATACCTTAATTTCCACAGTGAGGCACTGTTTGAAAAGATTTCTTACCTGACCCAAAAGTCCCACCCTTTTGAAAAAGCTTTAAGTCTGCCCTTGTATAAACATGGTGAAGCCATTTCATGCCTGTTTAAAAAAACAGGCAGTGCTAGAGTTGGATTTATTGTCTCAGTTAACAAACCAGAATAACTGTGTGGTGATGAAGTCTTTGTTTCATCTGAAAATGCGAAGAAAAGTGAAGTGTGCTAAATCGCTAGCATGTTAACTACTAGCCGGTGGCTAGTGTCAGTGGCCACTAGTTGGTGGCTAGTCTTCACGCTGATTGAGATGTTTAACAACAGTAAGTGGCTACATTTAGAAGGGACTATTTTTTTCTCAGCTGCACAAAATAACTGGTTAAACAACCAAATCAAAATATTTTGTCCAGTATTGCTGTCATTTAATAAATTGTGTTTGCAGAAATATTGTATAAAAGCAATATTACACTTGAGTTTGTTATGGTATCATGACTACGGGTGTGATCCTCTAATGGGCATTAGACGTATCACACCCGCAGTTACTGTATTCATTGATACCATACTCCCTCTCATGTAATAGTGCTTAACTGTAATGGGACTGAAACTTTTCTCAAGTTCACATGGGGTTTTTTTCTCCTGATAAATTAACATTTTTTCTTATAAATAAGCTTTTTTTTGAAAATTTGCAAAATAATTTTTCTAAATTTCTGACTTTTTCCTCAAAAGTTTGACTTTTACAAGTTGTCTTATATAAATTTGTGACTTTTTTGTAGCCACAAGGAGTCAGTAGTTATTATTCAGTGCTACAATACTGAAGATCAACAATAAAATAACCACATATTTTGTTCAGTGCAATCAAATTTTTATCATATTTTCAATGGCTGCATTCACGTAAAAATAAAAACAAACAAAAAAACTCTAAGTTACACATACTATGAGCAGAGCCTCCAGGTGGCTGAGGTAGGTCTCTTCACTGGACAAGATTCCTGACAGGACCCATTTCCTCATCTCCAGACCCTTTTCCTGATCCAGTTCCACCTGAAACAGACAGAAGGAAAACAATCCACAAAATGAATTCCAAAGCTCCGGTGTGGGAGCATTCTGGACTGAAGCCAAATGAGAGAGGAGAACCCGTAATGCCAATGAGCCAGTATGTGGTCTATATTTGAAAAGAGTTGCAACAAAAACTGAAAAATGCATTAAAACATAACCATCCCACTCAGTTTTTCCAAGGGGGAACAAAACTGTCCTCAAACATGCAGAACTCTCCATTTACCCACAGTCTGGTATAAAGGAGCCTTTGACCAACAATGCAGATATAAACATGACAGTGTTAAATTGAAAAGATTTCACTATTAAAAATGCATTGTCTGCCAAAATTGGTTATTGCTATAGGCCTAATTACAAGACTAAATTGTCATTAAATATACTGCAATAGGCTACAATGTGTCATTTTATAACATTTTGGGTGGTGGGGTGCCGCAGGGTTTTTTCAGTGTAACAAGGGTGCTATGGCTCAAAAAGGATTGAAAAACACTGCTGTGAACAACAAAATAGACCAGAATGACATGAGGTACATTACTGACTGTGAATTAATGAATAGAATAAATAGGGACCACAGATGTCTAGTGATTTTTCAGCCACAGACCATTAAGCCTTGCAGAGAGTGATCAAGACTGCGCAAAAGTCACTGGTTGTTCTCTCCCTTCTTTGGAAGAGATTTCCAGGTCTCGGTACCTCAGCAGAGCTACTGCCATCATTATGGATTGCACTCATCCAGGTCATGATTTCTTTCATTTGCTCCCCTCAGGGAAGCGGTACAGATCCCATAAAACCCGGACTACCAGGTTTAATCGTAGTTTTTTCCCAACAGCAATACGTATTTTGAATGGATTTATATAACACATACAGACTGCTGATGTTATTTTAGGTTATTTTATTGGCAATAACCTTGTGTACAAGATGGTCTTATTTATTTACTGCTCAGTATGTTTTTATTACTGCTATGTACATATTGTATTTAATTTTTTTAGGTATTATTGTTTTAGGTATTATTTATTGTTGTAATTATGAGGATGTTAAATTCATGAATGAACTGTGAGTGTGATAGTTTGTTTTAGGGAGCAGCATCTCAATTTCGTTGTATTGTTTTTTTAGCAATGGAATGACAGAAAAGGCACTCTTTGACTTTGATGACGAGAATTTACTTAGAAGAACTGCTAGCCTAGCTGCACTGTAGCTACGTGAGTTTCAGGCCCCAGTGGTAAACTTCCTCTTCTCCTTTGTGGACAGAGTGTGCCAGACTAAAACTGGGGCAGGTCTGTATCAGATCTCTAGGGTCATCACATTAGATTAGATTAGATTAGATTCAACTTTATTGTCATTACACATGTATGAATACAAGGTAACAAAACACAGTTTAGCATCCAATCAGAAGTGCAAAGGACAGCAGTGCAGTATATACAGTATCACATAATAACTTCATGGAAGAGAACCGCAAATCCAAACATCTGCACCAAGATCTGGACCAAGGTTCAAATTTTTGCAACACTGTCAACATTTGGTCCAGTTAGGTTTGGTTTTACACGGCTCCCTTTCCAAGCAAACTAAACAACTTTATGTGACGCACCACTATCACTTGTTGTCATGACGATCCCCTGTTGTCATGACAACATTTGTGGTGTAAGCATAGACCGGTAGTTAGCCAACATGCTACTCACCCTCCAAAGTGTTTTCTGCAGCTCTGGACACATCAGTAACTGCACTTTAACTTGAAACTGGGGAAGACGCCATCATATTAGTTGAGAACTAATTTAGTAATGCTAGATATTATCCAGATCTTCATTAAAAATGATGTACAGTGGGGCAAAAAAGTATTTAGTCAGCCACCAATTGTGCAAGTTCTCCCACTTAAAAGATGAGAGAGGTCTCCAATTTTCATCATAGGTATACTTCAACTATGAGACAAAATGAGAAAAAAAAATCCAGAAATCACATTGAAGGATTTTTAATTAATTAATTGGTAAATTCCTTGGTAAAATAAGTATTTGGTCACCTACAAACAAGCAAGATTTCTGGCTCTCACAGACCTGTAACTTCTTCTTTAAGAGGCTCCTCTGTCCTCCACTCGTTACCTGTATTAATGGCACCTGTTTGAACTCATTATCAGTATAAAAGACACCTGTCCACAAACTCAAACAGTCAGACTCCAAACTCCACTATGGCCAAGACCAAAGAGCTGTCAAAGGACACCAGAAACAAAACTGTAGACCTGCACCAGGCTGGGAAGACTGAATCTGCAATAGGTAAGCAGCTTGGTGTGAAAAAATCAACTGTGGGAGCAATTATTAGAAAATGGAAGACATACAAGACCACTCATAATCTCCCTCAATCTGGCGCTCCACGCAAGATCTCACCCCGTGAGGTCAAAATGATCACGAGAACGGTGAACAAAAATCCCAGAACCACACGGAGGGACCTAGTGAATGACCTGCAGAGAGCTGGGACCAAAGTAACAAAGGCTACATCAGTAACACACTATGCCGCCAGGGACTCAAATCCTGCAGTGCCAGACGTGTCCCCCTACTTAAGCCAGTACATGTCCAGGCCCATCTGAAGTTTGCCAGAGAGCATTTGGATGATCCAGAAGAGGATTGGGAAAATGTCATATGGTCAGATGAAACCAAAATAGAACTTTTTGGTAAAAACTCAACTTGTCATGTTTGGAGGAGAAAGAACACCATACCTACTGTGAAGCATGGGGGTGAAAACATCATACTTTGGGGCTATTTTTCTGCAAAGGGACCAGGACGACTGATCCGTGTAAAGGAAAGAATGAATGGGGCCGTGTGTCGTGAGATTTTGCATGAAAAACTCCTTCCATCAGCAAGGGCATTGAAGATGAAACATGGCTGGGTCTTTCAGCATGACAATGATCCCAAACACACCACCCGGGCAACGAAGGAGTGGCTTCGTAAGAAGCATTTCAAGGTCCTGGAGTGGCCTAGCCAGTCTCCAGATCTCAACCCCATAGAAAATCTTTGGAGGGAGTTGAAAGTCCGTGTTGCCCAGCAACAGCCCCAAAACATCATTGCTCTAGAGGAGATCTGCATGGAGGAATAGGCCAAAATACCAGCAACAGTGTGTGAAAACCTTGTGAAGACTTACAGAAAATGTTTGACCTCTGTCATTGCCAACAAAGGGTATATAACAAAGTACTGAGATGAACTTTTGTTATTGACCAAATACTTATTTTACCGAGGAATTTACCAATTAATTCATTAAAAATCCTTCAATGTGATTTTCTGGATTTTTTTTTTTTCTCATTTTGTCTCTCATAGTTGAGGTATACCTATGATGAAAATTGGAGACCTCTCTCATCTTTTAAGTGGGAGAACTTGCACAATTGGTGGCTGACTAAATACTTTTTTCCCCCACCGTATGTCCTTCTCATCAGCTATGATGATTTTCAGATGACATTGCTTGTCCAGCTCTCTATCTCATCATCTCTGAAAATGTGACCCGTGCTGGCAAAATGAGTCACTTTGAGGAAATTATCAAAATTGAGGTAACATTTTTTTCCATATTCTGTATTGAAAGACCTTCAAAATGATATTTAATTCGTAGGAAGTGCGCAAAAATGGACACCGGAAAAAGACGATTTGTTTATATTTTGGCTAGGTTTGAAACTCACGTTCGATCGGTCGGAAGTTACGTCTTCCACAAAAACATATGTATTTTTAGAAAGTACGTTTTCTAAGCTTTCCAATGACACCAGACACTCATGGGTTTTTTTCCCTGGACTTGCTGCTAGCAAACAAAGAAAGACTCATGATTTATGACTTCTCCTGCTTGTAGCTCATAATGACGCGGTGTGCATTCCGACTCATTTTGCCAGCATGGGTCACAAATATCTGGTGAGTTTCCGCATTTGTACGATTTTTTTTTTTCAAGTGAATATTTATGCCGCTAATGGTCATATTTCCTCTCCAAATGCTCTTTGTTTCTTACTGGCTGCCTTAACTTCCTGTATTTGGTCCGAAAGTCTGAACCCTTCTGAAAATTGCTTTCATACTCTAACCGAGGTCTAGTTTGACCCGGACTGAGACCACCTCTGTTTGCTGGACCAAATTTCAGCTCTTTGGTCTGGACCGTGGTTCTGGTGAGGTTTCACACCTGGAATTTTGGTACAAAAGTCTGGACTAAGTGGGTTATGTGTGAAAGAGTTGTAGTCCAAAGGGGCAGATTTACTAAGGCAGCGCAAATTAGTAAGTGCGCAATTTAGACAGCGTGCTTAAGGGAGTGGCCAATTTTTGCCAGTGATCTACTAACAACATGCAAAATTATGAACACAGACACAGAAACTTCATTTCAATAATGACCACCCATCCACCAAAAGCACCGCAAAATTGTGCACAGGCACAGTTGATGAGGAAGCGGGTCATCAAGAGAGACACAGCCAGTTTGGAGGAGCATAATATATAAAGTTTTTTTAAGCTTTTGTTTAAGCGCAAACCTCACTAAAGTAGTTTATTTTTGTTTGTCATATTTCAAAATTTTTATTTTCAGTTAACATTGACATAACGCACGGCTCAGGAGACACACACGCAGGCTCAGGGTAGATTTAATAGCTTTATTAACAACAGGGATGTGTGACTGCGTGTCTGTAGAATAAGGATGTATTGGTGGTGGCGTCTGCGTCAGGCACGGGGGCAGGAAGCCGTTCAGCCGGACAACCCTATGGGAGGAAGCAGAGGGAGAAGGGTAACGGGCACCACACCAATACAGAGGATAATAACGGTTTTGCTGGCTTACTTGGTTAGGACAGGTGGCTGGCGTCGACAAGGGCGGAGCCCGGGAGACAGCGACCTGGAGTGCCTGTAGCAGCAGCGAGGAGGCAGCGGCGAGATGGGGAAGTCCTCCGCCGGGGAATCCACCTGTGCACAGGGGAGAAGGCTGGAGGAAAGGAGGTAAGGGGAGCTTACCCAGATTATCTTGCTCGTAGGCGAGAGTTCCGTTGTAGCAAGAGATGCCGAAGTAGAGAGACGGCTTCAGGCCGAAGCCCAGGGCAGAGTGGGTTAAATACCTCGCCGCTGACGAGATGCAGGTGTGCGCGCAGCTGACGCCGCTGATGAGCGGCAAGTCATGACAGTACTCCCCCCTCTAGCAGCGCCTCCTGGCGATGGTTTCTCTGGGTGCGCTCGATGGAACTCAGCGATGAGAGACCGGTCCAACACAAACGAGGAACGCACCCATTGTCTCCATTCGGGTCCATAGCCCTCCCAGTCCACCAAATACTGCAACCCGCGACCTCGGCGCCAGGAGTCCAAGATGTCGCAGACAGTCCAGGCCGGGTGGCCACCAATCATCCGGGGAGTGGGATGCGCTGCAGGTGGAGGGCAGAGGGGGTCAGAGACCACCGGTTTAACCTTGGAGACGTGGAAGGTGGGATGGATGCGGAGGGAGGAGGGAATAGCCACACGCACAGCCACCGGGTTGATGATCTTGGTAATGGGAAATGGGCCGATGAACCGTTGGGCCAGCTTCCTCCTCTCACCCTTTAAGTTTACGTCCTGTGTGGACACCCAGACTTGTTGTCCCACCTGGTAGGCAGGGGCAGGTCTCCTGTGCCGGTCCGCCGTGGATATGTTGCGCTCCGCCGTGCGTAAAAGCGCATTGCGCGCCGTAGTCCAAAAGGAGCAGCACCGCCTGAGGTGCGCCTGGGCTGAGGGGACAGCCAATTCGCCCTCCTGCGCGGGGAATAGAGGTGGATCGTAACCCAGGGATGCCTTGAAGGGAGACATCTTGGTGGCAGAAGAGCGGGAGGTGTTGTGGGCGTACTCCACCCAGGCGAGGTGTGAGCTCCAGGATGCGGGCTTAGATGTGGTGACGCAGAGGAGCGCAGCCTCCAGCTCCTGATTGGTCCGCTCACACTGCCCGTTGGATTGGGGGTGATGGCCGGAGGTGAGGCTTACTTTGGCTCCCAGGGCGTTGCAAACGGATCTCCAGACGTCCGAAGAGAACTGGGGACCACGATCGGAGACCACGTCGACCGGTATTCCGTGCAGTCTGACCACGTGCTGGATGAGGAGGACCGCCGTCTCCAAGGCTGAGGGGAGTCCACGTAGGGGCACAAAGTGGGCGGCCTTGGAGAAACGGTCAACGATGGTCAGAACTGTGTCGAAGTTGTTGGAGACAGGGAGGCCGGTGACAAAGTCTAGGGCAATGTGCGACCAGGGCCTGCCAAGGACGGGCAGGGGCTGGAGCAGACCCGCAGGGGGAGCGTTACCTGACTTACTGGTGGCGCAGACGGGGCAGGCCCGGGCGTAGCGGGCGGCGTCCTTCCGCAGACCTGGCCACCAAAAGGACCGCTGGAGGAGGTCGATCATCCGGGAAGCTCCAGGATGGCAGGTGAGCTTAGAGGTATAGAGTCAGTGGATAACGTCCCCCCGGACAGCAGATGGCACGAAGAGCCTCCCCTCCGGTCCGCCGCCAGGGTCCGGTTCCGACTCCTGCGCCCTCCGGATCTTGTCCTCAATGTCCCAGGAAACAGCCCCCACGACGCACGACCTGGGCAGGATGGTGTGAACAGCATCTTCCGAGGCCACCGGGGCGAATTGCCTGGAGAGGGCGTCGGGCAGGCCGTTCTTGGAGCCAGGCCTGTAGGTGATGTTGAATTTAAACTTTGCAAAGAACAGGGACCAGCGTGCCTGGCGGGCGTTCAGACGCTTGGCAGATCTTAGATACTCCAAGTTCTTGTGGTCAGTAAGAACCAAGAATGGCAAGGCGGCCCCCTCCAGCCAGTGGCGCCGCTCCTGAAGCGCGAGCTTGATGGCCAGAAGCTCTCTGTCCCCCACGTCATAATTGCGCTCCGCCGGGGACAAGCGCCGAGAGAAGAAGGCGCAGGGTCGCTTGGCTCCGTTGGCAGGAGACCGCTGAGACAGCACCGCCCCCACCCCCGTGTCCGAAGCATCCACCTCCACAATGCACTGCAGCGCGGGATCAACCTGGCTGAGGACCCGGGAGGAGGAAAACTCCGTCTTCAGCGCCTGGAAGGCCGTTGCGGCCTCTTCAGTCCACCGGAACGGGGTCTTAGGGGAGGTGAGGCGGGTCAGAGGACCGACGATGGCTCCAAAGTTAGGGAGGAAGCGGCGGTAGAAATTGGCGAACCCGACGAACTGCTGAACCTGTTTCCTAGAGGTTGGTGTGGGCCAATCCACCACCGCTTTAACCTTCGCTGGGTCCGGGAGCACCTGGTCATGGGAGATGACGAACCCCAGGAAGGAAGTGGTCTTGGCGTAGAACTCACACTTCTCCGCTTTGACATATAGTCGATTCTCCAGCAGCCTCTGCAAGACCCGCCTCACGTGGACCCGGTGCTCATCCCTGGACCTGGAGAAGATGAGGATATCGTCCAGGTAAACGAACACGAACAGGCCGATGAAATCCCGGAGGACATCATTAATGAGGCGCTGAAAGACGGCTGGAGCGTTGGTCAACCCAAACGGCATAACAAGATATTCAAAATGACCGTTAGGGGTACGGAAGGCAGTCTTCCATTCATCGCCCTCCCGGATCCGGACGAGGTGGTATGTGCTGCGGAGATCCAGCTTGGTAAACCAGGTCGCCCCCTGGAGGGAGTGGAAGGCGGTGTCCATCAGGGGCAGGGTGTAACGGTCCTTCTCCGTGATGTCATTGAGAGCTCGGTAATCTATGCAAGGACGAAGGGACCCGTCCTTTTTACCCACGAAGAAGAACCCTGCGCCTAATGGTGAAGAAGATGGTCGGATAATCCCAGCGCTGAGCGACTCCTTCAAGTAGGTGTTCATTGCCTCCTTCTCCGGCGCGGACAGACTGTAGAGGCGTCCCGAGGGTAGGGACGCCCCCTGGCGGATGTTGATGGCACAGTCGTAGGGCCGGTGAGGAGGAAGAGACATCGCCTTGGACTTGCTGAAGACCGCACCCAGGTCGTGGAACTCTGAGGGCACCAGGGTGAGATCCGGAGGCGCGGCGTCCTTAGCTGTGGGGGACGAGGACGGGGCGCAGGCAGCGGATTGGAGACAGGTGCCCATACAAAAGGTGCTCCAAGCAGACACTTTACCGGTCTTCCAGTCCAAGACGGAGTTGTGGAGGCGGAGCCAAGGGTATCCGAGAATGACAGGTGAAACCGAGGTGGGCAGAATGTAGGAGGAGATATCCTCCCGGTGGTTTCCTGAGATGATTACCGGGACAGGGG
The DNA here is from genome assembly GCA_020510985.1 of Pholidichthys leucotaenia. Classification (NCBI taxonomy): domain Eukaryota; kingdom Metazoa; phylum Chordata; class Actinopteri; order Cichliformes; family Pholidichthyidae; genus Pholidichthys; species Pholidichthys leucotaenia. The sequence goes on along the minus strand of CM035838.1, from coordinate 173,299,621 downwards.
ATGTCCGGTGGGTCACTTTTCCCAGGGAGACACGGCAGAGATTAACTAGGGCGAGAGGAGGATCGAGGGGGTGACAATGGATGCCCAATCAGGTTGCCAGGCTCTGTGAAATGAAGCTACCCTCCGCGCCTGAATCCACCAGTGCATGAGTGAGGTGCCCTGTGAGATTGTGACAGAAGCGGATGGGCAGCGTCAAATGTGTGAGGGGATTTAACCGATTAGCGTCCACGAGGCCCCCTACAGTGACTCGCGGACCTCCCCGTTTGGCTTCTCCGGACAATGCTCCACCGTGTGCTGGCTGCCCCCACAATACATGCAAAGGCCCAGCTCACGGCGGCGTTGTTTCTCCGCCAGGGGGAGCTTTGTCCGGCCCGTCACCATTGGCTCCAACTCCTCGGAGACCTCCGGCGGCGGTAACGCCAGGTGGCGAGCTTGGGGCAAGCGCGCCGAGGCACCCCGCGAGCGAGAAGAGGACTTCCGCTCCGAGGCGCGCTCGCGCAGCCTGTTATCCAAGCTAATAGCGAGGGAGATCAGCTCCGCTAGAGTCTCCGGGATATCCCGGCCGGCCAGCTCATCCCTCAGACCTGAGTTAAGGCTGCGGAGTAAGATGCCGCAGAGCGCACGCTCTTCCCAGCCAACTTCCTCCGCGGTAACCCGGAAGTCAATCGCGTATTCGGCCGCCGATCGGCTCCCCTGTTGGAGGCCGAGAAGGCGGTCGACCTGGACACTGTCCAAACGCGAGTGATCAAACACTTCCAGGAATTGTCGCACGAACTGGCCATAGGTGAGGGTGGCGTAGCTGGGCTTCGCCATAATGGTATAAGCCCAGGTAAGCGCTCGACCCTCCAAGAGGTTACCTACATAGCCAATCCGACTGTGGTCTGAGGGAAAGTCTCCGGGAACGCGATGGAACACAGATTCACACTGCATGATAAAACCCGGAGCTCCACCAAGCTTGCCGCTAAAGCGAGCGGGAGTGGGGATTGGTGTGAGCCATGCCAGCGCACCCGCAGCAGGCTGGACAGCCGCCGGAGCAGCGGAGGCTGCACCACCCAGACGAACCGAGGGGAACGGCTGCTGGGGGTCCAGGCGGACTAATCGGTTAGTTATCACTGTTAATTGGTTCAGTATCACCTGTTGTTGGTGGGCTATTAGATCCACCCAAGCCTTGAGGGTGGAAAGACGGCGTGCGAGCCCGCTGTCTGCCGAGCCGCTCTGCTGAAGCCGTACTGACATAATGCACGGCTCAGGAGACACACACGCAGGCTCAGGGTAGATTTAATAGCTTTATTAACAACAGGGATGTGTGACTGCGTGTCTGTAGAATAAGGATGTATTGGTGGTGGCGTCTGCATCAGGCACGGGGGCAGGAAGCCGTTCAGCCGGACAACCCTATGGGAGGAAGCAGAGGGAGAAGGGTAACGGGCACCACACCAATACAGAGGATAATAACGGTTTTGCTGGCTTACTTGGTTAGGACAGGTGGCTGGCGTCGACAAGGGCGGAGCCCGGGAGACAGCGACCTGGAGTGCCTGTAGCAGCAGCAAGGAGGCAGCGGCGAGATGGGGAAGTCCGCCGCCGGGGAATCCACCTGTGCACAGGGGAGAAGGCTGGAGGAAAGGAGGTAAGGGGAGCTTACCCAGATTATCTTGCTCGTAGGCGAGAGTTCCGTTGTAGCAAGAGATGCCGAAGTAGAGAGACGGCTTCAGGCCGAAGCCCAGGGCAGAGTGGGTTAAATACCTCGCCGCTGACGAGATGCAGGTGTGTGCGCAGCTGGCGCAGCTGGCGCCGCTGATGAGCGGCGAGTCATGACAAACATGGCAGTGTGGCCGACACACATTGTGGGCTCACGCTGCCACAGAGACAGAACTGAATGTGTATTGTGGAGTGTCATGTCTGCAAGGACTGAGGACTCAAATCTACAGGAGGTAACAAGGAAGTGTGAGATTTGTCTCTTTGTCCCACAGAAGACGCCCCGGAGGGTATTCCGGTTCATCAAGAAATGAGAGACAATGGTGAAGCTTCAAAGGGATGCTTTGTAACTGTATGTTGACTGAAGACACCATGTGACTTGAATTCTGATGCTGGAAATGTATAAAAGGGGGTTGAAGTATGATTCTTTCTCTTTCCTGCTTTGAGAATGCTAGGGGCTTGTGTTCTGTCAAATAAAGCTGGTTTATGACTAAAACTCAGCCTCGTTATTTGAGCATGCTCCTACAGCAGACTCTTTTGTGTAATATGTATAAATGAAGCATTTGTATCTAATTTAAAAAGGACTACTCAAGAATAAATTGATTATTTAACCAACATGTTTATTTTATTAACACTAGAACTATCATGGTCTGATGGAGACAATGGGGTTTTATTATATGAATAACTTTGTTTTAACAAAATCTACAGTCTCCCAGTTCACAACTTTTTATAAATGCCACTGAGTTACGGTGTTGCAATTTCGGGGGACATTTCTATGGATCTGTGTGCTCTTTTTGTTAATAATCTCATTGCTGTTTTCCTCCTATATTGTGTATCCTTGAACTGGCAGAGAGAAACAGAAAGAAGAGGGAACTGAATTACCATTTCATGTACAGCAAAAAGAAGTACTGTAAATAGAGAAATATGGATAAAGGAAAAAAAACGAAGAAAATTGACAATGTAGAAGATTTTGCTTCAACAGCGAGGGGGAGCTGATAGAGAGGAAAACTCTAGAGTCTGAGTCTGAACCTCCGCAGAAAAGAAAAAAGTCACTGTTGGCTGACGCCATCTGTATGTCCACTGCAGGTAGGATGGGCTCCTATATCCTATTTTATGGATGCAAATTCATCCATCCATCCATCCATCTTCTTCCGCTTAATCCTTTTCGGGTCATATAGTAGGCTATATATAGTATAAACAAATGAAATTAAAAAAACTGCCGGCTGATGTCCAGTTCAGCATAACATCGATCTCTGTGAGACCGTTGATATTCGTATAATCTGTTCTTCTGTCATACCAAATAAAGTCACGTGCAGAGAGAAGTTTCTGTCTCTTCGACCACGTGCCCTCGGTTCTTGCCGGTGTCTCGGCACCAACGATAGCTGTCATCAGGTGCAGATGAATTAAGACAAGCTTTTTTTGGATGTTAAATTCTGTTGCATTTAGCAGAAGACTGACAAACGCAAACCTTAATAAATCACTCTGCGCCAGTCATTTAAATACTCCCCTTCCTCAAATTTGCGCTTTGACATGACAACTCCCACAAATACATATACAATGAGGCCAGGTGCAAAATTAACATAGTCTGCGCCTTCCACTGCTAATTTTGCCCTGCACCCTTTAGTAAATCTCGACAGTAGTTTTTTTAACACCAAAACAGGGTTTTGCGATGGCGCAGCACATTAGTAAATCTGTCCCCAAGTTTCTGTGGGGAGAACTCCTGTGCAGGTGACCTTTGTGCCATTTCACTTTGTAGACCATATAATGTCACAGAAATTCCATATAACAATCTAAAATATAAAGGGAAAACAGCAAAAAGCATAATGGGGCTCCTTAATCAACCACCCGCACACATCTGCAAACCCCTGACAGCAAACACATTGTTGCGGGATTTGCTAGGTGAAGGTTTGATTAAACTCTGTGGGAGTGTTACATTCCACGAGGCCTGCAGCAGAAACTCCTAACATCTCAAACAAGACAAATGTGTTCCTGGGCTAGGAATTGTGATTCCAAACAGGTCAGAGGCATCACTCATTCTGCTGGGAGCTGGTAGGACGCTCATTGGAGCTTTGAGGCCTGCTATTACAGTATGTTTGCTAAATAAAAAATAAAGCAGAAGAAGCAGTGAGCGGTTGAGCCCATCCTCCACCATCACGGAGACTTTGAAGTGTACACATCAGATGACGACAGCACCACAGATAAGACAGAGGGGGAAGGGAGCTGAGTCCTTTTTTAACATCTGTTTACCCAGCGTGTTTGTCAAACATCTATGCACTTTTTCAGAAACGCCTTTATTGAAAAGCGCTCCCATCTGTGTTTTACTGTTGGGCCGAGGGTGCCACAGCCCAGGGACAGCTGTTTAAACGCTGTGCTGACTGAGAGGCCACTACTGTTGCCATATGAAGTTCACCAGCTTCACGTTTTGGAAGTGCCTGCAGTGACCATTTTATAGGCTAATTTTTTTTAAGTTTATTGCATAGGTCTGCATTTGCTGGGAAGAGTTTCCAATCCAGCAAATGTCTGGTCACATGTCAGCTTCATAAAAAGGGGCAATATGAACCACATCAAAACCACATCTACATACACTAGTCTGCTATACACAACACGATACAATAATGTGTTTCAGTCTCCTCCAGCTGTGCAAACCAGGGCTCCACCTGACTGGATCATGGATGAACTCATGGACAGTCTGTCCCACATTTCAAAATGTGGCTACAGGGTGGCTAAGCAGCAAAGTCTGAAGTATTGAAAAGAAGTGTTTCCAAAAACATTTGAAGTGAAAAATTAGAATAAGAAAAAAGCGGCACCCCAAAGCATAAGGTAAGGATTTGTGGTGTAAGCATAGACCGGTAGTTAGCCAACATGCTACTCACCCTCCAAAGTGTTTTCTGCAGCTCTGGATACATCAGTAACTGCACTTTAACTTGAAACTGCGGAAGACGCCATCATATTAGTTAAGAACTAATTTAGTAATGCTAGATATTATCCAGATCTCATTAAAAATGATGTATGTCCTTCTCATCAGCTATGATGATTTTCAGATGACATTGCTTGTCCAGCTCTCTATCTCATCATCTCTGAAAATGTGACCCGTGCTGGCAAAATGAGTCACTTTGAGGAAATTATCAAAATTGAGGAAACATTTTTTCCATATTCTGTATTGAAAGACCTTCAAAATGATATTTAATTCGTAGGAAGTGCGCAAAAATGGACACCGAAAAAAGATGATTTGTTTATATTTTGGCTAGGTTTAAAAATTGCGACATATTCCACAAAAACATATGTATTTTTAGAAAGTACGTTTTCTAAGCTTTCCAATGACACCAGACACTCATGGGTTTTTTCCCGGGACTTGCTGCTAGCAAACAAAGAAAGAGTCATGATTTATGACTTCTCCTGCCTGCAGCTCGTAATGACACGGTGTGCATTCCGACTCATTTTGCCAGCATGGGTCACAAATATCTGGTGAGTTTCCGCATTTGTACGATTTTATTTTTTTTTAAGTGAATATTTATGCCACTAATGGTCATATTTCCTCTCCGAATGCACTTTGTTTCTTACCGGCTGCCGTAACTGCCATGACTGCCATGACTGGCGCCTAGCGGCTGCCCCGGCCTTGGATGCGCTCTGCAGAGCGTGCCCAAGTGCCAAGTCACGTTTCGTTACCTTGTATTCATACATGTTGTAATGACAATAAAGTTGAATCTCATCTCATCATCTCATCTCAACTTCCTGTATTTGGTCCAAAAGCCTGAACCCTTCTGAAAAGCTTTCATACTCTAACCAAGGTCTAGTTTGACCCGGACCAAGACTACTTCTGTTTGCTGGACCAAATTTCAGCTCTTTGGTCTGGACCGTGGTTCTGGTGAGGTTTCACACCTGGAATTTTGGTACGAAAGTCTGGACTAAATGGGTTATGTGTGGAAAAAGTTGTAGTCCAAGGGGCAGATTCACTAAGGCAGTGCAAATTAGTACGTGTGCAATTTAGACAGAGTGCTTAAGAGAGTGGCCAGCTAAGGAACCAGCTGAAATCCATAAGTCCTTAGAAAGTAGTTCTACCTCCTATCTATAGAGATTAATATCAGTGGGTAGGTACTCCATGAATGGCTAAAAAAAAGTTTTTTGTTACCAAGGTGTCCTATAAGAAACATCTCATGATGGGCAAAAGCCAAGAGCTCTCCCAAGACCTACACAACCTGATTGTTCTAAAACACATAGGATGTGGTTACAGATCTATATCATAACTTTTGAAGCTTCCAGTACACACCACTGGGGCTATTAGCCACAAGTGGAAAGAACATCACTCTACCATCAACCGGCCATGCACAGGAGCTCCTCACAGGATATCTGAGCAGTAAGGATAGTCAGAAGAGTAGCCCAGGAACCAAGGATAACTGGGTAAGAGCTCCAAAGATATTTGGAGGCAGCAAGGACAATTTTGACAGTGAAAACAATGGGCAATGCACTTCACTGTCAAGGGCTCCATGGACCCCATTATGAAAGAAAAGGCAAGTTGAAGCTCATTTAGTTTTCTGGACGAGCCTATAAAATTCTGGGAGAAGGTAGCATGGTCAGATAAGACAAAAATAAAACTTTTTGGTTGTCATATTACACACCATGTTTGCAGTGAAGTTTGGAGGTGGAATCATCACTGGTAGACTCCATTTAATTAACCTGTTGAACTCTGTGACTTCCGCGGGCGGTCACATCTCTGCGTCTTAGTGCGTCTCAGTGCGCACTGAAAAAAAAAGCTGTATTTCCAGTCTTCCAGTACAGACACAGCCTTGTTACAACCTGAGAAAAAAGCTGTGTAATATATTCATTTTTTGTGGTATTTTTACAAAATTTTGACCTGAGCTAGAAAACACTTGGTTCTACATTTCTGTTGTGTTTTCCAGCCAGTATCTGACAGCTGTATGTTATTTGCAAGCATTTGTATCTAAAAAAAATACCCAGGCGAACTTTCTTGTTACTCAGTGGCAGGAACACTTAGAGAGATTATGACTGTTTTGCCAAAAAATTCAGAGTGTTTTCTTTTAAATGAGACCAACCCCATGAAGATGCTGCAAAGGGTTGAAGAACAGCTTTTGATTTACTTTGGGCACGTTATTTTTTGGCGTTTTTAGGGAAGTTGAACAGAGTTCAACAGGTTAAAGGAACAATGAATGGAGCCATGCACTGTAGTATTCTTGAAAATAATCTGCTGCTGTCCACCAGAATGATTCAATTCAATTCAACTTTATTTATATAGCACCATTTCACAACAACAGTCATCTAATAGCACTATCAACTGTAGGGGGGAACCCACACAGTTGCAGAAAGACCCCAGCAATCAGGCGATCCCCTGTGAGCAAGCACTTGGCGACGGTGGAGAGGAAAAACTCCCTTTTAACAGGAAGAAACCTCCAGCAGAACCAGGCTCAGGGAGGGGCAGTCATCTGCTGCGACTGGCTGGGGGGTGAGGGGATAGAGAAGAAGAAAAGAACAGACATGTAGAGAGCAAACAGCACGATGGGGACTCAATCTATGGGAGAGAACAAACAGATGTTAATGACCAGCAAAAAAAATATTTCATAGAGAGTGAGGAAAGGAGTGAGGCCCAGTGCATTACTGGAGGTCCCCCGGCTGACTAAACCTATTAGCAGCATAACTAAGGGAGGGTTCAGAAACACATGATCCCTCCCTAATTGTAGGCTATATCAAAAAGGTAGGTTTTAGCCCTATTCTTAAAAACAGAGATCGAGCCTGACTCCCGAATCCAGATTGGCAGCTGATTCCACAGGAGAGGAGCTTGATAACTGAAGGCTCTGCCTCCCATTGTACTTTTGGAGATTCTAGGTATTACAAGTAATCCTGCATTTTGGGAGCGTAGTGCTCTGTTAGGATAATACGGTAGTATCAGATCTTTTAAATAAAAAGGAGCCTGATTGTTTAGAGCTTTGTAAGTAAGAAGAAGGATTTTAAACTTAATTCTAAACTCTATGGGAAGCCAATGAAGGGAGGCCAGAACCGGAGAGATATGATCTCTCTTTCTAGTACCTGTTAAAACTCTTGCTGCAGCATTTTGGATCAGCTGAAGACTTTTTAAAGATGTTTTAGGACAGCCTGATAATAAAGAATTACAATAATCTAATCTCGAGCTAACAAAAGCGTGGATCAGTTTCTCAGCATCACTCTGAGACAAGATGCTCCTAATCTTGGCAATATTACGCAAATGATAGAAGGCAGTCTTAGAAACAAATTTAATATGTGAATTGAAGGACAAATCCTGATCAAAAATAACTCCAAGGTTCCTCACAGAGCTATTAAGAGAAAGAATAACCGCACCCAAACTGAAAGTTTGATTTGGAAAGGAATTTCTAAGGTTTTTTGGACCAACAAGAATGACTTCAGTCTTATCTGAATTTAATAGCAGGAAATTACAAGTCATCCAAGCTTTGATTTCCTTAAGACAGGCTTCTAACTTGGCTAATTGATTACTATCATCTGGCTTCATTGACAGGTATAATTGTGTGTCATCTGCATAACAATGAAAATGTATACAGTGCTTTCTAATAATGTTGCCTAACGGAAGCATATATAAACTAAAAAGAGTAGGGCCTGATGACTTCCGGTTATGGCGGCCGCCTAGAAGGACACGTATCACTCTGCTCTGCTCCTGGAAATAAAGATTCGGCAAATAACTCTCTCATTTGGAACAGAACTTTTCCCAGCGTTTGGGTGAGGATATGCCGGGGAAGACTAAGGCTGGGAAATCAAGCGGGGGAAAAATTGAATCGCCGAAGCAGTCCAAATTAACGGACTTTAAAGTTTGTGGCGCAGTAGAAAAAGCTGCGGATATGGCGGATGAAACTAGCGGTGGTGCGGTAACTGCTGATGATGGCGGCACAGGTGCAGTGCTGGCTGCCATTAGCTCAATGAGAGCAGACTTTTCCGCTTAACTTGATGGGATTATGGCAGCGTTGGATGCAATGAGAAAGGAGTTGGGTGACTGCGTGGAGCGAATGACGCAGGCGGAGCTTCGTGTTTCCAGTGCGGAGGATGAAATCAGCGGACTTCAAATAAAGGTGCGCACTTTGGAAAAAAAAAATAAAGATCTGGAAAATAACGTTCTGGACTTGGAGTCCCGGTCCAGACGGAACAACCTGAGGCTGGTGGGTTTACCGGAGGGAGCCGAAGGTCGTGATTCATGCTCTTTTTTGGAGGGGTGGATCCCGGAGGCGCTGAACAACGCGGAGCTAAAATCATCAGTCGTCTTGGAAAGCTCCCACCGAATTGGCCCACCGAGAGGTAACAAGGCAGCACCGAGGACGTTAATTATGAAGTTTCTCAGCTACAGAGACAGGATGACGATCTCCAACGCGGTGCGGGCCAAAGGAGAAATTAAATACCAAGATCAGCAGGTGCGGTTCTACCCAGATTTGGCCTCAGGAATCCAACAATTAAGGAAGCAGTTTGACCCCATCCGTAAAGAACTGCGCAACCTTGAGATTCGTCATGGAGTGATTCACCCTGCAAGACTTCTGGTCACATATGAGGGCAGAACACACATCTTCAAGACCCCCGAGGAGGTGCAGGAGCTCATCAAGAAGATCCAGGAAGAGACTGGTGGGAGCTAAGCATGAACAGAATATAGGGTAGAATATTTGAGCATTTAACTGATTAGAAGCATATAACAAGATTACAAAATATAGATTGTATTACATATTAAAAAAAAAATTAAAAAATTAAAGTACAAAATTGCTATAAAATTTTGGAGTTAAATTGGAAAATTACAGAAGAGAGTTACTGTTACGTTATTAAAAGCAGTAGAGTTAGGGTGATTGGGAGGATGAAGAAGGAGTGGCTTTGGCTGATCCTCGTGGGTGTGGAACGGTCGATAGCTATATCGGGAGATGGAATTTTTCTTTTGTTTTTGGGGGGATTGCCACAAATGTGGGAAGGGGGAATTTGTTTGTGTGTAGTTTGTAGGGTGAATGTTCAACCACTCATTTTTTTGCTTTTCTGTTTGAGCATGTTTACACTGCAAGGTAATCCCAAACTCCCTATTGATCATAAATCAAAGCGTTAATCTTAATTTAACTTCATGGAATTGCAGAGGTCTACAAAATTTAAAAAAACTTAAACAAATTATGAATAAAATAAAAGACATGGGTTCAAAAATTGTGTTTTTACAAGAAACTCATCTAATAGAGGAGGATGTAAAAAGAATTAGGAGTAGATGGCAAGGAAATGTTTTCACCTCATCATTTTCATCCCGAGCCAGGGGAGTTATGACTCTCATACATAAATCAGTCCCATTTCAAGTGAAAAATGTAATTGGAGACAAATTTGGAAGATATGTAATCATTCAAGGATCTTTGCTATTAGAAAATATAAATTTGGTGAACTTATATGGTCCCAATATAGATGATCAAAAGTTCTTTGCTAATTTATTTCTTATCTTATCATCACTTACAGGGCAACATACAGTATAATAGCAGGGGATTTTAATTGTACATTGAATCCCGGTATAGATAGATCAACAGGACTGGACTGTACGCACAATGGATGTAGGATGACCATTAATCATTTTATGAAAGAATTGAAATTGATAGATATATGGAGAGAAATGAAACCACAAGTTAAAGCATACTCTTGTTATTTCAATACCTACAAGACATTCTCACGTATTGATTATTTTTTGATCTCCACAGAATTAAGGTCCAAGATTCAAAACTGTTTTTATGATAACATCCTGATCTCTGATCATGCACCCTGCTGTCTAATATATGTAGATAAGAAATTGACAAAGGAACCAGGTAGATGGCAATTTCAGCATAAATGGCTTCAGGATGAGGAATTTGTTAAATACATAGAAAAACAGATAGATGAGTTCTTTGACATCAATACTACACAAACATCAGCATGTGTAAAGTGGGAGGCTTTCAAAGCTTTTATTAGGGGACATATTATTAGTTATACAGGTTCAAAATCTAAGAAGACTCGAGAGGAGAGAGTCCAATTGGAACATAAAATAAAAATTCTTCAAGAAAGAGTATATGCAGGAAGAGATCCAAGGTTGGAGAACGAATTACTGATTTTGAGAGCTGAATATGACAAAAAATCAGCGAATAGAGCTGCCTCGAGTCTTCTAAGATTGAAACAATCTTTTTATGAACAAGGTGAAAAATCAGGAAAGTTATTGGCATGGCAGATTAAACAATTAGAATCTAAAACACCAATTACCAGTATTATAAATAATGGACAGGTAGTTATAGATCCTTTAGAAATTAATAGAGCCTTTAGAGATTACTATGAAAAATTATATGATACCAAAAATGAATCTGACTTAACAAAACTACATGGGTTTTTGAACGAACTATTTATACCGTGTATTCCAAATGAAAATAGGGAGATACTGGAGTCTAAAATTAGTCAAGAAGAAGTTGGACTAGCCATTGATAATATGAAATCAGGAAAAAGTGCAGGACCAGATGGTCTTCCAGTTGACCTTTATAAAAAATTTAAGAATAAATTAACAAAACCTTTTTTGGAAATGGTTTTAGAAGCATTTCAAAATAGTAATTTACCATCATATATGAATAATGCCTTAATTATACTGTTGCCAAAACCAGGTAAGCCCTCTAATAAATGTGAAAATATGAGACCAATAAGCCTACTAAATGCCGACCTTAAGATAATCTGTAAAATTTTAGCAAGACGAATACAAGAAATTTTACCAAATATTATTAATCGAGATCAGAACGGCTTTATAAAGGGAAGACAAGGCTTCCATAATGTAAGAAGACTATTTAATATTATTTATTCTCATAAAGAAGCACCGGATACAGCTCTCTTATCACTGGATGCCGAAAAAGCCTTTGATAGAGTTGAATGGCCCTTTCTTTTTGAAGTCTTACAAAGGTTTGGACTTGGAAATAATTTCATAAAATGGGTTCAGATAATATATAATAATGCTACAGCAGAAATCCTAACAAATAACAATATTTCAAAATCAATAAAAATCAATAGAGGATGTCGACAAGGCTGTCCACTTTCACCTTTACTGTTTACTATGGCAATTGAACCTTTAGCGATGGCGATACGTCTACAGTCACAAATATATGGAATTAAAGTTGGACCAACAGAACATAAAATCTCCCTGTATGCCGATGACATAATTTTGTTTATGTCAAATCTTAAAAAATCAATTCCGACCTTGTTGAATTTAATAAAGAATTTTGGGGAAATATCAGGATATAAAATAAATAAAACTAAATCTTCAATATTAATGCTAAATGAGACCCAGAGAAATTATCCAGCCCCTGAGGTAAATCAATTCAATGTTGTAAATCAGTTTAAATATTTAGGAATCCAAATTGTGCCTAAGTTAGAATCAATCGCCAGTGTCAATTATGAAGCCTTAATGACAGATATTGATGAGTTACTTCAGAGATGGATGTCACTACCAATGTCGATGATCGGGAGAATTAATATACTTAAAAGTAAAATCTTACCTAAAATACTTTATTTATTTCAATACATTCCCTTACCACCACCTTTAGATTTATTCTCAAGAATTAAAAAAAAGTTAGTGGAATTTATATGGAACAACAGGAGGGCTAGATTACGTCTGTCTTTATTATATTTACCATTTGATCGTGGAGGTCTGAAATGTCCAAATTCTATGTTGTATTATTGGTCGGCACAACTGAGGTCTATGACATATTATTTTTCATCAAATGATCTCCCTCACTGGACTGAAATGGAATCATACAATTTACCTTTACCTCTTCCCATATTCATATACTCAGATTCGGCAAAAAAATTACAAAAACAAGTTAAAAATCCATTTGTAAAGCATATGATCAAAATATGGTGTGAAGCTAAAAACTATTTAAAAGAACCACCGTTATTGTCACAATTTAGTCCAATATGGGGTAATCAATATTTTAAACCAGGGAGAGCGGACGCTGTATTTAAAGTATGGAATTTAAAAGGGATACAAAAGATTCAGGATTTATATTTGCCATGTGCAGAAAACATAATGTCTTTTGAAGAACTGAGGATCAAATTTAATCTCAATAGAACACATTTTTTTAAATATCTTCAACTTAGAAACTTTATTCGATCAAATCAAAATAAAGCTCTCACTCGACCTATCTATTCATCCTTGGAAAAAATGTTGATGAAAGATAGTAAAAGAAAGGGTATTATTTCAGAGTTTTATAACTCATTGACACTATCTTCAAGTGAAAATTCACTGAAAAGATTAAACTACTGGAAAGAAGATCTGCAAACTGAAATTTCAGAGGAACAATGGGAATTGGCTTGTACAGAAGCTCAAACCAAATCAATAAATGTACGCCTTAAATTGATACATTTCAAATGGTTAATGCGGATGTATGTTACACCGGAGGAGTTAAATAGATATAACAAAAATATACCAGATACATGCACAAAATGCATGGAAAGTAAAGGAACCCTATTTCACTGTGTATGGGAATGTAGATTAATAAGAATGTTTTGGGAAGAGGTGAGGGTAACAATTGAAAAAATAATCTCAAAACAAATCATATTGAATCCTAAACTGTTTTTGTTGGGTCTGTACCCAGAAAAGCATAATTTTAATAAAAGTGAAAGAACATTCATAGACCTCAGTTTGCTTAATGCCAAAAAATGTATTGCACTATTATGGAAAAAGACTCATAGACCAGATGTGACTCAGTGGTTAAGACAGATGTAACAAACCTTCCATTAGAAAGAATAACATATATACTGAAATCAAAGGAAATTGTGTTTGAGAACATATGGAGACCTTTTATTGATAATGTAAAAAATTTAAACATAACTCTTGAAGAAGAAGGTGAATGATGTGTGTGGACCTTGTAAATTCCAAACTGGTGAACATAATATGTATACTTATTTATTGGATTGTCTAGACTAAACAGAGGAGCATTGTTGAAGATTTGATTTTGTTGGTGGTTGTTGGTGTTTTTTAGTGCATTTTTTTTTTGTAGTACTTTAGTGCTAGTGTTTGATTGTTTGTATCATGTTTGTTAAAAAAAAAGGTTCAATAAAGATATTGTGGGAAAAAAAAAGAGTAGGGCCTAGCACAGATCCCTGTGGAACTCCATGACTAAGCTTTGAGTTGAAAGAAAACTCATTATTTACATGAACAAACTGGAACCTATCAGATAAATAAGATCTAAACCATTGCAATGAAGTTCCATTAAGTCCAACATAGTGTTCTAATCTATCAAGTAGAATATTATGATCGATAGTATCAAAAGCTGCACTCAGGTCTAAAAGGACAAGTACAGAAACTAGTCCATTATCAGATGCAATGAGGAGGTCGTTAGTGACCTTCGCTAAGGCTGTTTCAGTACTATGATGGATTCTAAACCCAGATTGAAACTCTTCAAGTAAACCATTTCCCTGCAGGTGGTCAAATAATTGCGTAGCAACAGCTCTTTCTAAGATTTTTGAAATGAAAGGGAGATTAGAGATTGGTCTATAGTTAGCTAAAGCTCCTGGATCTAGCGTTGGCTTTTTGAGTAAGGGTTTAATTACAGCCGTTTTAAAAGCCTGCGGAACATGGCCTAAAGTTAATGAAGAATTGATTATATGAAGAATAAAGCTACCAATAAGTGGGAAGACTTCTTTAAATAACCTGGTAGGAATAGGGTCTAAAAGACAAGTTGAAGGTTTGGATGAGGAAACTATTTTGTCTAACTCACAAAGGTCGATTGGAGTAAACTCATCAAGACAGACATCAATAGAAGGAGTTGTAGTAGTTACAGTATTTAAGTTAACTGTGGGAAGAATCTGATTGATTTTATCTCTGATGGATGAAATTTTATTATTGAAAAAGTTCATAAAGTCCTGACTAGTAAGCTCTAAGGGAATGCTAGGATTGACAGAGTCCTGACTCTTTGTCAACCTGGCTACAGTACTGAAAAGAAACCTGGGATTATTCTTGTTCTCTTCTATTAATGCAGAGTAATAACTCGTTCTAGCTTTTCTAAGAGATTTTTTATAAATTAGAAGATGATTTCTCCAAGCTAAATAGATTTCATCTAAATTAGTAGAGCGCCATTTTCTTTCTAATTGACGAGTCTTCTGTTTTAAGGTACGAGTTTCTGTGTTGAACCAAGGAGTTAGAAATCTCTGATTAGACTTCTCCTTTTTTAAGGGGGCCACCAAGTCTAGAGTCTGATGCAGAAAAGCTGAAACACCATCCACCATGTTATCAATTACAGAAGGAGCAAGCTGTCTATAGCTTATTTCCGTTGTGTTGACACATGGCATAGAGGAAACAATCTGCATAAATTTGGAAACAGCATCATCTGAGAGGCATCTACTGTAATAATATTTTTCTTTAGGAGCCAAATAGTCAGAAATAGTAAAATCAAAGGTTAACAGACAATGGTCTGACAGTACAGGGTTATGAGGAAACACTACAAGAATTTCTATTTCTATGCCATATGTCAAAACAAGGTCCAATGTATGGTGGAGGTAATGAGTAGAATTTCCTACTTTCTGAGAAAACCCAATCGAATCTAATATTGAATTGAATGCCACATTAAGGCAGTCACTATCTACATCCACATGTATATTAAAGTCCCCTACTATAATTATTCTATCAGATTTCAGCACTAAATCAGCTAAGAAATCAGCAAATTCGGATAAAAATTCTGAGTAGGTTGATGGGGGACGATAAACTATGGCAAATAAAATTGGGTTTAACCTAAAATTGCTAAAGTGCCCAATACTGAGGACCAGGCCCTCAAAGGAATTATAACATGTTTTTTGCTTTACATTAACTAGTAATTTGGAATGGTAAATTGTTGCTACTCCTCCTCCACGACCAGAACTTCTGGGATTTTGACAGTTTAAATAACCAGAGGGAGTTGATTCATTTAAACCAACATAATCCTCTTGTCCTAACCAAGTCTCTGTGAGGGAAATTAAATCAATCTGATGATCAATTAACAAATCATGGACTAACAGAGACTTAGGAGTTAGAGACCTAATATTTAATAAACCACATTTAATTTTTAAATTATGAGGAGGAACAGAGGCCAAATCATTCAATTTAGAGGCTTTATGTTTAATTTGAGTTTTACCAATATTTTGCTTTATCATTTTGGGATGCTTATACATTATATTTTTACTCACTTTGGAGGGAGCAGACAACGATTCTCTGATGGGGAAGTCAGGGGCTAAGCTGAGGGGTGGCGGATGAAGAGGAGCTGCAGAGAGGCGTGTAAGACTGCGACTCTGCTTCCTGGTCCCAACTCTGAGTAGTCATGGTTTTGGAAATTTGGATAAAAAAGATGCCAGATTGTTAGATAAATGAGAAGCACCATCCAAAGTGGGATGAATGCTGTCTCGTCTCATGATGGGGATGAGATGGAGGTGGACCTTCCAGCAGGACAATGATCCCAAACACATGAAAAAAGAAACTCTCAGTTGGTATGGAACATTCCAAACTGAGCCACCACCGGAGTGGTGGCTCAGTTGGTAGAGCACCCACCCCACACCTGGGAGGCAGGGGTTCAAATCCCGGCCGGGTCATGCCGAAGACCATATAAAAGTGGAACTTCCTGCCATCCAGCTTGGTGCTCAGCAAGAATGGAATGGAGGAGGGAAATTTGTGGCGGCGCCTTGCATGGCAGTGGCCCTCTGATTCTACACTTGGGGTGTGTGTGATTAACACAGTAGATAGGTAAAACACAATCTCGTTCTACTGTACATGATTGGTTGTACAGTTGAATGACAATAAAGGGTGATTTAATTAATTTGATTTAATTAATTAACATTCATGAATGGCTTGGAACAGAGAAAATTAAAATAGCTCTGTCCCAGTCAGCCACCTGACTTAAATCCAATTGAAAATTTGCAGAAATAACTAAAAATCATGATTCACAAGAGCCTATCCTGGAATCTTCTGGATTTAAAGTCAGTCTGTTGAGAAGAATGGACCAAACTCCCTCTTGAGCACTGTGGGACATCAGTTTCATCATACAGGAAGGGTTTTTAAACTGTCATCACAAACCAAGGCTTCTCCACTAAGTATCAAATATATTTTAGTTACTTTATTCAATACTTATTTCCTGTTTCATTCCACTATATTACACATAACTATTTATGAACTTACATGTTTTGATTTCTTTCTATGTGTGGATTTCTTGAGTTAATGCCAAATTCTGGTGAAAATTCCATGCGAGTAAACTCACTGGCAATATACACAGTGGATAATACTTATTTCCAGCATTGTATGTTTATAATAAACATAATGACTGTTTGGAGTTAACACAGTACCGACAGCGTGGACTCCAGAGAACCGGTGGACCGGGTGTCTTGGCTGCTCCGGCTCTCCGAGTGGAGTCGCAGCGAGGAGGAAGGAGAACCAGAGAAGAACAGTGGCTCATGGCGAGGCTGAAGCTCTTCGGGATGATCCAGGTCACAGTCGTAAGGACGAGTGCTTTCACTGTAAGGGCTCTCTGTGAGAAACAAACAAAGGACAACAGTCACATGCTGAGTCATTAATCAGTTAGCTGCTGGAGTCAGGAACATCATGGGAAACTGCAAACTGAGACATGTCAATGATGCATGAATAACACTCAGGAGTGGCTACACCTCAAACAGGAAAGAGAGGATTCCGGAAGCTGTGGGAAGATCAAGATAAAGACGCTCCAGAGCAGGGGTCTGAAACCTGGGGTTGCAGAGCCACATGGAACTCAAAATCAGAGGCTCCCTGTGACAAATTTCTGAAATAAATTGACACACTTATAAGGGTAAAAAAAGTGTCAAACTTATAAGAAAAAGATGAAGTTTTTTGTTGAAAAAGTCAAAAATGTATGAAACATTGCAAATTTACAAGAAAAAAAAATCAAAGAATTCACATGAAGAAAAATATGAGACATAGGTCACAAATGCAAAATACATCATAAGAAACAAGGGTAGAAAAATGTGCTAATTTAAGTGAATAAAGTCTCAAATTTATAAGAAACAGATGCAAATTTATGAGCAAAAAACTGCAAATTCACAAGAAATTTTTTTTGCATATTTATGAGAAAAAAAAGTGAATTTACAAGAAAAAAAATCCCAAGACACGAGTTACAAATTTAAAAGGCACAGAAAATTTTATAAGAGCTGCAAATTAAATTGAAGAAAATTTCAAATTTATGAAAAATACCTGAAGATTTTTGAAGAAAAGTTAACCTATTTACAAGACAATATGCTTAAGTTTATTATAAAAAAAATGCTAATTTTCAAGGAAAAAATAAGCACAGTTATGGGGAAAAATGAAAATTCAATGGATGAAGGCTGCAAAAATGAGAAAAATGTAAAAAATTTACAATAAAAGTAAAAAATATATGAAAAAACCTGCCAACTTATATTAATGGAGTAGCAAAATAAGATTAAAAACTTTTTAATGAGAAAAAGTAAACAATTTGCTAGAAAAAATGTACAAATTTACAAGGCAAAGATTTGAAAAAAGCAAATTTACAGGAAGTTTAAAAAGTTGAAAATTTACAGAAAAAAAATTGAATTAAAAGAATAAAAATAGAAATTACACACAAAACGGTGCTCATCTGTGGGAGGAAAAAAAATACAAGAAAAAACGATAATGGGAAACAATAAATGCAAATATTCATGAGCAATATTTTAAATTTACAAGAAAAAAACTATGAAAATTTAAAAAAAAAAAAAATTACCAGAAAAAACATATGGAAATTTGCAAGACAAAAGTTGAACAAAAATGATTATTCTCTTAAATTTAAAACATTTTCTTCAGTAACTTTTAAAGTTTATTTGTAAATTAAGTGACAAACTTACATAAAAACTGTCATGACTGAAAGTGAGAAGCTCATGTGCAAGGCAGCTAACACCAGAGAAGACACTCAAACGCAGAGTAGAAACGTTAAACACAACTTTATTTGAATAAACACACAACTAAAGAGAAAGCGACGCACGCCGAGGAAGCACACAGCCTGTGGGGGAGAGAGACGAGAGCTGGTTAAGGATGAGGACATTATTCCCATGGAATAATGGATTACAAGAGGGATTTATCTTATTATAGGTGAGCAGAGAGCCCGGCAGAGGAACTAACTAACTAACTAACTAACCTGCACTTATATAGCGCTTTTCTAGTCACAAAGACCACTCAAAGCGCTTTTCATTAATACTAACCCTCTATTCTAAGGGCCTATAGGAAACAGATATCTAGGGACAATTTAGAACAGCCAATTAACCTAACATGCATGTCTTTGGCATGTGGGAGGAAACCGGAGAAATCCCGGAGTAAACCCACGCAACACGGGGAGAACATGCAAACTCCACACAGATCACTGTTGGTCGGGGGCTGGGATCGAACCCACGATCCCACGATCCCCACAATCCCCCGGCCAAGGGTAAACTGTGCTGCCGCAGTGCTAACCACTGCGCCACCGTGCAGCACCCAGCGAGGAGGTGGAGGAATCAGCAGGGCAGAACTGGTGGAGGAAGTAGAGAGGAGAGGAGCTGGGGGGAGTCTGACCAGGTGGAGAAGGCGGTCCAGAGTGAGGTTGGTGAGGAGACAGGTGAGCACACTACGATCCTGGAGACGCACTGCTGAGATGGCAGCAACCCAACGGTCCAGCGCAGAAGTGTTCACAAGCAGATTCTTTAAGCGCTGGCAGTGAAGAGGCAGCAGGTGCGTAACTCCCGCAGGTGTGTTGATGACCTGCGGAGTCGGAAACCAGATGGAGAACCTCCCACAGAAAGGGAGGGGAAGCGCGCTCACCCAATCATCACAGTGCCCCTTCCTCAAGGGGCGCCTCCTGGCGACCCACTGGGCTTGTTGGGGTGAGCCCGGTGAAAGGTTCGGACCATCCCCTTGTTGAGGAAATAGAAACCAGGGATCCATGATCTTTCCTCCGGTCAGTAGCCTTTCCAGTGGACCAAATACTGTAAGCCCCGGCGGCGAACGTCCAGAATCCTCTGGACGGTATAGGCGGTCTGGCCATCGAGGATCCGAGGAGGAGGAGGCGGTTTCACGGGGGACAGAAAGGACTGGCGGAGAGGGGCTTGATCTTAGAAATGTGGAACGTGGGGTGGATCCGGAGTGTCGGCGGTTGTCTCATGCAGACCGTCACGTCATTGATGATCCTGGAGATGGGAAAGGGACCAAGGAAGCAAGGTGACAGCTTTCTAGACTCCGTCTTCACAGGGACCTGATCAGCCAACACCCACACACGCTGACCCACCGCATATTTGGGCACCGGAACCCGCCTGCGGTCTGCATACTGGCGATTCTGTTCAGCCAAACAGAGAAGGGCAGCCCGGGCGGACCCCCAAAGGCAGTGGCAGCGGTGAGCATAGGCCCCCACGGATGGCACGGTCACTTCCCTTTCTGCCATAGGCAGCGGCGGGGGGGGGGGGGGGGGAGTATAACCCATTGATGCCTCAAAAGGCGTTAACCCGGTGGCTGAGGAAATGGCAGAGTTGTGAGCATACTCCACCCAGGTCAGATGGGTGCTCTAGGTGGATGGGTTACAGGAAGCCACACATCTCAGGGTGGCCTCCAGGGATTGGTTAGCATGCTCAGCCTGCCCGTTGCTCTGAGGGTGGTAACCGGAGGTGAAGCTGACTGTGGTGCCCAGGAATGGCAGAAGGACTTCCATACTTGGGAGGTGAATTGCGGACCCCGGTAAGACACATTGACCAAAGGAATGCCATGAAGGCGGATAACATGGGAGGTCAGAAGGTTGGCAGTTTTGGAAGCGGAGGGCAACTTGGGAAGGGGCAACAAGTGGATGGCTTTCAAGAAGTGGTCAACGATGGTGAGGATGACCGTGTTGCCCTGTGAGGGAGGAAGGCCCGTGACGAAGTCCATTGCGATGTGTGATCAAGGGCGACTGGGAACTGGTAGGGGATGCAGGAGACCGGCAGGAGGCAAAGAGTCCGATTTGTTCATGATGCACACTTGGCAGGCCTTGACGTAGTCTCGGACATCTGTCCGCAGCATTGGCCACCAGAAAACTTGCTGCACCAGATTGATAGTTCGGGAGATCCTGGGGTGACAGGCAAAGCAGCTGGTATGCCCCCACCGGATGATGTCACTGCGCAGACTGGATGGGACAAACAGACGATCGCCTGGGCCCCCCACGGGCTTGGGCTCAGTGGATTGGGCCTGCCGGACCCTCTGCTCAATCTCCCACGACAGGGCGCCAAGAATAAAGGAAGAGGGCACTATGGGTTCCGGAGGAGAAGAGGAGAACGACAGGTCGGAGGCGAACTGGCAGGAGAGAGCGTCAGGCTTGATGTTACGAGACCCGGGCCGATAGGTGATAGTGAGATTAAATCTGAGGAAGAATAGAGCCCAGCGGGTCTGCCTGGAGTTCAACCTACGGGCTGACCTAAGGTACTCTAGATTTTTGTGGTCGGTCCACACAATGATGGGGTGAATGGTTCCCTCCAGCCAGTGCCTCCACTCCTCAAGAGCCAATTTAATGGCTAGCAGCTCTCGATCCCCTATGTCATAATTCCTCTCGGCCGGCGTTAACTACCAAGAGAAATACCCACATGGGTGGACCTTCTGATTGGAGGCTGGATGCGAGAGGACAGCGCCCACCCCCAAGTCAGAAGCATCCACCTCAACTATGAACTGGAGCTGAGGGTCAACCTGAGCCAAGATGGGTGTGTTAGAAAATAAAGCCTTCAGTTCAGTGAAGGCCTGCTCTTAGACCACTTAAAGGGCACTTTGGTCGAGGTCAGCTGGGTAAGAGGCAGTGCAACCCTGCTGTAATTTCGGATGAACCTACAGTAGAAATTAGCAAAGCCCAAAAAGCGTTGGAGCTGTTTGCGAGTTTGCGGGGTAGGCCAATCAAGCACAGCCTTCACCTTGACCGGGTCGGCCCTCAGCTCTCCTTTGGTTACAATGAAGCCCAGGAAGGAAGTGAAGCGGATGGAAAGCTCACACTTTTCAGCCTTCACAAAGAGCTGGTTCTCCAAGAGCCGCTGTAACACTGCCCGGATGTGGACTGTGTGTTCCTCCGGCATCCGGGAAAAAATTAAAATGTCATCGAGATAAACAAAAACGAATTGACTGATCATATCACGGAGGACGTCGTTGATCATGTGCTGGAAGACAGCGGGAGCATTAGTGAGCCCAAACACCATCACTAGGTATTCAATGTGCCCCAGATGTGTTTTGAATGCCGTCTTCCATTCGTCTCCTTTGCGTATACGGACCAAATGGTATGCATTGCGCAAGTCGAGCTTGGAAAACACCCGCGGTTGCTGAAGGAGCTCAAAAGCAGAATTGATTAGAGGCAAAGGATATTTATCCTTGACAGTTATTGAGTTGAGCTCACGGTAATCGATGCATGGATGCAGGGCTCCAGGGCTCCATCCTTCTTCCTGACAAAGAAAAATCCCGCCCCAAGAGGAGCCGAAGAGGGCCGAATGAGGCCGGTGTTCAGGCAGTCCTTAATGTAACTTTCCATCACCTCCCTTTCCGGCCCAGAAAGGCTGTAGAGCTGGCTGGATGGCAACCGCGCACCCAAGAGGTTCAGGTTCAGGTTCAGATTACTTTATTTGTACCCGTAGGTAGATTTGTTTTGCAGTCTGGTGACATCCATATTTACAAGCCACAATTACATTCAACATAAACACAAACACAGGCACACATGAAGCTGACTATAAACATGATAAAAATACTCAAGGCTCCATCAATCAGGATATAAAGACAAAGAGATGAGAGAAAAACCAGAGAGAAGAGAGAAGGGTCATATTAAAAAGTTAAAGACTAGTCAAAGAAGTTAAAAACTCAAAGGTCTAAAACCCAATAAAAGATTTACAACCCAAATAAAATCCTACAAAAATAAGTAAATATAAAATGGAGTTAATAAATAGGTACCTAAATTATGTGCAATATATTGTTACAACCTGTTCAACTCTTTGACAGCAGCAGGAACAAAGCTGCTTTTGTAGCGCTGGGTTTTACTTTTTGGGACAGCAAACCTCCGTCTTGAGGGAAGAAGCTGAAAGTTGCGGTGCAAAGGGTGGGAGTCATCATTTAAAATGGAGGTAGCCATCTTCTGTACTTGTCTGGTGTACAAGGATGTCAGGCTGAGCTGTGACTCACCAAGCAAACGACTGGACCATCTAACTACCTGATCCAAGGATTTCCTCTGTTTCAGTTTTATCTGACCAAACCATGACACTAAAGAAAAGGATAAAACAGATTCAATAAAAGCCCGATAAAACATTGTCATTATGGTTCGGTCAATTTGGAAGCGTGCAAGTTTCCTCAAACAATGCAAATGTTGCTGACCCTTTTTGCACACCCTTTCACAGTTCTCTTCAAAGTTTAAATTACTATCAATAATCGTCCCAAGATATTTGTAGGATTGTACACATTCAGTGGTCTGACCTTTTAGTACGGTGACTTTGTGCCTGGGAGTTTTCCTCCTAAAGTCAATAATCATATCTTTAGTTTTTGTCGTATTCAGCTGCAGGTAGGAATCCTCATACCAGTGAACAAAATCATCAACTACTGGGCCGTGGCCACTCTCACCATCCTGGAGGAGACTGACAATAACTGAATCATCAGCATACTTTATAATGTGTCTGTTGTCATGTCTGCTCCAACACATGTTTGTGTACAGGATGAAGAGTAGTGGTGACAACACACACCCCTGAGGAGAGCCAGTAGAAGAGCACTTTAGGTCAGACAATGTACCATTGACCCTTACTCTCTGCGTCCTGTTGGTTAAGAAATCCAGAATCCAAACCACCAGATTACTGCTCAAATCAAATTGTTGCAGGAGCCTTTCAACTAAAATATGAGGTTGGATTGTATTAAAGGCAGAGGAAAAATCCACAAATAAAAGCCTGGCATGTGTCCCATTAAAATCCAGATGTTTAAAAAGCATGTTAAACGGAGCGACAGTGGCGTCCTCCACTCCTTTGTGAGGCCTATATGCAAACTGCAAAGGATCCAATGCATGTTCAGTCTGCTTTAGGACCTCACATCTGACCAGTTTTTCAAAAATTTTCATTAAAATTGAAGTCAAAGCAACTGGTCTAAAGTCATTTACCATTTTAGGACAGCTGGATTTTGGAACGGGAACAACCACGGCATCTTTCCAGATCTTGGGCACATGTTGTGTCTGTAAGGACTTATTGAAAATGTAATGAAATACAGGACTCAGTTCATGTGCACAGGACTTTACCAAGCACCCACATATATTATCAGGGCCCTGACTTTTGTTCACTTTTACAGCGCAGAACTCCCTTTTAATATCCTGCACCTCAATATTAAAGTGCTGATTGTCTTTGAGTTTCTGTTTCAAAACTTGGGTTTCTGTGCTAAAATCAAAGGAGTCAAAACGACCATAAAAACAATTAAGAGCATTAGCCAGCTCTGTGTCTGAATTAAAACCATCTAAAAACACATGATTACTGCGGTCTGTGCTCTGAAGGCCTGCAATAGTTTTCATACTGGCCCAGGCTGAACCAAGTTTCTTTGTTGCCATCTTACTTTCCAATTCTGATTTATAATTCTGTTTTGCTCTTAAAATTTCGGACTTCAGCTCTTTTGTGGCAACCTGTAGCTCAGAAACAGACCCCAGTTTAAAGGCAAGTGCTTTCCTCTGTAAGCAGGATTTAACTTTTCTCTACTTCCTCTTCGTTTTGTCTTTGTGTGTCTGGACCTGCAACAAGAAGGATTTTCCGACAAACTCAACCAAAGGTGAAGTTAAAAAGTTTTATCTGTATGGATTTGGGCTTGGTCATCTCACCCTACACTCTATGTGGTCTTTAAAAGCCCTGAGCAAAAACTTCCAAATTAAGGCAAACATGGCTGTTAAGCAAAAATCACAATATGGCAGAGGATATACAATTAAAGTTCTGTTAGTTCTGCTACTTCTGGCAGGAGATATTCACCTTAACCCTGGACCTGCCACTATTAAACAGCAGACCACTGGGTTAGCACAAAACCGAGCTGTACAAAAGCAAAAACAACATTTATTTTTCCAAACTGTTAATCATGCACGAGTTCTTTGGGACACCAAGGCTAAACCAAAGGGGATCCTCGGCGGTCATTTAAACATACGGAGCATAATCCCCAAAAGAGATGAGATTTCGGTGTTGCTGTTGGACTCAAATCTGGACTACCTTTGTCTCTCAGAAAGCTGGCTACACAGTAACATAGACACTAATATGATCGATATTGTGGGCTACCAGTGTTTTAGAAAAGACAGGCAGGTAGGGAGGGGAGGAGGTGTTTTAATTTACATCAAAGAGAAATATAAATGTCAACTGGTTGATTTGAATACTTCACTTGAATGTTTAGCTGTGAATGTATGTCTCTCTCCGGTAATGAATTTCAACATTGCAGTAGTGTACAACCCACCGTCACACAACTCTTCCTTTTATAATGAATTAAGTGATCTGGTTAAACAACTTGAGAAGAACAGAGAAACAATAATTCATGGTGACTTTAATATCAACTGGTCTGATAAAAAAGACAAACAAAAACTGAAAAGCCTCATGACTAAATTTAATTACCAGCAAATCATCAAAGGACCCACCAGGATAACCAAACAATCCAGAACACTTATTGACATGGTATTTACTAATAAACCAGAACGAATAACCAGAACCTATAATCTTGTAACTGGTCTCTCAGATCATAACATGGTTCTTGCTGTCAGGAAACTTACTAAAAAGCGACTACAGTATTTTGGGGGAGTCGATATTGACAAATCAAATTTTATTATCCCCAAATCAAAAAATGAGGAGTTTGAACATTACTTAGAGAATCAAAATTGGGAGCAGCTCATGTCAACATGTGAAGTAGATGATTGTTGTAATTTTATAACTGCAACAATCACAAAGTCTATAGAAAAATTTTCAAAGCAAATTAAAAGTAGACAACAGAAGATTAGCCTACCATGGTTAAATAATGAAATAAGAAAACTTATGAAGAGGCGAGACTATGCACTGAAAACATCACTAACCTCCAAACTACAAAATGATCACCTTGTGTACAAAAGTTTAAGAAATAAAGTGGTACATGAGCTGCGAAAATCAAAAATATCTTATTACAATAAACTGATAGATCATGCAAAGGGTAACAACAGTTCCCTATGGAGGCATTTAAATAACTTAACTAATAAAAAAAACGATCAGAAGGGGGTAAAGGAACTTAGAATCAATGGCAAGACCGTCAGTGACAAGGCTACTTTGGCAAATGAATTTAATTCACACTTTGTGGGCTCTGTGGAAGACTTAACAAAAATTTTTGTGCTGCCAAATGTGCTCAACAACACAAATTCCATACTTCCAACAGACACTTTTCACATCGATGAGGTAAATGAGAAGTTAATTGCTGGTATTGTTAAAACACTGTCAAACTCAAAAACTAATGATATCTACAATATGAGCACCTCCTTTCTTAAAATGCACAGCAAAATATTAATCAAACCACTGACTCATCTCATTAATCTCTCCATTAGGTCTAGTACATTTCCATCTGGCTGGAAAAAAGCTGTCGTCATACCAGTTCATAAATCAGGCAGTAAAGACGATATATGCAATTACCGCCCAATCTCTATCTTACCAGTCCTATCTAAGGTTCTTGAAAAAGTTGTAGCTACACAGCTGATAGACTACTTACAAGACAGTCAACTTCTTCATCCACATCAATTTGGTTTTAGACCAGGATACTCAACAGAAACAGCAAATTGTTGCCTTATTGAAAACGTCAAACAGTCCTTGGACAGGGGTAATGTGGTAGGAGCTGTTTTTCTAGATCTCAAAAAGGCTTTCGATACTGTAAACCACAGTTTGCTTTTATCCAAAATGGTATCTTTTAACTTCTCCCCAAATACATTAGAATGGTTTGCATCTTATCTCCAGAATAGAGAACAGTGTGTAAAAGTTCACCAGGATAAATCCTCATTTTTAAACAACCGCATGGGTATCCCACAAGGGTCCATTCTTGGTCCTTTACTTTTCAGCATTTTTATTAATGACCTGCCGTTACACTGCTCAGCTGCAACATGCCAACTTTATGCAGATGATGCAGTTATTTACACAGCTGCCAAGACTCCAGCACAGGCTGCAGATGTACTGTCTACAAGTATGGTTGATGTCCAAGAGTGGCTCCTCAAGAACCATCTATTGCTGAACCTTCAGAAAACAGTCTCAATGTGCTTTTCAATCAAAAAATGTAACCTGCAACATTTTAAAGTTAATATACATGATCATGACATCAGTTTAGCTACAGAATTCAAATACCTTGGCATTGTACTAGATCCTCAACTCAAATTTAATCTTCATATAAAGAAAATTTCAAAAACAGTAAAAAAAAATCTGAACTGCTTTAAATTAATTAGATATTACATACCTTACGAAGCAGCTGCACTGTATATGCATTCTATGGTTTTTTCTCATATATCATACTGTTTGACAGTCTGGGCTCAAGCAGCCCCTTCCACAATAAGACATATAGGTTCATTATATAATCAAACCCTAAAAATCTTGGACAAAAAGCCCATTAGGTGGCATCACTGTAATGTTTTAAAAAAATACAACCTATTGAGTTTTGAGAGCTTCATTGACCTCTGTCTTCTGAAATTAACGTTCAAATGTTTCCATAAATCAGCACCCGAGCCACTTGCTGGTTTCGTCCAAAGACAGGACAGCAGCAGAGCCACCAGGAGTTCTGTTAACAATAACTGTAAAATATTCCACCGCAGAACCACATTTGGACAAACAGCTTTCTCTATAAAGGGCAGTCACATCTGGAACACAATGCCAAATGAAATTAAAATAATAACGGACTTTAAAACATTCACTAAAAATGTTAAAAACTGGCTGAAAAATAAACAAGAATGTACTCATGTATGAATTAATTGTCTGCAAAGTGAGAGTGAATGAAGGGAAGGAATAAATGTGTTTGTTTATAGTGAGTGACGGAGGGAGGAAGGCCTGAAATAGGCAAATGTGAGTTATGTTATATGTGTTAAATGTGAGTCAGGCTGTTATATTTGTGTATTTATAATATTTATAATATTTATGTTAAATGTGAGTCAGGCTGTTATATTTGTGTATTTATAATATTTATAATATTTATAATTGTGTATTTATAATTTTTCTGCATTGATGTATGTGGTTATTGTGTATATTTTTTATCTTGATTCTTTTTTCTAAAGCCCATCCAGGGACAAGAGTTGCAAATTAGCTAATAGCTATACACTCTATGTGCAACACATCAGATTGATTGTCTTTGATTAATTGTCTATGTTTATTGCACTGTCCCTGTCAAATAAACTAATCTACTACTACTACTAACTGATTTTGTAACCCATGGCTTGTTGTTGGGATATATTTTGACACGTTTACGTGGAACGATCATATTTTTACAGAAAGCCATGTATGAGCATGTGACGTCCACCAAAGAGTCCAAATCATCCCCGCAGGACAGTGTGAAAACCTCCCAGTCCGTACAGTTAAAGCATTCCCGGAGGCAGTGCACTGAATCCTCTGTCCACACATCTATGTCTCTGGTCTCCACCTTGCCTCTTCGGAGAGCAGTTTTATATGTGGACAGCAAATGTACACAGTTGTGATCTGAGGATCCTAAAGGAGGAAGGGGAAGTGATTTATAGGCCCTCTCAATGGATCCATAGCACAGGTCCAATGTCTTTTTTCGCCTGGTTGGGCAAGAGACATACTGATAAAAGTTTTTAAGTGTCTTCTTTAAAGAAACATGGTTAAAATCCCCAAGAATAAAGTTTGGCGCCTCTGGGGATATTGACTGCAGCCGCTGGACCACATCAAAGACGGTGCTGGAGGCGGAGTCAGCGTCTGCCCTCGGGTGAATGTACACAGTTGTTATGAAAAGTTGGGGGAACTCGCGAGGCAGATAAAAGGGGCGTAGCGATACGGACAGCAGCTCCACATCAGGTGTACAGATGCGCTCTCTGACCGTGACAGATGTACAGTACTGTTTATTAATATATAAACATACGCCGCCCCCCTGACGTTTCCCCGTTACCTCTTCCTGCCGATCTGAGCAAAGTGGGGCTCCAAAGCCATCAATCCACAGGTCCGCGTCCCGGTCATGCGCAGTAAGCCACGTCTCCGTGTAAGCCATGACAGAGCAGTTCTTGAAGTCAATAGCACAGTCATAAGAGCGGTGTGGTAGCAAAGAGAGAGCTCTTGATTTGCTGAAGACCTTCCCAAGGTCATGGTAGACCTCGGGTACGAGGCTGAGATTCGGCGACTCCGCCAGGAGGGAGAAGATAGGAAGTAACGGTGAGCATGAGGCCGAACTGAAGCAGGAGGATAGACAAAAGGGACTCCAGGAGGAAATTGAACTCTGTGCCCAGTTGAGAATGGGATTGTGCTTCTGGAGCCAAGGGTAACCCAGAACCACTGGGAAGGATGAACTAGGGAGAATAAAGAACGAGAGGGACTCCCGGTGGTTCCCGGAAAGAAGGACGGAGACCGGCTTCGTGTGCTCCATAACGGAAGCTAGGCTACAGCCGGATAGTGCTGCTACATTTAATGACGCTGGCAATTTAGTAGTGGGTATGCCTATCTCCCGTACGAGTCACAAAGAAATAAAGTTCTGTTCAGCCCCGAATCAGTTAATGCCGAGACCTTCTTCTTGGCCCCCAGTAACTGGATGAGAGCCGGGAGCAAAAAGTTACTGGGGGAATTAGTGGAATGACCGCTCGCTGGACCCCCCATGGCTACTGACGGGCCATGTCTTTTGGTTTCAAAGGGCAGGTAGACAGTTTATGCTCCAATGAGCCGCAATACATGCACGCGCCAGCTTTCCTCCGTCACTGGTGCTCCTCCGGAGTCAAATGGGCTCGGCCTAACACCATAGCTTCAGAGGAGGAGTCGGTCTTGACTGAGTTAGTAGCCAGAGGGGGTGTACGTGAGACGGGCGGACTGAAGAAAGCCTTCTGCTCCTTTGTGCGCTAGTGGCACCGGCTGTCTAAACTGACCGCCTGATCGATGAGCTCATCCAGAGAGGAGGGGGTCGCATGATCTGCCAGGTCATCATGGAGGTGGTCATTCACACCCAGGAGGAAGGTGCTGTGTAAGGCAACGTCGTTCCACCTGGAGTCTGCCGCGGCAACCCGGAACTCCACAGAGAAATCGGCCGCAGACCGATTCCTCTGTCGGAGTAACATTAGGCAGCTTGTGATATTCCCCTCGCTCTCCGAATGGTCAAAAGCCTGGGAAAATTCTGGAACAAACCATTCAAAGGTATAGTTAGGACTCTCGGTGCTACAGAGAATGGACTGAGCCCAATTAAGAGCCCAGTCTCGGAGCAGGAGGGTCATAAAATGGATCTTAGAAGTGTTGTCCGGGTACTCCCCGCCCACCTGCTGCAGATAGAGATGTATGTGGAGCAAAAACCCCTTACATCCCCCCACCTCCCCTGCATACGGGGCAGGTGAAGGAACGGAAATGGTTTGGCGGACGGTAGCGGCCGCTAGAACGGCAGGTGGAGAGGGAGGACCCAAACGAAACATATGGCAGAGGTGGTCGGTGACTGTGGTCAGCTGCTGAGTAATTGTTTGCAGCTGTTCCATGAGCATAGCCACCTGCCGCTCTGTGGCGTCCAATCGGTAAAGAGCGGAGTGGAGCTGGCAGAGGAAGTGGAGAGGAGAGGAGCTGGGGGGAGTCTGACCAGGTGGAGAAGGCGGTCCAGAGTGAGGTTGGTGAAGAGACAGGTGAACGCACTACGATCCCGGAGACACACCGCTGAGATGGCAGCAACCCAATGGTCCAGCGCAGAAGTGTTCACAAGCAGATCCTTTAAGCGCTGGCAGTGAAGAGGCAGCAGGTGCGTCCACTCACGCAGGTGCGTTGATGACCTGCGGAGTTGGGAACCAAATGGAGAACCTCGCACAGAAAGGGAGGGGGAGTGCGCTCACCTAATCATCACAAACAGCTGCTAATACATGAGGAAAAAAAGGTGTGTTCATAAAAAGAATAAAATCTTCTATTACTAATGTAGACAGGCCAGTTAAATCTAATCATTCCCCTGTTTTACCTTCATTTTTAAAGGACTGAATATACTGTAATTCGTGGAGCCATACAGACTTTTAGGGGCCAAAAATTGCACCAAAATGGCTCACTCCACAGCAGAAGTTGCCGACCCCTGACCTAGCAGGAGACTGGTGTGACCAAATCTCCAGATGTCCAAACAGCTTCAGAACAAAGGGGAAGTTAAAGTGAAAGGCCACTCCATGTTTGCTTCGGTGAAATAACACAATGAACTCAAAAATGGATAACTAACACCCTCTCTGCTTATAGACACAAACTGGCCAAAATGACAGCAGACAGCTGGTGAAAAACAAAAACAGACACGAATGAGGAAGGAGCAAAGAAGACTAAACTATTTAAAGTGTTTTAGGAACTTTTCTAAATGCGTTTCACCCATCATCAGGGATGGGGAGTAATGAACAGGGGCGGATTTAGTCATTTAGGGGCCCAGGGCAAATGTAAGCATGGGGGTCTCTACAGCCTTTGTTTTCCTCTAATTTTGGGTATTTTTTTATATACATGCTACTAAAAAGGAGAAGCAACATAAGTAGTTATGAAGACATAAAAAAAGACTCAAAAACTTCAGAAAAAAGTAGCAAATTTATGAAAAAAAAATCAAAAATTTCAGGGAAAAAGGTAACACATTTATGACATGAGGACAAAAAAAATCATGAAAAAAAATCATATATTTATGGGAAAAAGTTGCAAATTTACTTAAAAAAAATCACAAATTTCCTAGAAAAATATTGTAAATTTGAAGAAAAAAAGTTGAAAACCTTTGTGGTGAAAAGTCACATAAGTTAGCAAAAAAAGATTCCTGAAAAAAAGATGTAAATTTATGTAAAAAAAAAAAAATCAAAAATTTCTGGGAAAAGAAATCACATTTATTGAACTAGTGCATGCCCGCAGAAAGCAGGTATTCTTGTCTGAACAGGTAGCCTAATTAGGCTTTGCGGGCCCAAATGTAGGCTGTGTTTGAAAGTGGAATACAAAGAGGTGTAGCCTATATATAGGCAATCACACGTTAGGCTTTGACAAATATAAAACGGACTGAGCACTAAGATTTATTACCTCTGCCAAGGAGGTTATGTAATCGGGGTGGTTTGTCTGTCTGTCTGTTTGTCCATCCGTCTGTTTGTCTGTCTATTAGCAAGATTATGCAAAAACTACTGGATGGATTTTGATAAGATTTTCACCAGAGGTAGCCCTTGGGCCAAGGGTGAACCCATTAAATTTTGGTGATGATCTGAGACTGCGTACCTCCACCAAGGACCTTAAAGCAGCCTTGGCGGAGGTATGTGCTCTTTCAACTGTCAAAGCTGGCTGCAAATCTCACGAGACACAAGATATTACTTCCACTGAAGAGAGCGCATACCTCCGCCAAGGCTGTTTCAAGGACCGTGCGCTGTTTCCCCAACAACAAACCATGGCTCACCAGTGACCTGAAAGCACTTCTTACCAAGGAGATGAGGGCTTTTAGGTCTGGAGACTGGAGGGAACTGAGGAGGGTGCAGCGGGAACTGAGAGAGATGCTGAGGATGTGTGAATACAATTACATGAGGACGTTAGAGGATAAACTCCAGCAGAGGTAGGGTGTCCTAACTTTTTCCTCAGAATACGCATTTTTGTTGCTATCATTTGTTTAATGAGTAAAACAAGGTTAATTTTTGTTATTTACCGGCAATTAAATCACCTTCTTTTCCAGAGATAAATAAAAACAAGATTCGACATCAATATGTGAACAATTCTTAATAAAGAACTGAATATTTATTGGGGTGACGTAATTTTTTCACATGACTATATAAAGTTATCTAGGCAGTTTTTCTTTCCCTGGGTAATTCGTTTTTCGATTATACTGTGTGTGTTTCTATCATTTTGGTCATCTACTGTGTCATGCTGCTGTTACACTGTAATTTCCCAGTTTGGGATCAATAAAGTACATCTATCTATCTAAGCACTTATAAAATCTGAGGTCTGTCTGACAAACCGTTTGAGAGATATGTGCGGAACACACACACACACACAGATTTCTTACATTTATAGATAGACTAGTGCATTTCCCGTAGAAATCAAGTATTCTCATCTGAAACAGGTAGCCCAATTAGGCTTTACGGGCCCAAATGTAGGCTGTGTTTGAAAGTGGAAAAAAAGAGGTGTAGCCTATATGTAGGCAATCACATGTTAGACTTTGACTAACATAAAAGGGACTGAATGCCAATATTAATTACAGAATACCTAATTATTGAAAACGAATGGGACATCTAATATTAGCAACTGTTTCAGAACCCTTGTTTTGTCAGGTCACTTATTCGTGTGATCTTTTATGACTTATATTCATAAGTGTTGTATCTTGCACTTTGGGGAATGGGAGTTGTTCAGTCATCATTATAATTGTTTTTGTTTATATGTGTACTTTATAGTGTATCATCAATAAACTCATGCAGTACTATAACAGGACACATTTACAAATATTTGAAACCATTGTAGTGCATCCTTTTATATTTTAGCAATGTTAAGTACAAAACACCAAGCATTATGCATGAGGAATGAATGCACTGAGGAGCTCATTTAGCAGCAGACTACATCATCCCAGGTGCACAACCGAGAGGTTTCACAGGTCCTTCCTACCAACGGCTGTCAGACTGTACAACCTAGGCAGGGCTGCTCGCAGAGATAGCAAAAAGACGTAACAACCTAATAGTTTTTTGAATGCAAAAGATGCAATAGACTTACACAATGGTCCCCTCCGGCATACAACTAGGAAAATACCGGTAGCTACGGAGGGTGAGAATATGTATGGGCACATAATCATACCATGTAGGATAACTAAGTAGACGGTTATGCTGTTTCATCCCATCTAACAACAACGCTCTGCACTGTGTGTGTTTATACATTTACATATTTATTCCATCTAGCTACAATGCTCCGAACTGGGTGTGTTTATGTTTACATTTATATATCTATATATTCATTCCATCTAGCTACAATGCTCCGCACTGTGTGTTTATATATCTACATATTATTCCATCTAGCTACAATGCTCCGCACTGTGTGTTTATACTGTATATCTACATATTATTCCATCTAGCTACATTGCTCCGCACTGTGTGTTTATATATTTACATATTTTTTCCACCTAGCTGCAATGCTCCGTACTGTGTGTTTATATATCTACATATTATTCCATCTAGCTACATTGCTCCGCACTGTGTGTTTATATATTTATATATTTATTCCATCTAGCTGCAATGCTCCGTACTGTGTGTTTATATACTCATATATTTATCCCATCCAGCTACAATGCTCTACACTGTGTGTCTGTGTGTATATATATATATATTTATAGTAATATGTACATATGTATATTAGCTGCTCTTGCTTGCTTGCTTTTTTTTTTTCTTGCCTTCTGATTGTTGCTCTGAGTGTTGCTATCCCTGTGTTGTTGCAATCCTGGAATTTCCCCGTTGTGGGACTAATAAAGGCTTATCTTATCTTATCTTATTATTATACACAGCAGAATGACCCGTTTGGCTGCAACTGTTGCATCAGTGTTACTTACCCATGGGTTACTTACCCATTTGTCAGTAAATATTTAGGTTGTGGGACACATATGTGGGTTTCATATGCTTCACATGTATATTACTGTATGCTTACTGTATGCTTCACGTCTCAGATGAACAAAAGGACTGAGCCTCCTAAGAGATAACAGGAGGATGTGAAATGTGGCCTTTTGTATGCAAAGAGATGGCCTTGGGGGATTTCCGGGCCACTGGTGACTTTAGGTGGAGAGGAGAAGACCGGGAAGGAGACGCATTGTGACTTGGGATTAAAATACAATGTAACTGTGTGCTTTGATGTCCTGGAGTATAAAAGGACGAATGTCTGGGGGTTTCTTTCTCTTTCTGTTTTTGATGATGTTGGAGAATGGAATAAACCTGACTTGTGAGATAAACTCAGCCTCGTCATTTCCACATTCTCCACACTGGTGACCCTAAGACGTATCATGAGTGAAAGAAATTCTCCCGAGCCAGACTCGTCAGGAGCCAGCCAAGTGAATGTAGCCACAGTTCAGCTACTGGACTTCTGGCAGTACAATCCGCGCTCCTGCTTTAACGCGGTCGAGGCGCAGTTCAACCTCCGGAGGATTTCGGGAGACGCCACAAAGTTCTACCATGTGGTTGCAAAACTGGACAACCACACAGCCCAGCATGTGGAGAGCCTGATCAACCAGCCGCCGGACAGCGACAAGTACGGCGCGTTGAAGGCTGCACTCATCCGGTACTTCACCCCCTCCATGGAGGAGCGAGCAGAGGGGCTCCTGGCGCTGACTGAATTTGAAAGCGACAGGCCTGCGGACCTGATGGAGAAGCTGTTGAGGTTGAAAGACTCTGACGATGATCACTTCATCTTTGCCCACCTTTTCCTCAGGACCCTACCATCAGCGATGAGAGTGACCCTGGCCAGTTCGCCACTGTTGGCCCGACAAGACTACCGCGAGCTGGGCCAGGAGGCGCAATGACTCGTCAACGCTGCCAAACGGTGTGCGGCCACGGCCGCGGCAGCGGAGCTCGGCGCAACGTCCAGAGTTGGCAGGGGGCCAGAGGCAGCAGTACCAGACTCACCGACAACGGCGGCGGCGGCAGGGGCCAAGAGACATGGAGCAGACGACGTCCTTTGTTTCTACCATCGCCACTTCGCAGAGAGGGCACGCAAATGTATACCACCGTGCCATTTCAAGCGCTCGGCAAACGCCAAGACCAGGGGGGTCGGTAGCAGCTGCGGCCCTCGGGGAGGAGAACAAGCTGCTCTACTTGAAGGATGCGCGCTCGGGGAGGCATTTCCTCGTGGACACAGGCTCCCAGCTGAGTTTCATCACACCTTCCTCCGCTGACCGGCTGGCGCCTTCCAGTGGTCCCGGGGTGTCAGCAGCGAACGGCTCGGCGATTAAGACCTTTGGTGAGAGGACCCTGCTTCTGTCCCTACACGGCCGTACATTCGAGTGGACTTTCGTCATAGCTGCAGTCAATTTCAATATGTTAGGGGCTGATTTTCTGTGCTCACATGGTTTGTTGGTTGATCTTGCTAACAGGCGCCTGGTTAATACACTCTCTTTTTATCTATTCCCTGTACAGCTCGAGTGGCCCCACCAACAGCACAAGCCAACGTCACAGCTGTAAGTGGTAAGTTCCACACACTGTTCACTCAGTTCCCAGCACTCACAGTCCCAACATTTTCGGCGGCCGTGGCTAAACACGGGGTGGAACATTTTATTACTACCACTGGACCGCCCGTTTTTGCAAAAGCTCGGCGCTTGGATTCAGCTAAACTGACCATAGCGCGCAAGGAGTTCGCCAACCTGGAAAAGTTGGGCATCATCAGGCGTTCGAAAAGCCCATGGGCTTCACCGCTTCACATGGTTCAGAAAGCTGATGGCTCGTGGCGACCTTGCAGAGATTTCCGCAGGTTGAACAACGCTACAGCGCACAACCGCTACCCAATCCCGCATATCCAAGATTTTTCAGTTCATTTGGTGGGGGCGCGCGTTTTTTCTAAGATAGACTTGGTACGCAGTTACCACCAGGTCCCAGTGCGCGCTGAAGACATACCCAAAACAGCGGTAATAACTCCGTTCGGGCTTTTCGAGCTTTTGCGCATGCCGTTTGGGCTTAAAGGCGCGGCGCAGACGTTCCAACGCATGATGGACGCGGTGTTGCGCGATCTCCCCTTCGTGTTCGTCTGCCTGGACGACATATTGGTAGCCAGCGCGTCCGAAGACGAACACGAAAACCACCTCACGGCAGTTTTCCGGAGGTTGGGAGAGCACGGGTTAATAATCAACCCAGCGAAGTGTCAGTTCGTGGTGACGCAGATTGATTTTTTGGGGCATCGTGTCTCTCCAGAGGGAGCAGTTCCTCTGCCTGACAAAGTGCGCGCAGTAATAAATTTTCCCCAGCCACAAACGGTCAAAGCGTTACAGGAGTTTTTGGGAATGGTGAATTTTTATAACCGTTTCCTCCCCCGCGCAGCACAGCTCATGCAACCATTGTATGCTGCACTAAAAAAACAAAAACCCACAAATAAAATCGAATGGTCTCCGGAGCGAGAGCGCGCATTCGCGGAAGTTAAAACAGCCCTGGCAAATGCTGCGTTGTTAGCACATCCAGTCCCAACGGCCCGCATAGCGCTCACTACTGATGCGTCAGATGTGGCCATAGGGGCGGTCGTGGAGCAGTATGTAGCCAGAGCTTGGCAACCACTCGCCTTTTTCAGCAGGACCTTGCGCGATAGTGAACGAAAATACAGCGCATTCGACAGGGAGTTGTTAGCTCTCCACTTGGTCATTCGCCACTTCCAGTTCTGGCTGGAAGGACACCGTTTCACCGCGTTCGTGGACCACAAGCCGCTGACTTTCGCGATGGCCAAGATTTCAGAACCATGATCGGGCCGGCAGCAGAGACAGCTGGCCGCGATGTAGTGGCAGACTGCCTCTCGCGCGCCGTGGCGGCTCCAGCCCGCGTAGGGGTAGATTTTGCAGCCATGGCCGCGGATTGGGTTAGCGACGCAGAAGTGCGCGCGGCCCCAGTCCGCGTAGGGATAGATTATGCAGCCATGGCCGCGGATCAGGTTAGCGACGCGGACGTGCGCGCGCTCCAGTCTGGACCAACAGGGTTAAGGCTGGAGAACAGGATGCTGCAAGACGGTATGCCCCCCCTAATCTGCGATGTCTCCACTGGACGACCACGTCCTGTGGTACCAGCTGCGTGGCGCCACCGCGTTTTTGACTCGATCCATTCTCTGGTGCACCCGGGAGTGCGCGCGTCGGTCAAAATGGTGAGAGAGAAATTTGTTTGGCCGAGCCTGCGCAAACAAGTTAGAGAGTGGGCGGCAGCCTGCATGGCGTGTCAACGAGCCAAGGTACACAGACACACGAGAGCTCCCTTGGAGCCGTTTCACATTCCGGCTAAGAGGTTTGATCATGTTCATGTGGACCTCATAGGCCCCCTCCCGCCCTCACGGGGGTGCACACATCTTCTGACAATGGTTGATCGCACCACGCGCTGGGCGGAAGTGGTCCCACTGTCGTCAACCACAGCCGAGGAGGTGGCGCGCACGTTTTTAACGGCATGGGTAGCACGTTTTGGAGTCCCGTCGGACATTACGTCCGACAGAGGCCCTCAATTTGTTTCCGAACTTTGGTCAGCGATGGCCCGCAGCCTGCGGGCAACGATCCACCGCACAACCGCGTACAACCCGCAGGCTAACGGGTTATGCGAACGTTTTCACAGGTCATTGAAGGCGGCCCTCAGAGCGTCGCTTACGGATGCAAATTGGGTGGACAAGCTACCATGGGTTTTATTGGGGTTGCGTTCTGCACCTAAAGAGGATTTAGAAGCCTCCCCAGCTGAGCTAGTTTTCGCACAGCCACTTCAGCTGCCCGGGGAATTTCTCCCAGATAATCCGGCGCCAAAGTGCTCCCCAGCTCAGCGGTTGCAGAGTAGCACGGAATCGAGCACGCTGCCTGGCCCCGTTCACCACAGTTTTCCATGCGTTTTTGTGCCTAAGGCTTTAAAAAATGCGGAGTTTGTTTTTGTCAGACAAGATGCCTATCGTCCAACGTTGCGACCACCTTATGATGGACCATTTAGAGTGCTGGAGACAGGAGATAAGCATTTTTTGCTAGATTTGGGGGGCAGAAAAGAAATGATTGGCATAAACAGGCTCAAACCCGCTTTTGTGGTGGCTGACGAAGGTGTGCAGTTGGCCAGGGCTCCTCGGCGCGGCAGACCCCCTAGGGAGCATTCCCCAGAACACCCACAGGGATTGACTAACAGTTCTCATCCTCAGACAGCAGCTCCCCAGCAGGAGGGCGCCACGGAGGTGGTTAAGCCCGCTTACAGCAAATACGGGAGAAGACTGAGGCCCAAGCAGCATGTGGACTGATGTGTGTGATTTTATCATGACATGCAGACTGTTATTACGTTGTTCCATCTTAGACGTTTGGGGGGGGGGGGGTCATGTGGGACACATATGTGGGTTTCATATGCTTCACATGTATATTACTGTATGCTTACTGTATGCTTCACGTCTCAGATGAATAAAAGGACTGAGCCTCCTAAGAGATAACAGGAGGATGTGAAATGTGGCCTTTTGTATGCAAAGAGATGGCCTTGGGGGATTTCCGGGCCACTGGTGACTTTAGGTGGAGAGGAGAAGACCGGGAAGAAGACGCATTGTGACTTGGGATTAAAATACAATGTAACTGTGTGCTTTGATGTCCTGGGGTATAAAAGGACGAATGTCTGGGGGTTTCTTTCTCTTTCTGTTTTTGATGATGTTGGAGAATGGAATAAACCTGACTTGTGAGATAAACTCAGCCTCGTCATTTCCACATTCTCCACAAGGTAAAAATTATTTATTTTGTTATTTGGGCGTTTTTGTGTCCTGTTTGGTCATGGTCATTGTTTAGTCAAACCATGCATGTGACCGCATATGATATCCAACTGATCTGGTCATTCTGCTCCACAGTCATGGCGGTATTATTATCAACTTTTACATAGCCGTGCGAACACACCGAGAGAAGCGCCATCGGGGACTCGTCGTCCTGCAAAGGGACTCCCGTCTACCGCTGACCAGGTGGGCTGGACTTGCTTCCCTGCGAAGGACCGTGTTTCGCCTGCTGCTTCTCCAACACTGGTGTTCTTTGTCAGACCCCAGGTCCCTGGTAGCACTCCCCAAATTATTCTTTAGACCTACACAATCATGGCAACATTATAGTATATATTATAGAACTGTTTTAAACATTAAATCTTCAGTATTTTCTTTTTCTGGTCAAATTTGTCCCTTTTCACTTCCTTTTTTTTTTTTTTTTGTTTACGGAGCGCTGTGGTGAATGACTGGTGGTGATGCTGCGTATTATCTAGTCAGTACGGAGTCAATCCAAAACCCTGCCCACACTTGCCAGAGCATGAAGAAACAGAGTGGTGGCTAAACTTTTATTGATAAAAATTACATATTTTGAGTGAGCAACTCCATACTTGGGGATGCACACGCTCCTTAGCAAAGCACTTATAAAATCTGAGGTCAGTCTGACAAACGGTTTAAGAGACATGTGAGGAACACACACACACACACACACACACACACACACACACACACACAGAAAGACAGATTCCTTGCATTTATAGATAGATGAGGAAAAAAACTAAACTATGAAAGAAACCACTTTATGAAAAAAAATGCAAATTTCAGAGTGAAAAGTTACAAATTTATTAAACAAAAATCACAAATTTCTTAGAAAAGCATCATAAATTTTAAGAAAAAATTGAAAAGCTATGTGAAAAAAGTTGCAAAGTTACAAAAAAAAACATTTTTTTTAAAAAAATCTGAGAAAAAAGTCACATTTATGGAACAAAGGGAAAAAAACAAAATTATGAAAAAATATTTTTTATTGAAGAAAAAGTTGCACATTTACTTAAAAAATAACAAATTTCCTAAAAAAAAGTTGGAAATATATATTTTAATAATTAAAAAAGTGGGGAAAAAGTCACACATTAATGGCATGAGTCAAAAAAACTAAAAATTATTTTAAAAATATTTATGAAGAAAAAGTTACAAATTTCAGATTGAAATGTCCCTGAGTAATTATTATCATAAGGTAAGATTACTTTTATTGAGACCAATCTCTGACCCCTCTACCCACCTCTGGCAGTCAGAGTGAAAGCATTAATCACAACAGCACAACATCCTCTAACAGCAGTGGTTGCAGCAATCATAACGGCAGATAGTGACAAAGTGTCTGAGCCAGTTTGTCTGGAAAACTCTGTAATTTGTCTGCTTTGGAGCGGAAACAGGCTTTCTGAGCGAGGTCATCCTTATGCAAACACCTCCCACTCCTCCTGGTCGTCATATCTACACTCCAGCTGACGCTCATATCCTTTCATAATTAAAGTCTCTGAATTGCACCATTTCCAATAAACCAGTGTAAGTCAAAGTGCTTTAATCACACGAACAACTGGGGGGTTTTTTTCTTCTTTGAATTTCCTCCACCACAACTGATTCATTCTAAGGTGTTTTTACAGTTTTTATTTTGTTCTGACCAGAGG
The DNA here is from genome assembly GCA_020510985.1 of Pholidichthys leucotaenia. Classification (NCBI taxonomy): domain Eukaryota; kingdom Metazoa; phylum Chordata; class Actinopteri; order Cichliformes; family Pholidichthyidae; genus Pholidichthys; species Pholidichthys leucotaenia. Next base: position 173,258,771 of record CM035838.1, on the reverse strand, counting down.
TGGGGAGAGAAGCGAGAAATTCTACACAAGCAAAACTAGTGTTAGTTTATGCTATCATTGAATACATACAATTTGATACTTGGCAATATATGGTAACATATACAGTGGTGTGAAAAAGTGTTTGCCCACTTCCTGATTTCTCATTTTTTGTATGTTTGTCACACTTAAATGTTTCAGATCATCAAACAAATTTAAATATTAGACAAAGATAACACAAGTAAACACAAAATGCAGTTTTTAAATGAAGCTGTTTATTATTAAGGGTAAAATAAAATCCAAACCTACATGGCCCTGTGTGAAAAAGTGATTGCTCCCCCTTTAAAACATAAATTAACTGTGGTTTATCACATCTTTGGAAAGCTGAGTTCAATTTCTCTCACCACACCCAGGCCTAATTATTGCCACACTTGTTCTCAATCAAAAAAAATCACTTAAATAGGACCTGCCTGACAAAGTGAAGTAGACCAAAAGATCCTCAAAAGCTAGACATCATGCTGCGATCCAAAGAATTTCAGGAACAAATGAGAAACAAAGTAATTGAGATTCATCAGTTTGGAAAAGGTTATAAAGCCATTTCTTTTTTTTGTAACTTAAGATTTTTATTCATTTTTCATTATATATATTGCATTCAGATCACAGTCTACATTTAAAAAAAAAACAAAGGGGCTAGAGTAAAAAAGAAAAAGGAGAAAAAAAAAAAAGGGGGGGGGACAAATGTTGGAGCATCAAGTTTTTAGTTTCCATCTCTTAATTCTTCTGGTTTTTCCAGCGTCTTTGGTTATTCTTTCAATATCTGTCTCGTTGTTGCACTTTGTAGTGTGTCCATTTCCGCCATTTTTTTTTCCCATAGTCCTTCTTGCATTCTTTGTCGATATGTTAGTTTTTCCATCATACGTATGTCCTCAATAATGTCAGTCCATTGCTCTTGGTCAGGAAGAACTTCTGATCGCCATTTTTTTGTGATTGTTTTTTTACATGCAATCAACAAGATTTTAACTAGATATCTGTCCTCAGCCTGTATAACATTGTCTCTTTTAAGATCACATAGGTACATCAAGTTACAGTTCATTGGTATATTATATCCTAATATCCTCTGTATTGTCACATGTATAGATTTCCAGAATGATGAGATTTTGCTGCATTTCCAAAACATATGCGAGTGGTCTGCATTTTGAGCCCCACATCCCCTCCAGCATATAGATTGGGTATTTGTATACTTTCCTTGAATCTGTGGTGTAATGAAAAAGCGAATCAGGTTTTTCCATCCAAATTCCCTCCATGTTCTTGAATTTGTTGACGTGTGTTGTGTTTTCCATATTTCCTGCCAGCTTTCTTCTGTTATGTTTAAATTGAGCTCTTTCTCCCATTTCTCCTTTATATAGTTACTTGAATGATTGTTTGCCATAAGTTTCTGATATAGCTTTGAAATAATTCTTGTTTTATTTCCTGTATATGAGCTTAAAATGAATTGTATAATCTCGCTCACATCTGTTTGGAGGTTATGCCTAATCTTCTTCATATAATAGTCTCTCATCTGCAGATATCTGAAGAATTCCGATCTTTCTAGTTTAAATTTTCTCCTGATGTTTACAAAGCTCCCGAGATCTTTTTTTCCGATATTGCCCCATGCTGTGATTCCCTTGTTCACCAGATTTTTGTATCCCCTATCTTGTTTTGCCGGTTCAAACTGACTGTCAAATGCTACCCATTTCAATAGTTTTATGTCTTCCTTTATATTATACTTTTGTACTATTTTATACCACAGTTCTAAAGTAAATTTAGTGATTGGGTCTATTTGTTTGATTTGCTTATATGCATCTTTATCTCCTATTATGCTTTGTACTGGGAGTCCCTCAATTTCCTTTTCCATTTCTTTCCATTTTGCCTCATATCCCTCGTCGCACCAACATATGATATATCTTATTTGTGCTGAGTAGTAATATTCCTTTAGACTCGGTAGGCCCATGCCTCCTTTCTCTTTTGGTAACTGGAGAGTTTTATATTTCACTCTTGGTTTTTTACCTCCCCAAACAAATCTCGATATCATCCTGTCCCACTTTGAGAATTGGGCATCTGGAATCTCTGTTGGTATAGCCTGGAAGAGGTAAAGTAATCTAGGTTGTATGCTGATTTTGACTGTCTCAATTTTTGAATTCAGATCCATATTTAAGATTGACCATCTATCAATATCTTTTTTTATTTCTTGTTCCAACCTATCATAGTTTGCTTTATAGATTTTGCTTAGATCTTTAGGTATGTTCACTCCAAGGTATTTTATTTCTTTTTGTTTCCAGTTTAGTTTGATCTTATCAGTTATCTGGTTTAGAGGGTTATAGTGGAATGTCAGTATTTGTGTTTTTGTTATGTTTATCTTGTATCCTGATAATTTTCCAAAATTTTCTATCAAGTTCATCATTTCCATTATTGATTCATCTGGTTGTTCAAGGTAAACTATAATATCGTCTGCAAATAGCCCAATCTTGTGTTCCGCCCCCTTTATTGTTACACCTTTTAATTTCTTATTTTGTCGTATCGCTTGAGCCAGTGGCTCTATGAACAGAGCAAACAAGGTGGGCGATAAGCAGCATCCCTGCCTAGTTGATCTTTGTATATTTACTTTGTCTGTTAAGCTACCGTTTATCTTGATTCTTGCCACAGGTTCTTGATACAGCGTCCTTATGCATTGTACTGATTTTTCGTTAAATCCAAAGCGTTCCAGCACACTATATAGGAATTTCCAGTTAACCCTGTCAAATGCTTTTTCTGCGTCTAAACTCATTATTACTGTGCTTTTCTTTTCTTTATGTATTTGATTAATTATATGTATTGTTCTCCTGATATTGTCATGTGTTTGGCGTCCCTCTATGAAACCAGTTTGATCATCTTCTATCAATTCCGTCAAGAATGTCTTTATTCGTTTACATATAATTGTTGTATATATTTTATAATCCACATTTAATAAAGAGATTGGCCTATAGTTTCCGCATTGTTCTCTATCTTTCCCTGGCTTTAAAATGACTGAAATAATGGCTTCGTTCCATGATGGAGGTATTTTGTTGTTGTTCAACGTCCAATTAAATGACTTTAGAAGCTGTGGTGTGAGTTCTTCTATAAACAGTTTATAAAACTCAGATGGGTATCCATCACTACCTGGTGATTTACCATTTTTAAGTGACTTAATCACATCTCTAATCTCTTGTGTTGTTATTTCTGCTGTTAGCTTTTCATTTTGTTGATTTCCTATTGATGGCAAGTCCAATGTGCATAGAAATTTTTTAACATCTTTAGTATTTGTTTCTTCAGGTTGCAAGTATAGTTCTTGGTAGAAATTATGGAATATTTCTTCGATGTTTTCTGGGTTAACTGTGGTTTTATTTGTGGTGGGGTCTTTAATCTTATATACATTATTCATTGTTTGTTGTTTTCTTAACCGTTTTGCCAGCAGTTTTGTGGCTTTTGGTCCCGTTTCATAATATTTTTGCTTTAGATATCTATTTTTCCTTTCAATTTCATCCATTTGTGTTTCTTTTATCTTTATTTTTTCTTCTTTAATTTCTTGATATATTTTGGGGTCATTTGTGCTTTGATGTTTATGTTCTAATTCCCTCAGTCTCTCACATCTTTGTTCATATGCTTCCAGTTTAGTCTTATTTGCTTTTCCTGTTTCAACAATTAATTTACCTCTTAACACGGCTTTTAGTGCATCCCATAGTATTGTTGGGTCCACTTCTTCATTGTCATTCTCTTGGATATATTCATTTATGTTTACTTTTATTCTTTCTTTCATTTTATCATCATTTAACAGTCCTACATTAAGTTTCCATGTTGTTTGTCGTTTTCTATTGTTTAAATTTATTTCCATGTATATAGGATTATGATCTGATATTTCTGCCCCTCCAATCCAACAATTTCTCACCCTGTGTCTGTCATCTTCATTCATAAGGAAGTAATCTATTCTAGAGTGTACTTTATGGACTGCTGAATAATGTGTATAGTCTTTTTCGAGTGGGTGCAGGTCCCTCCAAATGTCTACCATACCCATTTCTGCCAGTGAGGTTCTTATGAATTTTGTTACATGTTTTTTTGTCTTCTTAACACTTGTTGTGTCAATTTCATGATCCATGACAGCATTTAAGTCTCCTCCACAAATTAGGACTCCTTCACTGTGTGTTGCTATGAGATCAAACAGATGTTGAAAAAAACCCTTGTCACTTTCTGGTGGGGCATAGATGTTCACTAATGTGATCTGCATTCCATCTATGCTACCCTTTATTATTACATACCTGCCTTCTTTATCCTGGATTTCCTGTTCACATTCAAATTGTATTTTATTTGAGATTAGTATCATAACCCCCCTTTTAGTTCCTCCCTTAAATGAACTGTAGTAGGAGTTCTTATAGCCAAATCTCTTTAGTTTCACATGTTCTGTCTTGCTCAAATGTGTCTCTTGCATAAATATAATTTCGGCTTTTTCTTTCTTGAATTTTCTTATTATTCTTTCCCTTTTAACAGGTGAGTTCAGACCATTCACGTTTAGTGTTATTATCTTAAGATTTTTACCCATAATCATGTTTTTCCATTTTTTTAACTTGTGCTCCTAGCCCCTTTAACAACAAAAATAACACATATTTATATAAAAACACATTAAAAAATCTCGACCTCCGTACTTTGGGCCTTTCTTCTGCCCACTGGTCCCTGTTGGTGGGTGGAGGGATTGTCCTCACCGAGTGTAGGGCCCTCCCTAGACCTGTATTTACTATCCAAGAAATAGTCATTAGTCTAGAAATGTCCAACAAATATCACTTAAACCTCTCCTAGCCGTCTGTTTCTCTTTTACCTTGTCTTCTTGGCCTTCATTTCTTCTGTGTCTTTCTTAATCTTTGTTATAATCTAGGCTTTCAGTTGAAAGCCTTGTAGTCTTTCCTGGGCCCGCTGCGCCACGTCTCCCCCCGTCTTTTGCCGTTCACTCGCCTCCACTCCGGCTGTCGTGATGCGTTCAGGGCCTCCGCTGCTCCTACCGTTTCCTCCGGCACGTACACCTCAAGGCCCCGCTCCATCATGTCCTGCGCTGCCTCTCTGGCTGTGTTGTAGGTTCTTACGCCGTTCTCCCAATGAATCCTCATCTTCGTTAGCGGCGTTTGGAATCTAATTTTTTTTTTCTTTCAGCGTTTTTTTAATGTTGGCATATTTCTTCCGCTGCTGCACAATTTCTGCCGGGTAGTCATGATCAAAGAATATCTGCTTGTCGCCGATTCGTATCTTTTTTTTCCACGCTTGTGTCAGGATTCTTTCCTTTACATCATATTTCAGAAAGTTTACCACAACTGACCTGGGTGTAGAGCGTGGGATCGGGTTCTGTGCCGAGGCTCTGTGCGCTCGTTGAATCTGCAGATCCGCTTCGCTGGGCAGTTCCAGCTCTTTTTTTAAGAACTGATCCATGAATTTCGTCATCGAGTTGCCTTCAATGCCCTCCGGGATCCCGAAGATGCGTATATTGCCCCATCTGGACCTGCTCTCCAAGTCGGTTACTTTCTCCTGCATCCTCTGCATTTGTGCCGTCAGGGTCTGCAGCTGTTCGCTTGCCTCGCTATTCCAATCTTCCAGCTCTGATATTCGGGCCTGCGCTTCTGTCATACACGCCCGCTGGGAGCGCAGCTCCTCCATGTTTTCTGCTAGCTTGCGCTCCATTTCTCTTCGGAGGCCCATAATTTCTTCCTTAATCTCTTTTTTCAGCTCCTCCTTAAGAGCCGCTAAATCCTGTTGTAGCTGCCGTTTGAAGTCTCTCAACTCTTTACCCAAACTGGCGATGCCAGTGTTCATGGTATCGAGTTTTGTGTCTTCCATTTTCTCTGCTGCGGTCACCTCGTTTTTTTGGGCCCCGTGTTCAGCGGTTTCTCCTGCGTTGTTGAAGAGGAATTCTTTAATTTTACTCTGCTTTTGTCCTTGTGCCCGGCTCCTTCGTGTTTTCATCCCTTAGTTTATTGATCCGCTTATGTCGAGTTGGCCATTTACCGATGATTTTTAATCCGGCTAGGGAGAGCTCTCTGTTTAAGCGTTATGTCTCTCCGCCATCTTCCCGGAAGTCCATAAAGCCATTTCTAAAGCTTTGGGACTCCAGCAAACCACAGTGAGAGCCATTATCCACAAATGGCAAAAACGCGGAACAGTGGTGAACCTTCCCAGGAGTGGCCGGCCGACCAAAATTACCCCAAGAGCACAGCGACGATTCATCCAAGAGGTCACAAAAGACCCCACAAAAACATCCAAAGAACTGCAGGCCTCACTTGCCTCAGTTAAGGTCAGTGTTCATGACTCCACCATAAGAAAGAGACTGGGCAAAAATGGCCTGCATCGACTTCCGGTTATGGCTGCCACGTAGGACGGACGTGTCTCGCTCTGCTCTGCTCCTGGAGAAAAAAAATCGGCAAATAACGCTCTCATTTGGGACAGAACGTATCCCAGCGTTTGGGCGAGGATATGTCGGCGAAGCCTAAGGCTGGAAAACCAGGTAAAGGAAAAAGCGAGCCGCCGAAACAGTCCAAATTAACGGACTTTCAGGTCTGTGACGCAGCAAATAAAACTCCATATATGGCGGAGGAGGCTGGCAACGGTGCGATGTCTGCGGGGGGAGGCGCAGATGCGCTGATGGCTGCCATGAGTTCAATGAGAGCGGACTTTTCCTCTAGATTTGATGGGATTATGACAGCGTTGGAAGGAATAAGAAAGGAATTGGGTGACTGTGTAGAACGAACGGCGCAGATGGAGCTCCGTCTCGCTAGTGCTGAAGATGACGTCACCCGTCTTCAATTAAAGGTGCGCACTTTGGAAAAAAAAAATAAATCTCTGGAAAATAATATTTTGGATTTGGAATCTCGGTCGAGACAGAATAACTTGAGGCTGGTGGGTCTTCCAGAGGAATCAGAAGGTCGGGACGTATGTTCCTTTCTGGAAAAGTGGATTCCGGAGGTGCTGGGCAGCGAGGAGTTGCAATCAGCAGTGGTTCAGGAAAATGCACATCGTATTGGCCCACGGAGAGATAAGGGACTGCCGAGGACCTTAATTATGAAGTTTCTTAGCAACAGAGACAGGATGAAGATCTTCAACGCTGCACGAGCTAAAGGAGAGATTAAACACCAGGACCAGCAGGTGCGGTTCTACCCAGATTTGGCCACAGGAATCCAGCAATTGAGGAAGCAGTTTGATCCCGTACGTAAGGAGCTGCGCAACCTTGGGATTCGTCATGGTGTAATCTATCCTGCGAGACTGCTGATCACGTATGAGGGCAGAACCCACATCTTCAAGACCCCAGAGGAGGCGCAGGAGTTCATCAAGAAGATCAAAGAAGAAGAAGAGACTGGTGGGAGCTAAGCATGAACAAAATATAAGGTAGAATAATTAAGCATTTGCACAGGCATCTGACTGACTTGAAGTAAATAGTAAGTTTACAAAATATAGATTGTATTATATATTAAAAAAACAAAACAAAAACAAAACAAACAAAAAAAACTATGATGTACAAAGTTGTTAAAAATTTTGGAGTTAAGTTGGAAAACTACAGAGGAGAGTTAATGTTACGTCATTAAAAGCAGTAGAGTTAGGGTGATTGGGAGGATGAAGAAGGAGTGGCTTAGGCTGTTCCCCGTGGGTGTGGAACGGTCGATGGCTATATCGGGAGACAGAATTTTTCTTTTGATTTTGGGGGGTTTGCCACAAGTGTGGGAAGGGGAAATTTGTTTGTGTGTAGTTTGTAGGATGAATGTTCAACCACTCATGTTTTTGCTTCTCTGTATGAGCATGTTTACACTGCAAGGTAATCCCAAACTCTCTATTGATCATAAACCAAAGTGTTAATCTTAATTTAACTTCATGGAATTGCAGAGGTCTACAAAATTTAAAAAAACTTAAACAAGTTATGAATAAAATAAAAGACATGGGTTCAAAAATTGTGTTTTTACAAGAAACTCATCTAATAGAGGAGGATGTTAAAAGAATTAGGAGTAGATGGCAAGGAAGTGTATTCACCTCTTCATTTTCATCCCGAGCCAGGGGAGTTATGACTCTCATACATAAATCAGTTCCTTTTCAAGTGAAAAATGTAATTGGAGACAAATTTGGAAGATATGTAATCATTCAAGGTTCTTTGCTATTAGAAAATATAAATCTTGTGAACTTATATGGTCCCAATATAGATGATCAGAAGTTCTTTGCTAATTTATTTCTTATCTTATCATCACTTACAGGGCAACATATAATAGCAGGGGATTTTAATTGTACATTGAATCCAGGTATAGATAGATCAACAGGACTGGATTGTACGCACATTGGATGTAGGATGACTATTAATCATTTTATGAAAGAATTGAGATTGTTAGATATATGGAGAGAAATGAAACCACAAGTTAAAGCCTATTCTTGTTATTCCAGTACCTACAAGACATTCTCACGTATTGATTATTTTTTGATTTCCACAGAATTAAGGTCCAAGATTCAAAACTGCTTTTATGATAACATCGTGATCTCTGATCATGCACCCTGTTGTCTAATATATGTAGATAAAAAATTGACAAAGGAATCAGGTAGATGGCAATTTCAGCATAAATGGCTTCAGGATGAGGAATTTGTCAAGTATATAGAAAAACAGATAGACGAGTTCTTTGACATCAATACTACACAAACATCAGCATGTGTAAAGTGGGAGGCTTTCAAAGCTTTTATTAGGGGACATATTATTAGTTATACAGGATCAAAATCTAAGAAGACTCGAGAGGAGAGAGCTAAATTGGAACATAAAATAAAAAGTCTTCAGGAAAAAGTGTATGCAGGAAGTGACCCAAGGTTGGAGAATGAATTACTGATTTTGAGAGCTGAATATGACAAAAAATCAGCGAATAGAGCTGCCTCGAGTCTTCTAAGATTGAAACAATCTTTTTATGAACAAGGTGAAAAATCAGGAAAGTTATTGGCATGGCAGATTAAACAATTAGAATCTAAAACACCAATTACCAGTATTATAAGTAATGGACAGGTAGTTATAGATCCTTTAGAAATTAATAGAGCCTTTAGAGATTACTATGAAAAATTATATGATACCAAAAATGAACCTGATTTAACAAAACTAAATGGGTTTTTGAACGAACTATCTATACCGTGTATTCCAAATGAAAACAGGGAGATATTGGAGTCTAAAATTAATCAAGAAGAAGTTGGGCTAGCCATTGATAATATGAAATCAGGAAAAAGTGCAGGACCAGATGGTCTTCCAGTTGACCTTTATAAAAAATTTAAGAATAAATTAATAAAACCTTTTTTGGAAATGGTTTTAGAAGCATTTCAAAATAATAATTTACCATCATACATAAATAATGCCTTAATTATACTGCTGCCAAAACCAGGTAAGCCCTCTAATAAATGTGAAAATATGAGACCAATAAGCCTATTAAACGCCGACCTTAAGATAATCTGTAAAATTTTAGCAAGACGAATACAAGAAATTTTACCAAATATTATTAATCGAGATCAGAATGGCTTTATAAAGGGTAGACAAGGCTTCCATAATGTAAGAAGACTATTTAATATTATTTATTTTAATAAAGAAGCACCGGATACAGCTCTCCTATCACTGGACGCCGAAAAGGCCTTTGATAGAGTTGAATGGCCCTTTCTTTTTGAAGTCCTACAAAGGTTTGGACTTGGAAATAATTTCATAAAATGGGTTCAAATAATATACAATAATGCCACAGCAGAAATCCTAACAAATAACAATATTTCAAAACCAATAAAAATCAATAGAGGATGTCGACAAGGCTGTCCACTTTCACCTTTACTGTTTACTATGGCAATTGAACCTTTAGCGATAGCGATACGTTTACATTCACAAATATATGGAATTAAAGTTGGACCAACAGAACATAAAATCTCCCTGTACGCCGATGACATAATTTTGTTTATGTCGAATCTAAAAAAATCAATTCCAACCTTGTTGAATTTAATAAAGAATTTTGGGGAAATATCAGGATATAAAATAAATAAAACTAAATCTTCAATATTAATGCTAAATGAGACCCAGAGAAATTACCCAGCCCCTGAGGTAAATCAATTCAATGTTGTAAATCAGTTTAAATATTTAGGAATCCAAATTGTGCCTAAGCTAGAATCAGTCGCCAGTGTCAACTATGAAGCCTTAATGTCAGATATCAATGAGTTAACTCAGAGATGGATGTCACTACCAATGTCGATGATCGGGAGAATCAATATACTTAAAAGTAATATTTTACCTAAAATACTTTATTTATTTCAATACATTCCCTTATCACCACCTTTAGATCTATTCTCAAGAATAAAAAAAAAGTTAGTGGAATTTATATGGAACAACAGGAGGGCTAGATTACGTTTGTCTTTATTATATTTACCATTTGATCGTGGAGGTCTGAAATGTCCAAATTTTATGTTGTATTATTGGTCGGCACAACTGAGGTCTATGACATATTATTTTTCATCAAATGATCTCCCTCACTGGACTGAAATGGAATCATACAATTTACCTTTACCTCTTCCCATATTCATATACTCAGATTCGGCAAAAAAATTACAAAAACAAGTTAAAAATCCATTTGTAAAGCATATGATCAAAATATGGTGTGAAGCTAAAAACTATTTAAAAGAACCACAGTTATTGTCACAATTTAGTCCAATATGGGGTAATCAATATTTTAAACCAGGGAGAGCGGACGCTGTATTTAAAGTATGGAATTTAAAAGGGATACAAAAGATTCAGGATTTATATTTGCCATGTGCAGATAACATAATGTCTTTTGAAGAGCTGAGGATCAAATTTAATCTCAATAGAACACATTTTTTTAAATATCTTCAACTTAGAAACTTTATTCGATCAAATCAAAATAAAGCTCTCACTCGACCTATTTATTCATCCTTGGAAAAAATGATGATGAAAGATAGTAAAAGAAAGGGTATTATTTCAGAGTTTTATAACTCATTGACACTATCTTCAAGTGAAAATTCACTGAAAAGATTAAACTACTGGAAAGAAGATCTGCAAACTGAAATTTCAGAGGAACAATGGGAATTGGCTTGTACAGAAGCTCAAACCAAATCAATAAATGCACGCCTTAAATTGATACATTTCAAATGGTTAATGCGGATGTATGTTACACCGGAGGAGTTAAATAGATATAACAAAAATATACCAGATACATGCACAAAATGCATGGAAAGTAAAGGAACCCTATTTCATTGTTTATGGGAATGTAGATTAATAAGAATGTTTTGGGAAGAGGTGAGGGTAACAATTGAAAAAATAATCTCAAAACAAATCATATTGAATCCTAAACTGTTTTTGTTGGGTCTGTACCCAGAAAAGCATAATTTTAATAAAAGTGAAAGAACATTCATAGACCTCAGTTTGCTTAATGCCAAAAAATGTATTGCACTATTATGGAAAAAGACTCATAGACCAGATGTGACTCAGTGGTTAAGACAGATGTTAACAAACCTTCCATTAGAAAGAATAACATATATACTGAAATCAAAGGAAATTGTGTTTGAGAACATATGGAGACCTTTTATTGATAATGTAAAAAATTTAAACATAACTCTTGAAGAAGAAGGTGAATGATGTGTGTGGACCTTGTAAATTCCAAACTGGTGAACATAATATGTATACTTATGTATTGGATTGTCTAGACTAAACAGAGGAGCATTGTTGAAGACTTGATTTTGTTGGTGGTTGTTGGTGTTTTTAGTGCACTTTTTTTTTTTGTAGTACTTTAGTGTTAGTGTTTGATTGTTTGTATCATGTTTGTTAAAAAAAAAAAAGGTTCAATAAAGATATTGTGGAAAAAAAAAAATGGCCTGCATGGCAGAGTTCCAAGATGAAAACCATTGATGAGCAAAAAGAACATAAAGGCTCGTCTCAGTTTTGCCAGAAAACATCTTGATGATAGCCAAGACTTTTGGGAAAATACTCTGTGGACTGATGAGACAAAGAACTTTTTGGAAGGTGTGTGTCGCATTACATCTGGTGTAAAAGTAACAAAGCATTTCAGAAAAGGAACATCATATCAACAATAAAATATGGTGGTGGTACCAGTGTGATTGTCTGGGGCTGTTTTGCTGCTTCAGGACCTGGAAGACTTGCTGTGGTAAATGGAACCATGAATTCTGCTGTCTAGCAAAAAATCCTGAAGGAAAATGTCCAGCCATCTGTTCATGACCTCAAGCTGAAGCACACTTGGGTTCTACAGCAGGACAATGATCCAAAACACACCAGCAAATCCACCTCTGAATGGCTTAAGAAAAACAAAATGAAGACTTTGGAGTGGCCTAATCAAAGTCCTGACCTGAATCTGATTGAGAAGCTGTGGCATGACCTCAAAAAGGCGGTTCATGCTGGAAACCCTCCAATGTGGCTGAATTACAACAATTCTGCAAAGATGAGTGGGCTAAAAATTCCGCCACAGCACTGTCAAAGACTCATTGCCAGTAATTGCAAATGCTTGACTGCAGTTGTTGCTGCCAAGGGCAGCCCAACCAGTTATTAGGTTTAGGGGGCAATCACTTTTCCACACAGGGCCATGTAGGTTTGGATTTTTTTTCCCCTTAATAATAAACACCTTCATTTAAAAACTGCATTTTGTGTTTATTTGTGTTATCTTTGTCTAGTGTTTAAATTTGTTTGATGATCTGAAACATTTAAGTGTGACAAACATACAAAAAAGAGAAATCAGGAAGGGGTAAACACTTTTTCACACCACTGTATGCCAGGGCACAGGTTCATCAGTTACATGGCATAAAAGGCAACTGAAGTAATCAGACCATTCTATCTTTAAAGCAACACTCCAGCAAAAATCAAGTTTTTTCTGTTGTTTATTAATAAGTCTGAAACATGTTTCTTGTGATTTATAAGACATATCAAGAGCAAAATCATTCCAAACTCCCAAGTATGTGTGTTTCTGGTATGAATGTCTGCTTAAGCTCCACACCCCGACACACACCCCCAAAAAAGGCAGATTTGGACAGAGTGTTTCTCATTACGTCAGTATTCCTGCTTGGCCTTGGTTATAACATTAACCAATCAGGCTAAGCACTGAGACCCCTACTTGACTCTCTTGAGGGAAGAGGGAGGAGCCAAGGAGCCGAGGAGCAAGCAGGAGCTCAGCTTTTTACAAGTTGGAAAAGATGGCAGATTATATGGGGGAGGGGAGGGGGTGCTGAAAAGTTCATAGTGGTCAAATTTGACTAAGTGTGGTTTATTTTTAACCACAGACAGGGATCAAAGCACTGCAACACTGATGGAAAAAGTCCGTGGACTGAAGGGAAGACTAATGTTAAAAAATAAGATGAGATAAGATAAGATAAGCCTTTATTAGTTCCACAATGGGGAAATTCCAAGATTACAGCAGCAAAGGGATAGCAGCACTCAGAGCAATAGTAAATAAGATAATAAGAACTGGTTGGCCAAAGTAGTAAATGAATATACATACAGTATCTCACAAAAGTGAGTACACCCCTCATATTTTTGTAAATATTTTATTATATCTTTTCATGGGACAACACTGAAGATATGACACTTTGATCCAATGCAAAGTAGTCAGTGTGCAGCTTGTATAACAGTGTAAATTTGCTGTCCCCACAAAATAACTCAATACACAGCCATTAATGTCTAAACCGCTGGCATCAAAAGTGAGTACACCCCTAAGTGAAAATGTCCAAATTGTACCCATGTCAATATTTTGTGTGGCCACCATTATTTTCCAGCACTGCCTTAACTCTCTTGGGCATGGAGCTCACCAGAGCTTCACAGGTTGTCAATGGAATCCTCTTCCACTCCTCCATGATGACATCACGGAGCTGGTGATGTTAGAGAACTTGCACTCCTCCACCTTCCGTTTGAGGATGCCCCACAGATGTTCAATAGGGTTTAGGTCTAGAGACATGCTTGGCCAGTCCATCACCTTTACCCTCAGTTTCTTTAGCAAGGCAGTGGTTGTCTTGGAGGTGTATTTGGGGTCGTTATCATGTTGGAATACTGCCCTGCGGTCCAGTTTCTGAAGGGAGGGGATCATGCTCTGCTTCAGTATGTCACAGTACATGTTGGCATTCATGGTTCCCTCAATGAACTCTAGCTTTCCAGTGCCGGCAGCACTCATGCAGCCTCAAACTATGACACTCCCACAACCATGCTTGACTGTTGGCAAGACACACTTGTCTTTGTACTCCTCATCTGGTTGCCGCCACACATGCTTGACACCATCTGAACCAAATAAGTTTATCTTGATCTCATCAGACCACAGGATATGGTTCCAGTAACCATGTCCTTAGTCTGCTTGTCTTCAGCAAACTGTTCTTTAAACAGTTCTTTAAACTGTTCTTTGAAAGGGGCTTCCTTCTGGGACAACAGCCATGCAGACCAATTTGATGCAGTGTGCGGCGTATGGTCTGAGCACTGACAGGCTGACCCCCACCCCTTCAACCTCTGCAGCAATGCCGGCAGCACTCATACGTCTGTTTTCAAAAGACAACCTCTGGATGTGATGCTTAGCACGTGCACTCAACCTCTTTGGTCGACCATGGCGAGGCCTGTTCTGAGTGGAACCTGTCCTGTTAAACCACTGTATGGTCTTGGCCACCGTGCTGCAGCTCAGTTTCAGGGTGTTGGCAATCTTCTTTTAGCCTAGGCTATCTTTATGTAGAGCAACAATTCTTTTTTTCAGCTCCTCGGAGAGTTCTTTGCCATAAGTGCCGTTTTGAACTTCCAGTGACCAGTACGAGAGAGTGTGAGAGCGATAACACCAAATTTAACACACCTGCTCCCCATTCACACCTAAGACCTTGTAACACTAACGAGTCACATGACACCGGGGAGGGGAAATGGCTAATTGGGCACAACTTGGACATTTTCACTTAGGGGTGTACTCACTTTTGTTGCCAGTGGTTTAGACCTTAATGGCTGTGTGCCGAGTTATTTTGAGGGGACAGCAAATTTACACTGTTATACAAGCTGTACACTGACTACTTTACATTGGATCAAAGTGTCATATCATCAGTGTTGTCCCATGAAAAGATATAATAAAATATTTACAAAAATGTGAGGGGCGTACTCACTTTTATGAGATATTGTATGTGCACAGTTATATACACAGTGCAGGAGCACTGCAGCTAGATGGAATTAAACAGCATTACGGTTTGTTAAATTACCCTGCAGAATATGAATATGTACCCAGACAGTATATTTCACATTTGAATCAACAGTGTTGTTGCCACCCTCAATAATAATTGTTAATAATTAATAATTATTGTGTATTGGAGGGGACGATCTCTATTGTGCAAAGTTGTTACGTTTGGTACATTTAATACAACCTCTACGAGCAGCCCTGGTTAGGTTATAAAGTCTGACATCCGTAGGTAGGAAGGACCTGTGGAACCTCTCCATTGTGCACCTAGGATGGCACAGCCTACCGCTAAATGAGCTCCTCAGTGCATTCAGCATGTCCTGCATGGGGTGGGACTCAGACTCCAGCAGAGATGACAGCTTAGTCACCATCCTCCTCTCACCTAACTCCTCCACTAGGTCGAGGCATCACCCCAGTACAGAGCTAGCTTTATTGATCAGCCTGTTCAGTCTCTTCCTGTCAGCTGTCGTGATGCCACTGCCCCAACAGACCACACCAAATGTGATGGCTGATGCCACCACCAAATCGTAGATGGTCTTCAGGAGTGCTCCTTGCGCTCCAAAAGACCTCTTCAGGAGGAACAGCCTGTGCTGCCCCTTCTTGTAGAGTGCGTTGGCGTTGTCTGAACCTTCCTGAAAATTGCTTTCACACCCTAAACACACCAGATCAAAGTTCCGTTTGACCCGGACCCAAACCACCTCTTTTTGCTGGACCAAATTTTGGATCTATTGTCTGGACGATAATTCAGGGGAAGTTTCACACCTAAAATTTTGGTCCAAATCAAACAGAAAAGTCAGAATGTTCAGACCAAATGAGTTCGCTCTGAAAGCACCCTTAGTGTTGCTAGTATGTCAGTGATTCCTCTTATTAAACTGTAACCCATCCCTAATAACGCCGTATGGGCTCAAATAAACTCATGGAACACGTTACTAGGAGTTGTTATTTCAGAGACTATTCTATAACTTGTTAGAGAAATAAAAACAGGAATATGGGCAGTGACGGAAAGTGTTAGCAGGTGTGGGGGAGCAACAGTTGTTTGAGTATGAGAACAGAACTCTAGTGCAACATCCAGTTGCGGTCAAAAATCCTTGGAGCCCCTTTAAAGTCCAGTGTAAATCTGTTTGTTTTTGTTTTTTTGCCAAAGCCAACTAGGGGTTGCGTTAACTGAAAATTTCAATCAAGCTCCTCTCCTGTGGAATCAGCTGCCAATCTGGATTCGGGAGTCAGACTCGATCTCTGTTTTTAAGAATAGGGCTAAAACCTACCTTTTTGATGTAGCCTACAATTAGGGAGGGATCATGTGTTTCTGAACCCTCCCTTAGTTATGCTGCTAATAGGTTTAGTCAGCCGGGGGACCTCCAGTAATGCACTGGGCCTCACTCCTTTCCTCACTCTCTATGAAATATTTTTTTTTTTTTTTTTTGCTGGTCATTAACATTTGTTTGTTCTCTCCCATAGATTGAGTCCCCATCGTGCTGTTTGCTCTCTACATGTCTGTTCTTTTCTTCTTCTCTATCCCCTCACCCCCAGCCAGTCACAGCAGATGACTGCCCCTCCCTGAGCCTGGTTCTGCTGGAGGTTTCTTCCTGTTAAAAGGGAGTTTTTCCTCTCCACCGTCGCCAAGTGCTTGCTCACAGGGGATCGCCTGATTGCTGGGATCTTTCTGCAACTGTGGGGGTCCCCCCTACAGTTGATAGTGCTATGAGATGACTGTTGTTGTGAAATGGCGCTATATAAATAAAGTTGAATTGAATTGAATTGAAAATTGTGCTTCACTGACAGATTTTTTTCTGCAATGACTGAAAAATTTGAAAGCTGTCATTTGACAGATGACACTGAAGGTGATCTAATTAAAGTCAATTAAAATGACAGATAATAATAGATTATGACTGAATTTTTACCAGCCTATCTGTCGAAACGACAGAAAAAAAAAGTCTAGCACAATCGCCGCAGCCAACATGCCAAACACTGCTGAATAGTTAACTTCACGTAAAACCAACTTCAGTCGCTCTCTGTTCTACAACATACCACTGATATGGAAGTACCTGGATGAAAAGCTACACAGCAGACAGTTCTGCATATCCAGCTGCAGGGCTGTAAAATAATCCTGCTGTTTCACGCTGAGCTCACATTCCCAGCCAGCTGCAGCTCAAAAAGGTTTCAACTGTGCAACAGAGCCGTAATAAATACATTCTAATGACATTACATAAGATCACTGAGCCCGACAGCTGTTGTGTGGAGCCGTGGATCAGACAGAAGCTGATTTTGTTCTGGAACATCTCTGGCAGCAGTAATTCCATGTTTTTTAAGAATTTCCTTTGACTCCATTCCCATGAATGACTGCAAATCCTCCTGAAACATTTTTACACCTGACTCACCAATTTTCTTCTGGTTTTCCCACACAGGCTGCCTAAAAATAAACATCAAGGATATGTCAGGGCCTGGGCTAAACAACTGGTCCCTAAATCCTGAGCCTGCTTCTGGGGAATAATCAGTCATCATGAAGCACTCTTCCGTCCTGCTGCATGTAAACACGAGCCATGCTGGGAACACAATCACAGCCGTTTAATACGGGGGCCGTGCTTGGATGTCCTATTGATGACAAAGCAAAGACAAATTCAAAGTCCTAATCCTAATCCATGGAGATTGAAGTACGATAAACATGAAGGGAGGGGGCAACAGATGTGCAGCAGAGGCAGAACTGCAGCATCAGAAATGCTTCGATCTCTCAAATAAACAAGGCTGACGCAGGTTAAAACAAGAAGGAAGTTTCCCTCAGGGCACACTAATGAACATTTCTACAGACAAGAGCAGCTCCTGAAAGTTTAGTGTTCATTTTGTGATTTATTACCCCCAAATTACATCAAAATTAAAAACAAGTACCATGGATTTGTCATAAAGTTAGTGTTAAATGCTGAGGAATACTGAAATGGAGTTTATAAATAAAAATGCACGTTACACTAAAGCTGTACCCAAATACAGTATTTGATTATCCAGATATTTAATGCAAATTATGAGTTAAAAAATAGCAAAATTTTGTGGAAAAAGCTGACAATTAAACAAAAAAACTTTAAAATTTATGTGGGGGAAGACTTCCGGTCTGGACGCCATGGTGATAGCAACCTAACGGTGAAACTCCCAGACTCAATCCAAGGAAAACCTCCTCAAAATCAGACCTAACGGATTTTTGGAAGATTAAAATTCAAAAGACAATAACACCATGCCTAACCAAAAGCAGAGGAAACTGACATTTCCCAGATCAGGACGCACAGCGGCCGCGGAATCGTAACCAGAAGACCTCCGTTCAGAAGACGAGTGCCTGGGCCTAGCTAACAAAAGGATTAGCTTGAAATCGCTATTTGACGAATTACGACGATTTCGGGCCGAATTTCTTGAATTCAGAGAGCATCTAAAAAAGGCGAACAGCAGAATGGACCAGGCCGAAAACCGAATCTTGGAAGCTGAAGACAGAATAAAAGTGCTTGAAGATTCTGTACTGGATTTACACAGAAAACAGTCAAGGCTGGAGGCTAAGCTAGCCGACCAAGAAGGAAGACAGAGACGAGACAACATCAGAATTCACGGTCTGAAAGAAGGAGCTGAAGATGGTTTCAACACAGTGGCAGAATGCGTGGAATCCTTATTGAGAGAGAAGTTGGATATTCCACAATCCACCGATTTGAAGATAGAAAAGGCACATCGCACATTAGCCGCAAAGCCAGCCCCGGAAGCGCCCCCACGTTCAGTGTTGGTAAGATTCTCCGACTTCAAAATAAAACAAGAAGTTGTAAGACGGGCTTGGCAGAACAAAGGATTTATGCATCAAGAAAGAAAAGTCTTCGTGGAACACGATTACGCCCCTGAAGTTCTTAAAAAGCGACGGGAATATAACGACGCCAAAAAGGTTTTACAGGAAAAGAATCTACGCTTTCAGACGCCATTTCCGGCGAAGCTAAGGGTCTTTTACGGGGAAGAGTCATGTCTCTACAATTCAGCGGAAGAAGCAACAACTGACATGGCAAGAAGAGGACTCCCGGTAACGGTGTTTAAACCCGCAGCGGATCTGAGCGAGAAAATCAGAGCTCAAACGTGGTCCACTCAGAGACCTTCAAAATCCACGGGCCAGCAGCGGGAACACCCAGCCCCAGAGCTACAAAGATAAGCTTTCCAGTTCCAGAAAGGAATAGCGACCTTTTTGGTTGTTTTTTTTTTTTCTTTCTCTCTTCAGTCACTCTGCACCTCCATCCCCCCTCCTACAAGGTAACAAACATTAAAGAAGATGCAGAATCAGCATGTGGTAAAACCTTTCATGGAGCAGTTTTAGCATTAGAAACAAATGTCTTCTTAATTTAAAGGGGAAAAAAAAAAAAATCATGTTAAAATAGAAATGTAACAATGACCCACATGTTCTCCCCACACTAACAAATACTGTATTAGAGTGAATGTTTGCTGTGATGGGGGTGGGAGGGTGCACACAAGCTCATAGGGTATAGGCATAAAAAAAAAAAAAAAAAAAAAAAAATCATTACAAATTCGGATTGGGATCTGAAATTCACGTTAAAAACATGGGACAACTTACAGGGGTAAGAGAGGGCCCTCAACACGTAACAGAGTTTGAGGAATTTCCCTCAGAGCCCACACTCCATCAGGGCTCTAACAGGGTCTTTAAAGAGACCCCAGCTCAGGAAGTTTTTTTGACAGTTTTTTGTTTTAAAGTTTCGTACATTATGTACTTAATGTTTTTTATGTTCTTAATGTTCTTTCAGTTTCTGAGTAGCAAAAAAGAGGGCCACCACACTGTTATACTAAATAAGAAAATACAATGGAGAAACAGGGTGTAACCAAAATAGCCTCATATAATGTAAAAGGGATCCTGAATCCAGTTAAAAGATCCAAGATTCTACGCAAAATGAAAAAAGACAAAGCAGAAATAGTATTTTTACAAGAAACCCACCTAACAGACGTGGAACACACTAAACTCAGTAGACAAGGGTTTAAAATGATCTCTTCATCTTCATATAAATCAGGGAGGAGGAGGGGAGTAGCGACATTGATATCAACCAAAATTACATTTGAAAAAAAATCAGAACACAAAGATAAAGAAGGGAGGTACAGTTTGGTAACTGGGCGGCTAGAGGGAGAAGATATCACCCTGCTGAATGTATATGCACCACCAGGGGCTAAATGGAAATTTTATAAAAATGTATTCGACCTAATGATAACTAAAGCCCAAGGTTTAGTGATATGTGGTGGAGACTTCAATCTAAGACTGAATCCATACTGGGATGCAACAGGTAATTCTTCACATCAAAATAACACCCAAAATAGGAATACTCGGATGCTACTAAAAGAAATGGGAATCTGTGACGTATGGAGGGAATTCAACCCCAATGTAAAAGATTATACTTTTTATTCAACGCCACATTCATCTTACTCAAGGATTGATTACTTTTTTATGTTTAATAGAGACATTGGAAGAGTAAAAACATGTAAAATAGGACTGATGGATCTCTCCGACCACAGTCCGATCTATATGGATTTAAACATCCAAAAATACACAAATAATACATTTTCCTGGAGGTTGAATTCAAGTGTCCTGAAAGGGCCACTGAAAGATGAATTGGAATCAGATATTCTCAGATATTTGGAAGAAAACGATAATGGAGAAGTATCCCCTTTAATACTGTGGGATGCGTGCAAAGCTATAATAAGGGGAAAAATTATTGCAAAACTGGCAACCCAAAAGAAACTGAGACAAGAAAAACTAATCACACTAGAGTCAGAGCTCAAGAACCTAGAAAAAAAACACAAAGATAACACTCATTCTAATGGCTCGCTCAAGATCAAAGAAATTAAAAATCAAATAAATGAGATCTACACAATAGAAATCCAGAAGAAACTTACATTTCTGAAACAAAAACACTATGAAGCAGGCAGTAAATCGGCAAAATTACTAGCCTATAAATTGAGGAAACAACAAACGGAAAGAGCAATCTACAAAATCAGAGACCCAGTATCAAAGGAAATAAAATTCAGAATTCAGGATATTCTTAAAAGCTTCGAGAATTACTACAAGAACTTATACTCCCACAAAAAACATAAAAACGCATCCGAGACATTCCTAAACACATTAAACCTTCCCCAACTTACGGAATCACAAAATAAAACCCTACTGTCAGAAATACAACCTAAAGAATTGGAAAAAGCAATTATGAAACTTAAAGCTAACAAATCCCCAGGAGCAGATGGCTATACAGCAGAATGGTACAAAACCTTTAAACAGCAACTATCTCCTCTCCTCCTGAAAACATTTAACTACGTCCTCCACACAGGGGAAATCCCCCCCTCCTGGAGAGAAGGGGTCATTGCAGTCATACCTAAACCTGAAAAGGATAAACTAGAATGCTCCAACTACAGACCAATCAGTGTATTAAATCAGGACTGTAAGCTTTTTACCACTATCCTTGCCAAAAGGTTAGAAAACATACTGACAGACTTAATTCACTTAGACCAAACAGGTTTTATAAGACAAAGACAGACACAAGACAACATTCAACGCACTTTACACATAATTCATCATATAAAAAAATATAACTTAAATGCAGTCATATTGGGATTAGATGCTGAAAAAGCATTCGATTCGGTTGACTGGTCTTTCCTCTATAAAATCTTATCCAGTTTCAATTTTCATAACAACTTCATTAGAACTATACAGGCATTATATAAAAAACCAACAGCTAAAACAAGGATTAACGGTAATTTATCATCATCTTTTGAGCTGGAAAGAGGATGTCGTCAAGGCTGCCCCCTGTCTCCACTGCTCTTTGCAATCTTCATAGAACCTCTGAGCCAATGGATAAGACAAAATCAAGAAATTCAAGGTATTACACTTGGTCAGAAAGAACATAAAATAGCACTCTTTGCTGATGACATTTTAATATACCTCGGGCAGCCAGACACTTCTCTACCAGAACTAATCTCAGTTTTTTCAGACTATGGAGATTTATCAGGGTACAAATTAAACATGCATAAAACCCAAGTTTTAACATTCAACTATGACCCAAATCCTTTTTCACTAAATGAACTCAAAACTAACTGGGAGTTGGAATCTATGAAATATCTGGGGGTCAATATCCCGAAACAACTCGACAAAATTATAACACTAAACTATGATCCACTGGTGACAAAAATAAAATCTGACCTAGCAAGATGGAATATGATACCATTCTTAGGTACCGCACAAAGAATTGAAGCAGTCAAAATGAATATACTTCCACGTCTTCTATACCTTTTCCAAACAATACCGGTAGAACCTCCCAAAAAAACATGGCAGGAACTGGACAGAAGGATCTCAAGATTCATATGGCAGGGTAAGAGACCTAGAATCAGATATAGAACCCTACAGCTAAACAAAGACAAAGGTGGGCTCGCACTGCCAAATATCAGGGACTATTTTATAGCTGCACAAATTAAAACTTTAGTAGAGATATGTAACCCAGTCTACACTGCACAATGGAAGGAGATGGAATGCCAAATAACAAGTGACATCCCCCTACAGGCGATAATAGGGAACAATGCCTTAACTAAACTCCTGAATAACACTAACCCGTGGATAGAGACCCCGCTAAAAATTTGGTTTAAGATAGTCAGAGAGAATCAAGCTAAAGAGCCCTATCGACTTCTGCAATGGATTTTTTTTTTTTTTTTTTTTTTTTTTTTTTTGTTTACTTATTTGTACCCGTAGGTAGACTTGGTTTGCAGTCTGGTGACAAGCCACCGGCTGCTGGTCGCTGCGTGCGCGAGCGCCCTAAACCTACATGTTTTTGGTGTGCGGGAGGAAACCGGAGAAATCCCGGAGTAAACCCGCGCAACACGGGGAGAACATGCAAACTCCACACAGCTCACTGTTGGTCGGGGGCTGGGATCGAACCCACGATCTCATGATCCCCGCGGTCCCCCGGCCGAGGGTAAAACTGTGCTGCCACAGTGCTAAACCACTGCGCCACCGTGCAGCCACGGATTGCAACCGGATTGCCTATGATCAAGACTTTACCCCCAATAAAACAGACACTAGATTTAAAGAGTGGAAAGAGAAAGGGCTGATAAAATATTACGATTTTTTTAAGGGGCAAACTTTAAGAAGTTTTGAAGATTTGAAAAAACAAGGTCTAATAAATCAAGATCTTTACAGGTTCTTTCAGCTTAGACACCACATAAACAATATACTTAAAAAGGAGGATTTGGAAAGGGCCCAGTCAGGTGTTCTGAAGGTCTTCTTAATGGCATATAAAGGGATCCCAGGGATCAGATACATTTCTAAAATATACCAAGGTCTTCAAGACTTAAAAGGAGACAACACATCGTATATAAAAGAGAGATGGGGAAAAAGAGGGGAATTTCACTTTACAATTGGAAATATGGGAAAAGCTAAATAAACAGCAATGGAAAAGTACCTCATCCCTGCAGTGGAGAGAATTTGGATGGAAAAACTTGGTAAGATTTTTCAGAACACCTGCACAAAACAAATTTACCCATAAGGGGTTGAACTGTTGGCGCTTGTGTGGTGAAAAGACTGCAAATCATTTTCATGTGTTTTGGTCATGCCCAGTTATCCACCAATATTGGTCCAACGTACAGACAATATTGGGGAAAATATTCAAAATAACAGTTCCCTTTTCTTTTGTAACTTTGTATTTGGGTTTATTACCGGACTCACTGGAAAGACGAGGAGATAAATACTTATTCAATGTTTTAATATTGGCAAGTAAAAAAGCCCTAACTAAAAAATGGATGCTGAAGGACTGTCCTACACCTGAAGATTGGATTAACGTGATTCAAGACATTTACTCGATGGAAAAGTTGATATTCGCACTGAGACAGGACATGGATGGGTTCATGAACTTTTGGCAACCCTGGATCGCATATGTGTCTTCCAGTAGAACTAATCTTTGACAAATACCATTTCAATAATGGTCCCGCTCTTTGTTCCAACGCTACTCAGCTGCTCTTTTACTTTTAATTACTTAATTTTCTGTTTGTTTGTTTTTTGCTGTTGTTTGTTTGTTTATTCATTTGTTTGTTTGTTTTTTATTTAATTCTCCTTAACTTCACTTTTTCTTTCACTTTTAAAAAAAAAAAGGGGGGTTGTTGTAATAACTATCCTACCAATGTTGTCAAATAGCAAAAAATAAGGGAACATGTGATGAAAATGTAAACAATGCAATGCTGTAATGACCTGTATACCCTTTACAAAAACTTAAATTAAAAAAAAAAAAATTTATGTGGGGGAAAAAGCCACAAATTTATCTCAAAAAAGTAACAGATCTAGAAGAAAAAAAATCCTACCTCCACAAAAAATATGTCTCAAATAAATATCAAATAAGCAAGAACAAAAACCCAAATATGAGGAAAATAAGCTGCAAATTTATGTGGAAAAAGCTGAAAAATAAAGGATAAAAACTTACAAATTCAACTGAAAAAAATCTTATAAATTTATCAAAAAAGTCATGATTTTTGAAGAAAAAAAAAATCTTTTTTTAATAAAGGAAAAATTTACCAAAAACAAAAACTGTAACTTTAGGACAGAAACCTCACAGATTTACAAGGATAAAAAGTTAACATCTTGATGATAAAGTAACAAATTAACCAAACAGGTCACAAATTGAATGAATAAACGAGCAAATATACAATAATAAAAACAGAATCAAAAATTGCAAATGTATGAGAAAAAAATCCCACAAAATTAAGGAAAAAATTTACAACTAACAAGGGAAAAAATCATATTCCCAATACCACAAAAAAAAAAAAAAAAAATATATATATATATATATATACACGAGAAAACAAAACCTCAGCGTTACAAGAAAAGCTGCAAAATTTAGTTTAGTTTAGTTTATTGGTTTATTTGTCAGGGACCATGTACAGAAAAACCATTAAACACAGGGTAAAGATGCTCTGTACCAGATTATAGCGTTCTCACTAATTTCCATCTGTAGTCCCTGAGGCAGGCAGAAAAATGTTAAAAGAAAAACACACAAATTATGGGGGGAAAAAAGATGCAAATTTGCACCCAAGAGCTCCAAGTTATGAAACTACATGGGGCCGTCTGTGGCGCAGGTGTAGTGTTGCCGACTACTGATCGAGGGGTTGGCGGTTTGATTTCCGCTCTCTGCAGTCTACATGTCAAAGTGTCCTTGAGCAAGATACTGAACCCCCAGTTGCTCCTGGTGGGTCAGGCCAGTGCCTTGCATGGCGGCTTTGCCGCCATCACTGTCTGAATGTGCATGTGAATGGGTAGATAGCAGGATCTGTAAAGCGTTTTGGTCATCCAGAGATGAGAAAAAAAAAAGCATTATATAAATGAACATCATTTATCATTTATTAAGCCTGCACAGTAGGGATGGGCAACTGGTGGCCCACCCACTCATCCACTACAGCCTGCCAGTCCATTTCCAAAAATCAATCATTTACTGTATTTATGTCACGTTTGGAGCCACATTCTTAAATGCAATTATAGAGTCCGCCAGCACAGGGAGCTCTAATCAAAACCTAGGTGCCACTCTGTGCCAGCGGTTGAGCGAGAGAGCAAGAGTGAGGGAGCCACAGAGATATAAGAGGGAGCAGTGTGGCAAAGAACATGTTTGTAAGGTATGTATTGGATGCTAAGACTGCATTAATAGGCTGTAAGCAGCAGTAAATGTACAAAGTAGGCTTCTTTTAAACAAGAATAAATGCTACAGATGAGCTGTAGCATTTATTCTTGTTGGCAGGTGAAGCCTCAAGGAGCACAGAGGCTTTCTTTTGTTTTAATTGTGCAGAAAAAGATACAAAGCTTTGATGTTTCTTTCTAAAGAGCACAACTGAAGCATACCGTTTCACTCCCATGTCAACAATAAAAGTTCAGACTGTGGTCATTGTAATCTGTTGATTTTTTTGTTCGTTTATACCAGTGGCTCTTTTTTTTTTTTTTTATTCCCCATTTTGAGGAGCCAGACAATTACAAAGCCTACCTGCCCCTCCACACCCACAATGAATCCAAGAGCAAGTTATGCCTTGTCATATTTCCTTTTCTTCTTGGCTTTGGTGGTGGTGGTGGTGGGGGGTGGAGCCTATCTCAGCATCTTCGGGCGAGGGGTAGGGTACACCCTGGACAGGTCGCCAGTCCATTGCAAGGCAGATGTAATTTTAGCAGTAATTTTAATTCCAATATGACAAAACACTGAGTAGCTTTTATTTTTATTTGCATTTTCAGTTTTAATTGTGAAACTTTTAACTTTGCAGGAAATAATTCCCCCCCCCCCCCGAAGGTTTATATGTAAATCTGGCCCTCAAGAACTGAGGAAAAAATATTGTGGCCCTCACTATCACCGAACTTGACCATTCCTGCTGTGTGTTGTTCGTCCATCATTGTTGATGATGACCTCGTAATCCTATTGATGAGTTGACAGTTGACGGTGAGTCCTGAGATGACTGATCAGTCCAATCAGGATGAATTTGTCTGGGCAGCCAAACTTTGACATTATCCTCCATAGTCCCTGGCGACTGACAGTGTCAAATGCTTTGGTGAGGTCAATAAATGTGGTGTAGAGCTCGCAGTTCTGTTCTAGACACTTCTCCTGGAGTTGACGAGCCGCAAAGATCATGTCCACAGTCCCTCTACCCTTACGGAAGCCACACTGTGATTCTGGCAGCAGGCCATGTTCTAGGTGAGTGATCAGATGATTTAGCAAGAGTCTTGCGAGGACCTTACCAGCTATGGAGAGTAGCGAGATACCTTGATGGTTGTCGCATACTTGTCTGTTGCCCTTTCTCTTGTACACGTGGACAATTGATGCATCCCTGAGTTCCTGAGGGATGATGCCTTTGTTCCAGAAGGACCAGAACAGTTCAGTCAGCTTCTCAAGGAGTGCTGGGCCATCTGTCTTGTATATCTCAGCTGGAATGGCGTCTGACCCTGGTGCTTTGCCACTTGACAGTTGGCCAACAGCCTTTTGGACTTCAACAACAGTAGGAAGTTCATCCATGGCATCGTTGATCTCAACCTGGGACATCCTGTCGATTGCCTCATTGTTTATAGTAGAAGGCTGGTTCAGGACTCCTTCAAAATGTTCAGTTTTGCTGAACAGAATTAATATTAATATAAATATTGCTGTACAGAATATCTGAATATTTATCCTGAATATTCAAAGCCCCAAAAACTATATTCAGGGCAGCCCTATTTTGTACAATTAAGATGCACAGCATTTGTTTGTTTTTAAACTAATTGTGAACTAATTTCTGTCATGATGTCTGTCACATTAACTATGTCTATGTAACTTTCCTGCTGCTGGTAGAAGCACTGAAAAAGCTACAACTGTGATTGCCTAATGCGCAGTCCACAGTCTATTGTCTGGGGCATGGGCCGCATTTATGGCTGTTTCCACGTCCATTTCCCTATCACAGCAGCGCAAAAAGAGAGGCTGTCCTAATGCTCTTAATTATTCAGAGGTGTGTTTGGAGTGTAACATGAAATAAACCAATCACTCTTTGTCTCATTCCCTTTAATAAACAGGGGTTTTGATAATGCGACAGCATTTAAATGGGAGAACAAATCCATTTAGTGCTGAGGACAATGAGAGCCGGTTCACAAAGTGAAAATGCATTTATGGGCAAGAAGCTTTTTAACCTCCCTCTATGCATGGATAAGAGCTGAACAGTTCGGAGATTATGCCAGTTTTTCTCTTTGTCCATGATTTTGAGAGACAGTTGTAAAAATTCCTTCAGTTATTCCTTAAGGTTGGTGTTACAGAGGAAGATGCAAGGGATAGGGTGAGATGGAGGCAGATGATCCACTATGGCGACCCCTAAAGGGAGCAGCAAAAAGAGGAAGAAGAAGAAGATTATATTATTACGACCTTCATCTGAACTTCTCTTTTAAACTGAAAAAGAGCGAGGCGCTCATTTCAGCCGAGGTCCCTTAAGCTCGGGCACTGTGGCAGCACAGTAAGAAGGTCACGGGATCGATTCCACCCCTGACCATCGGTGACCCTTCTGTGTGAAGTTTGCATGTCTCCCCGTGCCTGCATGGGTTTACCCTGGGTACTCTGGTTTCCTCCCACAAGCCAAAAACATGCAAGTTAGATTAACTGGAGTCTCTGAAGTGGCCCGAGGTGTGAATGTGTGTGGGAATGGTGAAGGGATTGGCACCGTACCGTGGCTGCCTCATCCATCCAGGTGGATTCCCTGAATTTCCCTCTGGGGATTAATAAAAGTATACAAAATAAATGAATAAATAATCTCATGCTGAATGCGAAATTGCTGTTTTAACTCAAAACAACTGTTGGGATACTTTCATTTTGAATCTTTATGTTAAACAAATGACAGTGAATGAGCTTAAAAATTCCTCTTAGGAAAAAAACTTCAAGTTGCAGCCAATTTAAAGTTTGTTTTGGTTTCTAAATAGCATTAGCTATTATTATGAGGACGTGATCACAATGGGGTTTTTTTTTAGTACAAAGCTATTTAAATATGAGGAAGGACACATTTTTCACCCAAGTGGGAAGTTGTCACCAGAGAAAATGGAACTACTTCTATTAAACACAGCTGTTAAAGGGGATATCATATACTCTAGAATGCTATGGTTTAATTTTAAAGAAATGAGGTTTATCTACAAGGCAACTAGAAAAGCACTCGGAGAGCGCAGACCTCCGCCAAGCGGCACAGTTCCGCCCATACAGTATTTGTGTGTACGTTTTCAGATTCCTTGACCATGAAAACATATGACTAGCAATTGGATTGACAATGATAGGATTAGCGGTTCAGTAGTTATTCAGGAAAATGGCATTTTCCATAATGGCAGCCACAGTTCCCCCCATACAGTGTTTGTGTGTACATTTTGAGATTCCTTGACCATGAAAACGTATGACTAGCAATAGCACGGTGATTCTCCGCATCCTCTGTGTTATCTCCCTGCCTTTTTTTCTTTCTCATGCACTCTGCACTCTGTTGCCTTCTGTGTTTCACACTTTTAGACTTTGAACGAGGCATGACTGGCAATATTGAGCAGACCTTCTTTTAAAAAAAAAAAAAACATAACCTCCTGGCGGAGGTAATAAGAAAAAAAATCAATAAAAAAATAAAATAAAACTAAGCTTGACGAGCTTCAATAGCATCTGGGGATAGCCCTTGCCTGAGTCGCTGCATTTCTTCTCTCGCTGCAGCACGGTGATTCTCCGCATCCTCTGTGTTGAAAATGGCCCTAGTGTGGGACAACCCCCCACAGACTAAGGACAGACAGCTCACTACTCCTGGTTATTTTCCACAGCGCTAGTGTGATGTTAATGTGCCATTCATGCTTTGTGTTCACACGTCCTGTCCTCACTGTTGACATAGAGACAGATCAATATGTAGGTGTGACTTGTCACCTCTTTGTCCTGCAAGCTGGAGCAGGTGCTGGCAACCTGCCTATTTGATATGTATGTCTCTCTCATATGCAAATGCACATGCTCTTTCATGCTTTGTCTGTAACCGGTATAAATACCACACGTATCGTGTAACTCACTCTCTCTGCGACTGTTCAACTGACTGCATTTGTCTCCACGCTACTGAGAGCCCTCAGGGCTCGCTCTGGGCCGCTCTGCACAGCACCAGACTGAGCTCGTGTTGGCGATGTGACTTAATAAAGGCACTTTAAACTCCTCAGCTCGCCGCTTATAATCCTCCTTCGCCACACTGGTGACCCCGCTTGAAAGCACACGCTTTGTGCAAAGCAACTTTCTGGTCTGGACCGCGACACTGGTGACCGCTTCACGCTTCACAGTGAGATCTGCACGCCTGAGATCTGCACATCCACGCTGGACCGGCCGCTCTCACAGCTCCTCCACAAGAGAGCGCACGCACCTCGTCCTCTCTCCACGACGGCAACCTCCAGGGCCGACGGAGAGCGCAGCGCATGGACCTGAACGCACCATGGCCGCACGAGCGACAACGATCGTCTCCTCCCTCTCACCGCTCCAACGCAGCTGCACGAGCCCGGGGCACAAAGATCGTCTACTGCCTCGCACCGCTCCAACGCATCTTCACGAGCCCGAGGCACAAAGATCGTCTATTGCCTCGCACCGCTCCAACGCATCTCCACGAGCCCGAGGGACAGAGATCGTCTACTTCCTCGCACCGCTCCAACGCACCACGACCGAACGACGCAACAGACAACAGGGATGATCTCCAGCAAGCTCCCTGACCCTGGTTCTCCTCTCCAGTGGCCCACCCACGCACGGGACCCCGGCACACGCACCGGGGAGTCACGGGCACGGCGCACCACGCACGGGACACATACGGCTCCACAGACTGCCTTCCTCCTTCACCGCTGCCCTTCAGGGTTGCTCACTCACCTAAGGCACGCATGCAGCATGCTCGAAGGATTTGTTAATGGTCTCAGCCACGGCACACATAGGGAATTCAGCTGTTTTGCGATTCCCAAGGACTTTAGGGCTGCGCCCGCACCTAAAGAGACACGCCACGTCCCTCTGCTTTTGTTTTTTCCCCCACAGCCGCCCCTGCTTTTCTTCATGGCCACGAGAGGAGCCAGAGACTAATTTTTCTTCTTGTTATCTCCGCACGCTCAACGGGACAGCCCCTCGACATCGCGGATCAACAAGCAATTTTTGCGCGGCCTGGACGATTTCACCGTCCCCGGCAACCCCCACCCCCCTCCACCTTCACCGGCACAGAGCCTTCCCTGCTCGCTGCCATGCTGCACTATCGAGGTCTCGGCCCCCAGCCGAGCCCTCTGGGGGGGAGCAGTGTGGGACAACCCCCCACAGACTAAGGACAGACAGCTCGCTACTCCTGGTTATTTTCCACAGCGCTAGTGTGATGTTAATGTGCCATTCATGCTTTGTGTTCACACGTCCTGTCCTCACTGTTGACACAGAGACAGATCAATATGTAGGTGTGACTTGTCACCTCTTTGTCCTGCAAGCTGGAGCAGGTGCTGGCAACCTGCCTATTTGATATGTATGTCTCTCTCATATGCAAATGCACATGCTCTTTCACGCTTTGTCTGTAACCGGTATAAATACCGCACGTATCATGTAACTCACTCTCTCTCTGCGACTGCTCAACTGACTGCATTTGTCTCCACGCTACTGAGAGCCCTCAGGGCTCGCTCTGGGCCGCTCTGCACAGCACCAGAGTGAGCTCGTGTTGGCGATGTGACTTAATAAAGGCACTTTAAACTCCTCAGCTCGCCGCTTATAATCCTCCTTCGCCACACTATCTCACAATGTTAAAGAATCCTTTAAAAAATTCCTGGATCCAGACGGTGATCCGGATCATCCCCAAAATTTAATCAGTTCTCCCTTGTACCATTTCCAACAATGCCTGAAAGTTTCATTGAAATCCGTCCAAAACTTTTTGAGTTATCTTGCTAACCAACAGACAGACAAACAGACAAACAGACAAACCCCGGCAAAAACATAACCTCCTCCTGGCCTGCGGCCTGGCGGAGGTAATTAAAGACTTCTTAAGCCAGAATAAAAAAAAAAAATTCAGCTCTGATGGAAAGAAAGGCTGATTAGAGAAAAATTTGATTGGCATTCACTTCAAATCGATAAAATCAAAAGTAACTCAAAGGGTACGACCAAATGTACTTGAGTAAAAGTACAGGTTTTTCTTCAAAAATATACTCGACCAAGAGTTAAAAATTATCCTGCAATAAAACTACTCTTGAAAGTACAATTTTTATGAGAAAATTACTGAGTACATGTACATGGGTGGCGTGGTGGCACAGTGGTTAGCACTGCGGCAGCACAGCAGCTCACCCTTGGCCATGGGATCCCTGGTTCGATCCCAGCCCCTGACCAACAGTGATCTGCAAGTTTCCTGCAAGTTATTACTCTGCATTAATAGAAGAGAACAAGAATAATCCCAGGTTTCTTTTCAGTACTGTTGACAAAGAGTCAGGACTCTGTCAATCCTAGCATTCCCTTAGAGCTTACTAGTCAGGACTTTATGAACTTTTTCAATAATAAAATTTCATCCATCAGAGATAAAATCAATCAGATTCTTCCCACAGTTAACTTAAATACTGTAACTACTACAACTCCTTCTTTTGATGTCTGTCTTGATGAGTTTACTCCAATCGACCTTTGTGAGTTAGACAAAATAGTTTCCTCATCCAAACCTTCAACTTGTCTTTTAGACCCTATTCCTACCAGGATATTTAAAGAAGTCTTCCCACTTATTGGTAGCTTTATTCTTCATATAATCAATTCTTCATTAACTTTAGGCCATGTACCGCAGGCTTTTAAAACGGCTGTAATTAAACTAACTAACTAACTAACCTGCACTTATATAGCGCTTTTCTAGTCACAAAGACCACTCAAAGCGCTTTCACTAGTACTAACCCTCTATTCTAAGGGCCTATAGGAAACAGATATCTAGGGACAATTTAGAACAACCAATTAACTTAACATGCATGTCTTTGGATTGTGGGAGGAAACCGGAGCCCCCGGAGTAAACCCACACAGCACAGGGAGAACATGCAAACTCCATACAGAAAGGTTCCAACCCCTGCCAGCCTGGGGATTCGAACCAGGAACCTTCTAGCTGTAAGGCAACAGTGCTAACCACTGCACCACCGTGCTGCCAATTAATTAAACCCTTACTCAAAAAGCCAACGCTAGATCCAGGAGCTTTAGCTAACTATAGACCAATCTCTAATCTCCCTTTCATTTCAAAAATCTTAGAAAGAGTTGTTGCTACGCAATTATTTGACCACCTGCAGGGAAATGGTTTACTTGAAGAGTTTCAATCTGGGTTTAAAATCCATCATAGTACTGAAACAGCCTTAGCGAAGGTCACTAACGACCTCCTCATTGCATCTGATAATGGACTAGTTTCTGTACTTGTCCTTTTAGACCTGAGTGCAGCTTTTGATACTATCGATCATAATATTCTACTTGATAGATTAGAACACTATGTTGGACTTAATGGAACTTCGTTGCAGTGGTTTAGATCTTATTTATCTGATAGGTTCCAGTTTGTTCATGTAAATAATGAGTTTTCTTTCAACTCAAAGCTTAGTCATGGAGTTCCACAGGGATCTGTGCTAGGCCCTACTCTTTTTAGTTTATATATGCTTCCGTTAGGCAACATTATTAGAAAGCACTGTATACATTTTCATTGTTATGCAGATGACACACAATTATACCTGTCAATGAAGCCAGATGATAGTAATTAATTAGCCAAGTTAGAAGCCTGTCTTAAGGAAATCAAAGCTTGGATGACTTGTAATTTCCTGCTATTAAATTCAGATAAGACTGAAGTCATTCTTGTTGGTCCAAAAAAACCTTAGAAATTCCTTTCCAAATCAAACTTTCAGTTTGGATGCAGTTACTCTTTCTCTTAATAGCTCTGTGAGGAACCTTGGAGTTATTTTTGATCAGGATTTGTCCTTCAATTCACATATTAAATTTGTTTCTAAGACTGCCTTCTATCATTTGCGTAATATTGCCAAGATTAGGAGCATCTTGTCTCAGAGTGATGCTGAGAAGCTGATCCACGCTTTTGTTAGCTCGAGATTAGATTATTGTAATTCTTTATTATCAGGCTGTCCTAAAACATCTTTAAAAAGTCTTCAGCTGATCCAAAATGCTGCAGCAAGAGTTTTAACAGGTACTAGAAAGAGAGATCATATCTCTCCGGTTCTGGCCTCCCTTCATTGGCTTCCCATAGAGTTTAGAATTAAGTTTAAAATCCTTCTTCTTACTTACAAAGCTCTAAACAATCAGGCTCCTTTTTATTTAAAAGATCTGATACTACCGTATTATCCTAACAGAGCACTACGCTCCCAAAATGCAGGATTACTTGTAATACCTAGAATCTCCAAAAGTACAATGGGAGGCAGAGCCTTCAGTTATCAAGCTCCTCTCCTGTGGAATCAGCTGCCAATCTGGATTCGGGAGTCAGACTCGATCTCTGTTTTTAAGAATAGGGCTAAAACCTACCTTTTTGATATAGCCTACAATTAGGGAGGGATCATGTGTTTCTGAACCCTCCCTTAGTTATGCTGCTAATAGGTTTAGTCAGCCGGGGGACCTCCAGTAATGCACTGGGCCTCACTCCTTTCCTCACTCTCTATGAAATATTTTTTTTTGCTGGTCATTAACATTTGTTTGTTCTCTCCCATAGATTGAGTCCCCATCGTGCTGTTTGCTCTCTACATGTCTGTTCTTTTCTTCTTCTCTATCCCCTCACCCCCCAGCCAGTCGCAGCAGATGACTGCCCCTCCCTGAGCCTGGTTCTGCTGGAGGTTTCTTCCTGTTAAAAGGGAGTTTTTCCTCTCCACCGTCGCCAAGTGCTTGCTCACAGGGGATCGCCTGATTGCTGGGGTCTTTCTGCAACTGTGGGGGCTCCCCCCTTCAGTTGATAGTGCTATGAGATGACTGTTGTTGTGAAATGGCGCTATATAAATAAAGTTGAATTGACTTGAAAGTTGAATCTGTGTGGAGTTTGCATGTTCTCCTCGTGTCTGCGTGGGTTTACTCCGGGAGTTCTCCGGTTTCCTCCAACAAGCCAAAAACATGCAGGTTAGGTTAATTGGAGACTCTAAAGTGGTCCTAGGTGTGAATGTGTGTGTGAATGGTAAAGGGATAGCGCCGTACCGTGGCTGCTTCATCCATCCAGGTGGATGCCCTCAATTTCCCCTCTGGGGATCAATAAAGTATACAAAATCAAAAAAAAAAATGAGTAAATGTAACTTACTACCCACCCCTACGTGGATCACAATGATGACATAAAGAGGGGCTATTCCTAATATGGTCAATGCGGGCACATGACTCAGAGGCCCCGCCCTCCTGAAGACCAACCAATCAGATGAAAAAAACGAATATAAGAAGTACTGGAAAGTGAGTGACAAAAAGAGCCCAGTTTAATACTGAAGCAAGATGCTGGATTTTGGAGCATTCCCACTGGGAACTTTAGAAGCTGGAGTTTAAATTTGGAAAGTTTGACAGCCCTCACCTGTCCTGAGATCAAAATCCAAGATGGCTGCCCCTATGCTCTGCACATTTACAATAGTACAAACTGTTTAAAATGTACCATTTATGAAACATTCCGTTTCATATGTCTCCTGTAGTTGACTGTACACATAGTACTGCTCAACTTCTATCTCTGAACATACAAGTAAAATTTTTTTAACCCAAATTACCACACACCGTGTTATTTTCTGTCACCGCTGCCAACGATGGCTAACAGAAAAGTCAGGCTGTTATGACTTGTGGTGGAATAAATGGTGTGTTCCTTTTCTTCCTGTGGTCCGTACTCTGCTGACGTCACAGACCTCCCATCAGAGTTTTTACTGTCCCCCAAAAAACAACTCTGAAACAAAGATGGACACCATCAGAAAAGCTACCTACTAGCTAGCTCTAGTGCTAGCGGTTGTAGAATGCTAGCATATATAGTGCTAATTTGGGGAACGTCTCTTCAAAAATCATGAGGAAGAAATAAAGAGCTGGAGGTAAGTTTGGCTTTATGTGTATTTATCTGTCTATGTAACATTTTGAAGATGTTGGACACTCCTTCTGAAACAAGTATGGCGGTATTCTGATTTTAGGAATGAGACAACATTCACCCTAACTAACCAGCAAAAAAATCTGACATGAATGGTGGCATTCCTATTCTTTCTGAAGTCTGTCTCTAGTTGACCTCACACACCTCCAAACAAACAAAAACAAAATCTTGAAACCAAGATGGATCCCCACAGAAAAGCTAGCTACTAGCTAGCTCTGCTGCTAGTGGTTGCATTATGTTAACATATACAGACCCATTTTGTGGAACACCTCTTCAAATATCAGGAGTAAGAAATAAGGCATCGGCGGTACATTTGCTTTTCATGTGTCTATATAACCTGATTTTGGGTCACAAGAGGTTTACCCTACTAGAGCAGCAAAAAATTCAATTTAATGGCCTGGAAGTACTTGTTGGGCACATCCAGGTCTGCGTTGCTCTGAGTTTTAAGAATGCACCAATACAGCTACAGCATATACACAACTGCATGCTGTGTTGTCTTCAGTCAATGTTGGAAACTGACTTGTTGTACCTTGTACATTTCTATTCTTTCTGTAGGCTGTAGCAAGCTGATTCCAGAGACCTTCTGTCAGAGCTTTTAACCATACCAAAAAAAGCAACCCTGAAACCAAGATGAATGTCCCCCAAAAAGCTAGCTACTAACTCGTTGTAATGCTAACAGTTGTAGAAAGCTAACATATACAATCCAGTCTGAGGTACTGTTTTTCATTTGTCTGTATAGCGTTTTGACTGCATTAGACAGTCCTGAACCAAGAGTGAGATTTGACATTAAGATTTTGACTTTAAGATTATGACTTTAAGAATGCAATAACCTGATCTCATTTTACAAGACTGCAGTTTTTTGCTACCTCAGCAGCAAAAAAAATCTGACTTAAAGGCCTGGAAGTACTTGTTGGATCTGCCTCAGTTTTCACTGCTCTGAGGTTTAGGAACACACCAAAAGTTAACTTAAATGTGATGTTCCAACATCCAGGTTTTGACCTAAATGGAACACAAAAGAAGATCTTCAGGCTGATTCCAATAAAAAACAATATGGAGATACAAAATTAGTACAGCCATGACCCATTTAAAAAGCACCACAAAATACCAGTAGTTTCAGATTACTGGGACCAAATTCAGAGGACAGTTCCTGAAAACAGGAATCAGAGAGTAAAAAGATATCTATTGATCTAGTCCCATATGGGCTACAACTAAAACCACATCAATATTTTCCTCATTTCGCAACTGGTTGAAAAGGCAAACAAAGCCAAGACTACAGCTCCCTGCTGTGATCATATTGACCTCCTCACACACAGTCACACACATCAGTCAGCTGATGGACAGAATCTGGATCACGAGCTCCCATAAATAAACACTGGATAACAAATGTGTTGATCGATCTGACTCGGAAATGGCTCAAATTGATATTAAAGCTTCTGTAATTTACCACACACCAAAAAAAGGTACACTAAAGGACAGGCTACTGTCTAATGGTTGTACAGTTCTGGACAGAAAAATCTGCACTTTCAGTTTGGGGGGGCGGGGGGCAACAGAAGATGTCGATGTGAGATGCTGTTAAAAGCTTACCAACACTTTATGGCTCCAGCAAATGGATTTACTGTATGTGGTCACAGGGGGAACAGTGGCAGAACGGAGAGCAAACATGAAGGGTGACAACTTTTCTGGTCAGCAGACGAGATGAATCCAGCATGTAGCCCTTTATAGGTAAACCCCTTTTTTGAAAAAACAGCCCTCTTAACAAATAGTCTGGTCAAAGAGCAAAGTGTATCCATATAGGACTAAGTCCTTTTAGAGAGCCCCTATTAAACTCTTTTTTCCAGATGTTGACACAGCTCTCAAAGGTGTTAACTGTTATGTCTGGAAACAGGGACCAGTGAACACGCTGGCTGTGTGCTGAAGGTTAACTTTAATGAACACAAGCTAGCAGCACGTGGGACATGTACAAGCTAATAGTACAGGGGTACAAGCAAGTATAGCAAGTTAGAGGCAGAGTGCCACAGACCATGACTCCCGCGGTTAGTCCCTTAATATAGTCATGGTGTGGTGATGTCATCTGTGCCTGCGTCACCACGTCTGTGACGTGCATGG
This sequence comes from Pholidichthys leucotaenia, assembly GCA_020510985.1. Taxonomy (NCBI): domain Eukaryota; kingdom Metazoa; phylum Chordata; class Actinopteri; order Cichliformes; family Pholidichthyidae; genus Pholidichthys; species Pholidichthys leucotaenia. The sequence goes on along the minus strand of CM035838.1, from coordinate 173,220,927 downwards.
TGGTGCATCAATATGCCACATTCACCTCTCCCCTGGGAAAAGCCAGAACTTAGCTGGTGATGGTTAACCATGGTTTGGCATATTGCATGATGGTTAACACAACAAACTGCCAATAATACAGTACGCATATGTGCATGATGTTGATAGCATAATATGGCAGTATTGACTTCAAACCAGACCATAAACCATTTCAGGTTCCACACACCATAACCATTACCTTTTGAACCATTATGTGAACCCATATGAACCTGGGCAACTGGGTGGACTGCCGGTAAGACCCTGCATGGTTGAGTGGGTTATTCTGCCACTGTTGTCAACCATGTGCAGCCTAAACATTTCAAAAACAGAGAGTCATTTTCATACTGTCCGACCTTAGGGGCCTCAGGCGAGCCTGCGGTGGGCGCGACCCTGGGTGCCATCTTGCTGGAATCATGGCTCACTCGTGAGCAAAGTCCCAGCCCGGGTCCCACACTAATTGGGTCAGCTCCAGCATTGCCTCTTGATCCGGAGCAGTTGCTGATCTTACCCTCCGCAGACGGCTAGCATGCCATCTCAAACCATGGGCTATGTGGAAGGTGGCTGGCCTCAACTGCGCAGTGATCTGCATTGGCGGTGACAGGAACATCTGCAGGTCATTGGGGATTGGGATCAGCAGACCCGAACCCAGTCAAGCACCATGAGCACTGACCTGGTGGGCTTCATGCGGTGCTGCTGCTGCTCTCTCGTCCTTGATGCTGGTTGCTGTTGTGGCGGCGTGACGTTTTCACCGGCGGCAGGATGCTCTCTGGGTCGGCGTTGTTCTGCAGGGTCCTGCTCGGCCATGAACTCTCTCTCCTGCAGCTGTATGGCGGCTCCATGAGGCTTATGCCAGGCGAGGATTGGAGACAAGTCCGGATTGCACTCTCTCCTCTGATGCAGGTTGTGATTGTGGCAGCATGTCACTCACATCGGCAACAGGACGCGTACTGGGTTGTCATCGTTCACCAGGGTCCTGCTTGGCCACAGACTCTCTCTCCTGCAACGAGGCGGCAGCTCAAGAACGCTTGTGCTGCGTGAGGCACTTCTGTCATTCTTCTGTCCTGCTGCCGGGGAAAAGCGCTGTTACTATGGTATGGACTGGTGAGTCGTCCAGTGGCAGACATGGAGGCAGATCAGTCTCATCGCTGATGGGGCAGGTCCTACCCTCCTCTGGATCCTGCGTGACTGTGGACCGGACCGAACGCTCGTGCTGCGTGAGGACCAGCTCTGGGTCCCATGTGGGTGCAGTCTGGAGCTCCTGTGGCAGCTCCGGGTCCTCCATGGATGTAGTCTGGGGCTCCTGTGGCTGCTCTGGTTCTACTGGGTTCTGTTCGGCATGCACTGTGAGGCAGGAAGTGGCTGCGTCCACGTCTGAGTGCAGCAAACTTGAACCGTCGTCAGCCAAACTGAGTTTACCACTGGGTCAGAGCGCTGTGGTGCCCTGCCGTCCCACAGCATTTACCTTGGGGCCCTCCTGAGAAGACATGGGGTTGATGGGCTCAGCAGCCGGGGCAACCGTCTGTACTGGCGGAGCTGACTGTGGGGAGTGCAGGCCGGGGCCCGTTAGCTGCGACGCTAACTGGGCAGCCTCTTCTAGCTCTGGCCAGGATGCTAATTCCAGTGCTTCGGCCAGCGACATGCCACATGGCACCATCACTAACTTTTCCTGCAGCTTTGCATTCTTGGTGTGCTCCACCAGCTTATCTTACACTAACTCCTCTTCCAAGTATCCAAACCTGCATTTACTTGCCAGACGGCGGAGGTCGGCGACAAACTGCTGGACCGACTCTCCCGCTTGCTGTTGGCACAGGCAAAATCTGATTCGCCTAGTCAACACACTCTCCGGCCGGAAAGCCAGACATGCTTCCAGATGCGCTTCCATCTTCAGGAAAATGTCTTATGTTCCTCCAGAAGATTAAGTTTGCCTCATCGCCAAAATGTTATGTCTGGAAACAGGGACCCAGTGGACTCGTTTGCTGTGTGTTGAAGGTTAGCTTTAATGAACACAAGCTAGCAATGCGTGGAACATATATAAGCTAATAGTGCAGGGGTACAGGCAAGTATAGCAGGCTAGAGGCAGTGCGCCAAAGACTAGGACTCTCGCCGTTGGTCCCTTAATATATTCACAGTGTAGTGACATCATCAGTGACATGCATGGTGGTGCATCAATATGCCACATTAATGAGTCCCAGTTCACTCCACCCTCCCTCTTTCGTCATTTCTCTGAGATTTTTGCTTTGATGGCAGCTCGGTGGCACAGTGGTTAGTACTGTGGCAGCACAGCAAGAAGGTCACGGGATCGATCCCACCCTCTGACCATCAGCGACCTTTCTGTGTGGAGTTTGCATGTTCTCCCTGTGTCTGCATGGGTTTACCTCAGGTACTACGGTTTCCTCCCACAGGCCAAAGACATGCATGCTAGGTTAACTGGAGACTCTAAAGTGGCCCTAGGTGTGAATGTGTGTGTGAATGATGAAAGGATTGGCGCCGCACCTTGGCTGCCTCATCCATCCAGGTGGATGCCCTGAATTTCCCTCTGGAATTAATTAAGTATACTTAACAAAGCCCACCATGTTTGAGGCTAACGTTAGCCATTAGCTTTGGTTGTTGGACTAAATAACATACTAATACTGGCTGAATGTTTGGGTTTAAAAGCCCAAATAAAGCATTATTGGTTTGAGAGACTGATAACATATGATCAGTCCCCTGTGTGTAATAAGCACTGGAATAACCCATAATGAGAGAATGGCTAACTCTGTTAACAGCAGCAAAACTAATGCTTATCGATTATGGTCAAGAGTTGGGAGATGATCCCACTGGGAAAATGGGTGTCTAGCGAGAATGGATACAATAGTATATAGACATAAACAGAGGTCTAGTATCTAGGCTAGTGGACTCCTCTCTTAGTTTATACCCAGCAGGCCAACCTTGATGTTGGTCAGAAAACCCTGCTGTGGGCCACTCAGACCAGCTAACACTAGCAGCTCAATATACCCAGCTGTCACGGCCAAAACATAACCATAGCCAGAATGTTGTGAGATATACAGTACATGTGATTAACTGTGGATTAATTAATGAGCTGGTCTATTATGATGACTACAATTTATAAACAGAGCCCCTGACTCTCTTCACTAAGCTAGCCATGCTAGCAGTCGCAGTCCTGGAAAAAAATAAAGCCAGAATGATGTGAGATATATTATCAGATGTTGATTAATGAATGAGCTGGGACTATGGTTGTTTACTGGGGTGATAGAATTTACAGAGAAAAGCTCTAAAAACCTTGTTTGGGTTGCTAACTGGCTCACTCGCTAAGCTAGCTGCACAGGCTAGGCGTAGTGGGGAACTTCCTCTTCTCCTCCAAGGAGAGGGCATGCCCGGACTTCCAAACTTCCCTGACTGAGTGCAGGTGATTCTGTTTTCACCAAGGCTGAAAATAAGACTGTGGGATCTATGCAAATCAGGGTTATTCACACAAATGGCACCAAATTTTCACACTCACGGCACACACTGCCAAAAGGAAAGCCCTCCTTGTAAAACCTCCTTGATGCAATTTCACTCTTGAACATGTTTCAATTTTCCACCCAGCCCCGACTTTAATTTCCGTTAACCGTCCCTCGACCTTGATAAGCCGTCACAGACACGCACCGTGAGTTTTTGGTGTAACACAGAAGGTTCACCAAGACAATATTGTCACATCCTGGCCGGTGTAGAGAGCCCATTGGTCTGGGAGGCCCTTAAACCACAGGCCTGCTGAGGGCAGTGAGGGCAGCGAGGACCATCGGCGCTCGCCTCTGATCTGGTGTGGGGGAGCCTAAAATTAGTGCCAGTCAGTGAGCAGAGTGGGGCAGATCTGGGCCGCCCAGGCCGACACACCTACTAATCAGTGCATGTAGAAAATAGCTTTGGGCTGACAGACTGCAGCTTGTAATGTGCCGCATCACAGAGAAAATGAAAGCTCCCGTAATCGCTCCAGTCTGTGAAAATAAACAGACAATGGCGCACATGCATGTACATGATGCATAGAGATTATAGAAGGTACGTAGAGCTACACCGATACTACTCTGTTCAGACAGTATGAGTACTTCAACTCGAGTGCCGTTTTTCCACTCTGCATACTTCCTGTTGTAAAGTACTTCCACACTTCTGACATTTTTTTCTACACTGCTCTACTCACTAGTAAAGGTACGGGAAAACAGCAGATACATTTAAGAGTACAAGAACAAAAAAAGTCGGGCAGCTACTTCATCTCACTATTTGGGGTGATTTTCTCCAGACTAAATGTTGGGGGGGGGGGGCACTACAAGTATTATTGTAGTCAGGGCCGTTTCTAGATTTTTAAGGGACCAATGCCAGATTGTGTTTGGGACCCAGTTCAAATCCTTCAAGATTGGAAAAAAATGTCTCCAGTCACAACAAAAACATTTTTAAAAAACTTTAGTCACTGCTTCTGTGAACAGAAAAAAAAAAACATTACACGGAATAAAAATAACAAGCAGTACTTACTGAGAAAAAAAAGCACATCTACAAGAAAAAAGCTGCAAATTTAAAAGAAAAATGTATCAAATTGATGAGGAAAAAAATATCTGCAAATGTAGAAGAAAAAAGATGCCAACTTATGATGAAGTTAAGATAAGATAAGATAAGCCTTTATTAGTCCCACAACGGGGAAATTCCAGGATTGCAACAGCACAGGGATAGCAACACTCAGAGCAACAATCAGAAGGCAAGAAAAAAAAAAAAAAAAAAAAAAAAAAAAAAAAAAAAAAAACAAGCAAGCAAGAGCAGCTAATAAACATATGTACGTATTACTATAAAATATATATATATACACACACACACAGACACACAGTGCAGAGCATTGTAGCTGGATGGAATAAATATATGAATATATGAACACACAGTGCAGAGCATTGTAGCTAGATGGAATAAATATGTAAATATATAAACACCCACAGTACGGAGCATTGCAGCTAGGTGGAATAAATATGCAAGTATATAAACACACACAGTGCGGAGCAATGTAGCTAGATGGAATAATATGTAGATATATAAATATATAAACACCCACAGTACGGAGCATTGTAGCTAGATGGAATAAATATGCAAATATATAAACACACACAGTGCAGAGCATTGTTGCTAGATGGAATGAAACAGCATAACCGTCTACTTAGTTATCCTACATGGTATGATTATGTGCCCATACATATTCTCACCCTCCATAGCGACCGGTATGTTCCTAGTTGTATGCCGGAGAGGACCATTGTGTAAGTCTATTGCATCTTTTGCATTCAAAAAACTATTAGTTTGTTACGTCTTTTTGCTATCTCTGCGAGCAGCCCTGCTTAGGTTGTACAGTCTGACAGCCGTTGGTAGGAAGTTTACAAATTTACATGAAAAAAGAAGAAAATATACAAGAAAAAAAGTGACAAATTTATGACAAAAAAGTTGGAAATGTGCCAAATGTACAAGAATTTTGTTCATTTATTTATTTATTTGCATTTTTGGCGCTTCAAATGAATTTTGTTCCGTAATATAACATGATATATACCACTGATAGCCGAGGACAAAAGTCCTGACTCCTTAGTCAGTTGGGATTAATGCCATCTTCTTTTCAAAATTATATAATCCCTGCTAGAACAGGAGCGCCAGGATAACAAATAGTTTATTTGTGTGGGTTGTGGTATATTGGCAGAATTACTGAAAGCCTTATTTTGGATGAATCTGCTAAAAACTAAATAACAGAAGTGGGCTTTGTGTAGCTTAAAGTGATTAGCTTAAAGTGATTATGGTTTGAAGTCTAGCTCAAGTCAGATCTGGATCTAGGGTTTACTTATTTATTGGTATAAAATAGTAGAATAAGAATTACGAAGCATATCAATTGTAATATGTATTATATAATTAAATGGAAGAGAAGATTTGTCATTGTTCTTTGCTATGCCAACATCTGATATCACTATAACAAATATTTTCTAAGCAAAACACTAAAAACTAGAAGACCTCCTTTGAACGTTCTCTAAAAACCCTCTCAGACCAACGCGGGTCCAGATATCTGTCCCGATCCGGGGAAAATTTTCAACCTGTGTGGAGGTGCACACTCTCAGGTTGCTCTTGTGTGGCAAAATCAAAGCAGTTTCCTGCTATAATAAAATATTCATCCGCATGACTGAATAGAATTAAATATTAGTGAATGGGTCACACCTGATGAGCTTTAATGTGATTGGTCAGTTAATCTGCCTCGCAACAGAAGGAATATTACATTAGGAGGGCCAAAGCTCGTAAAAGATCTTTACATCAGCAACACGGATGGAATTTTTCCAGTTGCTGCATCCCAAGTGTTTCCACTGCAAAAGTATTGACTCCCTTGATATTCTCTGTATTTTATTGCCTGACAACCTTGATTGTGAACAGATTTTTGGTGTGGCTGTATCATTTGATTTAGCATTCCAGCCACTTTCCCAAAAAACACCTAAAAATAACATACCCAAAGTAAATCAAAAGCTGTTCTTCAAGCATCTGCAGTATATTCATGGGGTTGGTCTTATTCAAAAGAAAACACTCAGAATTTTGGGGTACGTTCACACTGCAGGTGTTAATAGTCAATACCAGTTTTTTGCTGTGATCTGATTTTTTTGTGTGGCTGTTCACATTATAATTTAAATGCGACCCCCATCAGACTCCAGTGTGAACAGTTTACACCCCTGAAGTGACCCACATGCGCAGAAGAAGACATGAGATCACAGGCAGCACGCTGTGTTTACAGAAGTAAACATGCATAATACACATGTGAGCGTTTCTGTATCGGTTTTGAAGCTGTTGTGCAATTGGAGCCAACAAAATTATGATCAAGTGATAAAAGGAAGAGGAAGACTGAGAAAAAAGACAGCATAAATTTTAAGGATGGCCTTTTGTGGAGCAGTGGCTGAACAGAATTGTCACCCCAAATACTAATTAAGTCCAAAACTTCACTTTCTTTCCACTGACCAGCTCCATCAACGGTGTCTGCCATGTTTGTTTTATGCATTGTTTGCATCTGTTCTTTCCACATCCCGCCTCCACCAGTGCAGAATTGTGACGTCTGTTTCAATTCAATGTTATAAAAGTTGGATAAACTGCGACATGACCGTTCAGACTGAGGTCGCTTTGAAAAACATCAGATATACAGCGTAGAAAATAAGTATTGAACACGTCAACATTTTTCTCATTAAGCATATTTCTGATGGAGCCACTGACCTGAGATTTTCACCAGATATCAGTAACAACCCAAATAATCCATACATACAAAGAAATCAAGGCAACTGTGTTCACAAAACAAGTTATATTTAATAAAGTGGAATGACACTGGGAATAAGTATTGAAAATATGAAGAAAAAGAGGTGCATAAAGGCATAGAAAGCCAAGAAACCAGCTGAAATCCATCAGAATTTAGGAAGCCATCCCATCCCCCATCCGTGCAAATTAATTTCAGCTGGTTAAATCCTGACTGATAGCCTTTAAAAGGTCTGTGAATATCAGATTGTCACACCACAAAAAACTCATGATGCGTAGAAGCAAAGAGCTCTCTCTAGACCTTTGCAACCTTATTGTTGCTAAACATAATGATGGCATTGGTTACAGGTCCCCCTCATGGATCGTCACCTTATCGTGGTGGGGGGGTTTGCATGCCCCAGTGATCCCAGGAGCTATGTTGTCCGGGGCAATTTGCCTCTGATAGGGTCTCCCAAGACAAACTGGTTCTGGGTGAAGGGCCAGACTAAGAACGATCCAACAGACTCTCATGAATTGTATATCAAGGATTCAGTGTACCCCGCCCGGTATGGGGTTACCGGGGCCCCACCCTGGAGCCAGGCCTGGGGGAGGGGCTCGAAGGCTAGCGTCTGGTGGCCGGGTTTCCACCCATGGGACCCGGCCGGGCTCAGCCCGAAGGAGTGACATGGGTCCGCCCTCCAGTGGGCTCACCACCTGCAGGAGGGATCATGGGGGTCCGGTGCTATGTGGATCAGGTGGCGGTCAAAGGCGGAGACCTTGGCGGACTGATCCCAAGCTTTCTAAACTGGCTTTTGGTACGTGGAATGTCACCTCTCTGGTGGGGAAGGAGCCTGAGCTGGTGTACGAGGTTGAGAGATACCGACTACAAATAGTCGGCCTCACCTCAACACACAGCTCCGGTTCCGGAACCAGTCTCCTGGAGAGGGGCTGGAGTTTGGCCTTTTCTGGAGTTGCCCCGGGTGAGAGGCAACGAGCAGGGGTGGGTATTCTTGTATCGCCCCACCTTGCTGCCTCTATGTTGGAGTTTTCCCCAGTGGACGAAAGGGTTGCTTCCCTGCGCCTTCGGGTTGGGAAACGGGTCCTGACCATCATTTGTGCCTATGCACCAAATGATGTTTCAGAGTACCCACCCTTTTTGGAGTCTGTGACTGGGGTGCTGGAGGGTGCTCCTCTTGGAGACTCCATCGTCCTACTGGGGGACTTCAATGCGCACGTGGGCAACGACAGTGAAACCTGGAGGGGGGTGATTGGGAGGAACGGCCTGCCCGATCTGAACCCGAGTGGTGTTCAGTTATTGGACTTCTGTGCTAACCACAGTCTGTCCATAACGAACACCATGTTCAAGCATAAGGGTGTCCATATGTGCACCTGGCACCAGGACACCCTAGGTCGCAGGTTGATGATCGATTTTGTTATCGTGTCATCAGACCTGCGACCGTATGTCTTGGACACCCGAGTAAAGAGAGGTGCAGAGCTGTCAACTGATCACCACCTGGTGGTGAGTTGGATCTGATGGCAGGGGAGGAAGCCATTCAGACCTGGTAGACCCAAACGTATAGTGAGGGTGTGCTGGGAGCGTCTGGCTGAGGCCCCTGTCCGGGAGATCTTCAACTCCCACCTCCGGAAGAACTTCAACCACATTCCGAGGGAGTCTGGAGACATGGAGTCTGAATGGGCCATGTTCTCCACCTCTGTTGTTGAAGCGGCGGGCCAGAGCTGCGGCCGCAAGGTGGTCGGTGCATTTCGTGGTGGCAACCCCGGAACCAAGTGGTGGACACCAGTGGTGAGGGGGGCCATTAAGCTGAAGAAGGAGTCCTATCAAGCTTGGTTGGCTTGTGGGACTCCCGAAGCAGCTGAGGTGTACCGGCAGGCCAGGCGGAGTGCAGTTCGGGTGGTTGCTGAAGCAAAAACCCAGGTATGGGAGGAGTTCGGTGAAGCCATGGAACAAGACTTTCGGTCGGCCTCAAAGAGATTCTGGCAAACTGTCCAGCGGCTCAGGAGGGGAAAGCAGCTCCCCGTCCACACTGTGTATGGTGCGAATGGGACACTGTTGACTTCGACTGGGGACATCGTCGGGCGGTGGAAGGAATATCCGCAATCGAGACTGATTGCGCAATGAGAACATTCCAGATTGCGCAATCAGCCTCGAGGGATTTCGGCTGATTCGTGCTGACCGCGTCACAGAGCTGTCCGGTAAGTCTATTGGAGGAGGAGTGTGCTTCTATATTAACAACAGCTGGTGCTCTGATGTAATGGTGATTTCCAAACACTGTTCTCCCGCCCTGGAATTTCTTTTCATTAACTGCAAGCCATTTTATTCCCCGCGGGAGTTTGCCTCATTCATCCTCGTCGCTGTGTACGCCCCCCCCCGACGCGGACACGCGCGAAGCTCAGCGCGTGCTCGCAGATCACATCCAACTTACGGAGCGGAACTTTCCAGACTCCCTGGTTATCGTGGTGGGCGATTTTAACCAGAGCAATCTGAGTCACGAGCTCCCCCGCTACAAACAGTGTATTAAATGTCCAACCAGAGGAAATAACACGCTAGATCACTGTTATACTTCAGTAAAGGACGCATATCGCGCTGTTCCCCGCGCTGCGCTGGGACTATCTGATCACATGATGGTTCACCTCATCCCCACATACAAACAAAGACTGAAACTCACTAAACCTGTTGTGACCACCACAAAGAAATTGACCAGTGAAGCTGGAGAGAAACTGAACACATGCATGGAAATAACTGACTGGGGCATGTTTAAAAGAGCCACACATGATCTTAATGAGTACACAGACACTGTGAACTCATATATCAACTTCTGTGAGGAGGACATTCTCCCATCGCGCACCAGGGTGAGATATTCTAATGACAAGCCTTGGTTCACAGCTAAGCTCAGACGGATCAGGAAGGAGAAGGAAGCAGCGTTGAAAAGTGGAGACAGGGACTGCTACAGAGAGGTCAAATATCGGTTTAACAGAGAGCTGAGGAGAGCTAAATCTGTGTATTCTGAGAAACTCCAGCAGCAGTTCACTGCTAATGACTCGGCTTCTGTGTGGAGAGGACTGAGGCAAATCACCAACTATCGGCCTCAGGCATCTAAAGGTCAGGATGACAAAGCCCTTTGTCAAAGACTGTCCCAACATTACGCCTGTTTTGACACCTCGTCAGCTGTGTCCAACTCACCCACTCCACCCAGCTCCACTGCCTCCTCAGCCCCTAATTCATCAAAAGCGGTCCCCCCCTCCTCCTCCTCCTCCTCCCCCCCCCCCCCTTGTCATCAGTGAGCAGGACGTGCACAGACAGTTCTCCAGACTGAACCCGCGCAAGGCCCCCGGGCCGGACGGTGTGTCTCCCTCCACCCTGAGACACTGTGCGAAAGAGCTGGCTCCTGTCTTCACAGACATTTTTAACACCTCCCTTAAGCAATGTCACGTGCCGACCTGCCTTAAATCCTCCACCATCATCCCTGTCCCCAAGAAGCCACGGATTACTGGACTTAACGACTACAGACCTGTAGCACTCACCTCTGTAGTCATGAAGTCCTTTGAGCGCCTGGTCCTGTCTCACCTCAAGTCCATCACCACACCCCTCCTAGACCCGCTGCAGTTTGCCTACCGTGCTAACAGGTCTGTGGACGACGCAGTCAACCTGGCCCTCCACTCCATCCTGCAGCACCTGGACTCCCCGGGAACCTACGCCAGGATTCTGTTTGTGGACTTCAGCTCCGCATTCAACACCATCCGCCCCGATCTGCTCCAGGACAAGCTGTCCCTGCTCAACGTGCCTGACTCCCTCTGCAGGTGGATCACCGACTTCCTGACGGACCGGAGACAGCATGTGCGGCTGGGGAAGTCTGTCTCAGACTCTGTTAGCATCAGCATTGGATCACCCCAGGGCTGTGTACTTTCCCCCCTACTCTTCTCCCTTTATACCAACTCCTGCACCTCCTCCCACCAGTCTGTTAAGCTGATTAAGTTTGCGGACGACACCACCCTCATCGGGCTCATCTCCAACGGCGACGAGTCCGCCTACAGGGAAGAGGTGGCCCAGCTGGTGTCCTGGTGCAGCCACAACAACCTGCAGCTGAATGCTCTGAAGACAGCGGAGATGATTGTGGACTTCAGGAAAGTCACATCCCCCCTGCCCCCCCTCACCATCACAGGCTCTCCCATCACCATTGCAGATTCCTTCCGCTTCTTGGGCACCACCATCACCCGAGACCTCAAATGGGAGCCAACCATCAGCTCCCTCATTAAAAAGGCCCAGCAGAGGATGTTCTTTCTGCAGCAGCTGAGGAAGCTCAAGCTACCCACCAAGATGTTAGTGCAGTTCTACACGGCCATCATCGAGTCCATCCTCACCTCCTCCATAACTGTGTGGTATGCAGGAGCCACTGCCAGGGACAGACTAAGGCTGCAGCGCGTCGTGCGCACTGCTGAGAAGGTGATAGGCTGCGAGCTCCCATCTCTCCAGGACCTGTACATCTCCAGGACCCGGAGGCGTGCTGGCCGGATCATAGCCGATCCTTCACATCCTGGTCACGTGCTGTTTGCCCCCCTCCCCTCAGGTAGAAGGCTTCGGTCCATTCGGACTAAAACCTCCCGGCACATGAACAGCTTTTTCCCCTCTGCCATCAGACTGCTGAACACTAAGTGACTTTTGACTCTCGTGCACTATGTACAGCAGCTCAACCAGACTCATGTCAATCATCACTGTTTTTCTGTTGCATTATTGACTGCACTATGTGGTACTTCACATTATCTGCTACATGCTAATTTTTTAAAACTGCCTTGACTAGTACTACTCATTATTACTAGTATTATTATTATTATTACTTATTATTACTTATTTTTCTACACTTATTGCACGTTTCTAGTCCTTTAGTTTTTTAGTTTATCCCTTTTTCTCATTATGTTTTTAATGTTGCAGCATGGCACCGAGACAAATTCCTAGTTTGTGTATTACATGAACAATGGCAATAAATCTGATTCTGATTCTGATTCTGAATACTTCGAGGATCTCCTCAATCCCACTGATATGCCTTCCACAGAGGAAGCAGGGTTTGGGGACGAGGGGGATGACTCGCCTATCACAGGGGCTGAGGTCGCCAAGGTGGTTAAAAATCTCCTTGGTGGCCGGGCCCCAGGGGTGGACGAGATTCACCCCGAGTACCTCAAGGCCCTGGATGTTGTTGGGTTTCATGGTTGACACGCCTCTGCAACATTGCGTGGAGGTCGGGGGCAGTGCTTTTGGCATGGCAAACCGGGGTGGTGGTTCCTCTCTTTAAAAAAGGGGACCGGAGGGTGTGCTCCAACTTTAGAGGGATCACACTCCTCAGCCTCCCTGGGAAGGTCTATGCCAAGGTACTGGAGAGGAGAGTCCGGCCGTTGGTCGAACCTCGGATTCAGGAGGAGCAATGTGGTTTTCGTCCTGGCCGTGGCACATCGGACCAGCTCTTTACCCTCTCGAGAATTCTCGAGGGTTTGTGGGAGTTTGCCCAACCAGTTTACATGTGTTTTGTGGACTTGGAGAAGGCATTTGACCGCGTCCCTCGTGGATTTTTGTGGGGGGTGCTTCGGGAGTATGGGGTATCGGGCTTGTTGTTACGAGCTATTCGGTCTCTGTACGACCGTTGTGAGAGTTTGGTTCGTATTGCCAACACTCGGTCAGAGTCATTCCCAGTGAGAGTTGGACTCCGCCAGGGCTGCCCTTTGTCACCGATCCTGTTCATAATTTTTATGGACAGGATTTCTAGGCGCAGCCAGGGAATGGAGGGTGTCATGCTTGGTGACCACAGGATCTCATCTCTGTTGTTTGCAGATGATGTTGTCCTGTTGGCTTCATCCAGCAATGACCTACAGCTCTTGCTGGGACGGTTTGCCGCTGAGTGTGAAGCGGCTGGGATGAGAATCAGCACCTCCAAGTCCGAGTCCATGGTCCTCAGCCGGAAAAAGGTGGATTGTCCTCTCCGGGTTGGGGACAGGCTCCTGCCCCAAGTGGAGGAGTTTAAGTATCTTGGGGTCTTGTTCACGAGTGAGGGGAGAATGGAGCGAGAGATCGACAGACGGATTGGAGCAGCATCTGCAGTGATGCGGACGTTGTGCCGGTCTGTTGTGGTGAAGAGGGAGCTTAGTTCTAAGGCAAAGCTGTCGATTTATCAGTCAATCTACGTTCCTACTCTCACCTATGGTCACGAGCTTTGGGTAATGACCGAAAGAACGAGATCGCGGATACAAGCAGCTGAAATGAGCTTTCTCCGTAGGATTGCTGGACTCACCCTCAGAGATAGGGTGAGGAACTCAGTCATCCGGGAGAGGCTCAGAGTAGAACCGCTGCTCCTCCACATTGAAAGGAGTCAGTTGAGGTGGTATGGGCATCTGATTAGGATGCCTCCTGGACGCCTCCCACTTGAGGTGTTTCAGGCACGTCCCACTGGGAGGAGACCCCGGGGCAGACCCAGGACTCGGTGGAGAGACTATGTCTCCCAGCTGGTCTGGGAACGCCTTGGTATCCCCTCTGAAGAGCTGGAGCAGGTGGCTGGGGAGAGAGAAGTCTGGGCTTCTCTGCTTGAACTGCTGCCTCCGCGACCCGGACCTCCGGAAAAGCGGTAGAAGATGGATGGATGGATGGATGGATGGTTACAGGTGCATTTCTAAACTGCTGAATGTTTCAGTGAGCGCTGTTGAAACCATCATTTGGAAGTGGAAAGAACATCATTTTACCATAAACCGGCCACGACCAGGAGCTTCTTGCAAGATTTGTGACAGGGGAGTCAAAAGAATTATCAGAAGAATTATCCAAGAGCCAGAGACCACTTGTGGAGAGCTCCAGAAAGACCTGGAGTTAGCAGGTACTGGTGTTTCAAAGAAAACAATAAGTAATACACTCAACCGACATGGGCTCGATGCACGCTCACCTTGCAAGACTCCGTTGCTGAAGAAAAAGCATGCTGAAGTTTGTTTAAAGCTTGCTGCACAACATTTAGGCAAGCCAAGTAACGTACTGGGAGAATGTAGTCTGGTCAGATGAGACCAAAATTGAACTTTTTGGATGTCACAATACACAGCATGTTTGGAGGAGAAATGGCACCGCATACCCCATCATGGTGCGGGGGTGTTTTTCAACACATGATATGATATCTAGTGAAAATCCCAGGTCAATGGTTCCATCAGAAATATGTTTAATGAGAAAAATGTTGACATGTTCAGTACTTATTTTCTCCGCTGTATAAGGACTGAGCAGTTGTGGGAGCATGGGACAGCTCAAGCGAGCACTTGTCACCATTTTGAGCGTGAGAAATGCACTCATGCTTGGAGGTTTTCTGCTCAAGGTTACTGATGTGCACTCATCCAAACTGGGAATGCACTTTTGCAAAAAAAGGTTTTTGCCTGTGGGTTATTTTATATCCACTATGCTGATAATTCTTTTGACTTTTCTGTCAGAAATCTTGCAAGGAGCTCCTGGTCGTGGCCGGTTTAGGGTAAAAGGATGATCTTTCCACTTCTAAATGATGGCTCCAACAATGCTCACTGGAACATTCAGCAGTTTAGAAATGCACCTGTAACCAATGCCATGATTATGTTTTGCAACAATAAGGGTGCGAAGGGCTAGAGAGAGCTCTTTGCTTCTACCCATCATGAGTTCTTTGTGGTGTGACAATCTGATATTCACAGACCTTTTCAAAGGCTATCAGTCAGGACTTAACCATCCATTCATCTTCTTCCACTTAATCCTTTTGGGTCACAGGGGGCTGGAGCCTATCCCAGCATCTTTGGGCGAGAGGCAGGGTACACCCTGGACAGATCACCAGTCCATCGCAGGGCCAACACAGAGAGACAGACAACCATTCACTCTCACAGTCATACCTAAGGACAATTTAGAATCCCCAATTTGATACCAATTAACCTAACTTGCATGTTTTGGGCATGTGGAAGGAAACCAGAGATATCCCAAAGTAAACCCATGCAGACACAGGGAGAACATGCAAACTCCACACAGATCACTGTTGGTCAGGGGCTGGGATCGAAAAGCAGACCATACTGACAATTTAAAAATCCTTAACAACTGTCTGTCTACGAATAAGAAATGGATGGCAAACAACTTTCTGCATCTAAATACTGACAAAGCTGAGGTCCTCATTGTTACTCCTGACAGTTTAGATCTTAAGGTGGCTAACAGTATTGGGTCATTAAGCTCAAAAGTGTGCTCCAACCTTAAAAATCTTGGGGTCATTTTTGATCAGGGTATGATTCTTGATAAGCATGTCAAGTCTTTGACCCCTACATGTTTTATCCACCTAAGGAACACTTCCAAACTTAGGCCTGTAGTTTTTCACAGTGAATTAGAAATTATTACACGTGCTTTTGTTTCATCGCACCCAGACTACTTTAATTCTCTTTTTACCTGTCTCAATTCCTGCCAACAAAAACCATCTCCACAACATGATCCTGCCACCACCATGCTTCACTGTGAAGACAGTGTTCTCAGCTTGATGAAGGGTGTTGGGTTAATCATAAAATTCTCCTAAAAAGGTTCCAGTACTTTTTAGCTGTACAACAGCTACTGTTTTAGGAGCTTGACACAAAATGAACATATTCTGCCAAAACCTCATTGTGACAGAATATTTTGTCACACGTCAACTCTCGTATTCAGTGACACAAGCCCCTTGCAAGAGTAATGAACTCATTCAACACATTATGTTTCATTAGCCGTTTCCCCCCCACACCCCAACAAGCAGCTGAGACATTCCATAAACACTCAGACTGCCAGCCAGCCGCACAGAGGGTCCTTTGATGGAGCACGAGGGAGGATCACCTCGATCAACGGAGGCACACAGGCTTATGAACATGCCAAACATTTTCTTCTACATGCTAGAGGCTTGAAAAGGAAAAGCCAATGTGAACAGACTAGCATAGTTCCTAAACAAATGTTTTTGCTTTGTTTTCTGATGGGGAGAAACAATAAGAGCCATTCAGGGATTTTACTGTGAGAGCAGCTGGCCCGGCCCACTGATGGCCTGCCAGCTTTGGACCACTTTACCCAGAACCCTGCACAGAAGAACAGGTGTCCTACTCTCTGTCTCACACACACGCACACAGAGAGAGTCAAACTTGGCTGCCCTCAGAAGCCACTTCCTCCTGTAGGCCTGCCTTTACTTTAGGAAAGGGAGAGGCCGAATTCTTCAGCTTCCTTGACCACTAAACCTCAGATGTCGATATCCAGGTACAATGGCAGGCCTGTCTGGGCATCAGGAGAGGGACCTCAAATATTCACGAGTCTGCAATTAACTGCCGGGAGCATCAGTTCGACTACTGCTGAGGTAGCAAGACGGAGGTCTGAGACACACTTTAGTCACCTTTCAGACAGACATGTTCTATTAATGTCACAGCCACCCCAGACAGACAAACCTAGACACTCAAAAAACCCACAAAACAAAAAAAGAACATGGTGCCACAACCTGACTGATGCTAAAAGCATCCTAAAAGACGAGCTCCTGATTTTCAAAGAGGGATTATGATTATACTAATGGGAGATTTATCATTTCCATTTTGGCTGACCTTTTCTTTCACTGTAATGCATTAACTGCGAGACAGTCTACTACACGCTCCCCCGGCCACAAGCATGTCAGCGTCATGACGATTATTAATTATGGCAAAACAAACCCATCAGAGAGCTGGCCTCTTTAAAGGTCCACGGCTAAATCAGACACTCCCTTCACAGCCGAGGCTCGACTATTGGCCTAGTTAACCAGAAATGTGGAGACAACACTTATTCCTCTATTTATAGAAGAAGAAAAAGAAAAAGTCTCATGAGATGTTTCACTTTTAGACTGGACACTTTACTGTCTCACAGAGTGATGCAGCTGAGAGGCAGAAGAACAAGCGTGGGTTTGTTTGTGGGAGTGAGGAGGTGTAGCTAAATGGGAGTCCACTCATTTCACCCGGGCTGGCCACCGAACTCTGCACAAAAACAGACTCGCAGCTCTACAGCGGTCACATATTCCACGGCAGAGAGAAGTACATAAACATATGCACAGAAAGTGTCCTAAACTGTGTATTGTACCTGCAGCACCAAAGTCATACGCAGCTCTTTTGCTTATAAGCAGTGGCTCAATGTGACCTTAGTTCAAATCTCAAATTAAGTGTCAGATTTAGGAGAAAACTTCAGTAAAAATACAAGAAGAAAAGGCTAGTTCCAAAATTACAAGAAAAATAGCACATTAATAAGGAAAAAGTCCGACATTTTACAGGCTTACCACCACAAATTTATTTTAAAAAAAACAAAACAAAAAACAGACCATCAGTGAGAGAAGAGCTCATTCTGGCCTGATGAAATCACGCCAAGAGTGCTCGATCTCCTGAGTTTTGACCCTGAGCTTAACCGAAGCCTGGATGTGTGAGTCTGGTGAGCATCGGGGTAATTGCCTAGGAGGAATAGTGAATCCTGTGAAGTGTGGAAGGACCACACGCCATCACATTAGCTCCTTTCAGCTTAAATAAATCTGGAACTTTTTTCCTTTCAAAATTTGCTACTTTTCCATATAAACTTACAACTTTTTTCCCTCATAAATTTGCAACTTTTTTCATGTAAATTTCTAACTTTTTTCTCATAAGTTTGCAACTTTTTTCTTGCACATTTGCAGCATTCACATGGATGTTGGTTTAATTGTCATTCTATGTAATGCTTTAGTCTTTTTATGTAGACAATGACCTAGGTTTATTTTTTAATGTTTTTTTTTTTTTTTTAGTTGAAAGAGGAGATTTTTTTAAAATTTAATTTTATTTAATTTTTTTAAGTGTTTGAACTCTTCCCCATTACAACAATCAGGACCCCATGACACAATATTGCACAAGGCCCCTAAAAAAGCTAGAAACAGCCCTGGCTCTTAAACATTAAGTCAGCTTTACTAGGCCGGTTCAGTTGTTTTTGGTGGAAGCTGCAGTGCTTTAAGGATAAACGCAACCAACTGCTCCCTAAAAAAATCATAAACCACAACAAAGAGCTGTTTATTGCAAAAAAAAAAAAAAAAACAACCCACACAAACAGGCTCCCTGCCCAGTGCCTAATCCAGCATCGTGCACAGTAATCTTATTACAACATTAGAAAAAAATAAATCCACCTTCTGGTAATCCACAGAGCAGGGTCTACATGAGGCAGCTTTGCCTTGATGTCAGCAACAAGTCTCCTGTGGATAAAAAGCTGCTCTTCAGGTGTCAGACGGAGCGGGACACATTAAAGGGGGGGGGAACTCCAGAGACTTCACACATTAGAAAGTGGCCGGATGCGTTGCTCAGTTCAGTGGAAAAAGGGTGTATTCATACTAGTAGGCAACAGTAGAAAAAAAAATCTGTCAAAAAAATCCCTGCCACACAGCTTTCAGTCGTAACTCAGAGTCTCCATGTGCACAGCAATAAGTGCCTCTGAAAGCTTTAAAATAGACAGAGATAATCAGTAGGTGATTCGTTATTTTTCAACAAGGGGGATGGTCCATGGGGATGGTGATGTTCACTAATTTAGCATAGACGTGATGCAAAAGGAAATGTACAGATTTGCAAGAATAAAGGTGCAAGAATATGACAACAGACACTCATTTTCACTTGAAAAAAGTCACAAATTTTACCATAAGCAAGTCCAAAATTTATAAGAAAAAAGCTTTAAAAATTATGAGAGAAAAAAATCATGATTGACGGGAAAAACACGCTTCCAAGACAAAAAAATTGCAAATTTACACACAATTTTTTTTTTCACCCCAGAGGATGAGAAGAGGAATGACGGTCAATAGAAGCAAGACAGAACACGCGTGAACACAAGGGATTCAGAGAGTAGACGTGGTGAAGGTAGATGAGTTTAAATGCCTGGGGTCAACCAGCCAAAGCAATGAAGAGCGCACAAGAGAGGTGAAGAAGAGTGTCAGAGATGATTTGTTAGGGTAGCACCTCATATAGCTGCAAATGTTGACGAACGTAGCAATTTTTGGATTCACCAACTTTGCTGAGCGGCAAATGCTAAGGAACAGTGAAGAACGCTGTGTTTTGAGGGGTTTGTCAGGGTTCATAAAAGGTTGCAAAACAGTTTGTACACAGTTTTTAAGGTCTTAAACGTGTTACAACCACTTGCAGATGCTTACAACTATTTTGCAAATGTTCGTAACTGTTTGTGGAAAAGTACATTGGTAAAAAAAAATTTTGAAAATGTTCATTTTTTTTTTTTTTTGAGACAAGAAAAACTAGGATCTTAAGAACTGTTTGTGAACTGTTGTGCAACCTTTTACGAATCCTGACAAAACCCCAACAATGTTCGTGAACATTCCTCAGCATTTGCCACTCCGTCAGATACAGGCTTTACAGAACAAGTGGAAGGGAAGGTTTACAAGATGGTTTGGATATGGTGGCAGGGACTAAAAGACAGGAGGTGGAGCTGGCGGTGGCAGAGCTGAAGATGCTAAGATTCTCATTGGGAGTTGAGCAGTTTGGAGGCAAAGCAAGTGAGGCAAGGTTGAGATGGCCTGGACATGTGCAGAGGAGGGACAGTGGATATATTGGACAAAGGGTTTTGAAAATGGAGAAAAAGAGGAAGACCACAGAGAAAATTCATGGATATAGTGAAGGGGAACGTGGAGAGGGTTGGTATGACAGAAGAGGATACCGTACATACTCAAAGATGACCTACACATCTTTCAGAGAAACTGAAGGTTTTCCTTGGATGGTGTCCGACATTGTAACACAGACCCATATCGAATGGATTTGTGTGTTTTAGCCAACCGAGCAGCGTGCTAGCTTATGGTTCATGCTGATTATATCACACACTATCTGCCCATTTGTCACATTCGTTTTGTCAAACAGCTTTGGACTGGATCATCTTATATAACAAAAACACACAACTCTGCTCATCTGCTTAATTTGGATAACACTGTTTTTTGGGGGGAGGGAAGAGGCTCACAGTTTTCCTGCGCCAATCCTCCAATATGAGCTTTCTGCAGTTCAATCCGTCTTGGATGAAGATTTGGCCTCAATCAATGACAATGTACAGTACATCCTCATGGCGCCATTACTTTGTCAAATATTCTGGTAGGGTCTACAATCTGTGGCTACTGAGTCACACGTGGCTCTTAGGCCAATAATAATGTGGCTTCGACAAAAAATACATTTTTTTTAACTCTTTTTAAAAAATTTATCAGGAAAAAGTTCAAATTAAAGTAAGAAACTACACAAATGTACATAAAGGTCACAATTTTTCAACAGAGTCTCAAATTTTAAAAAGTTGCAAATTTATATAAATCAAACCTTAAATTAACACCAAACTTTTTAAAGGGGTCACTGACTAGAAAATGGTGTGTTTGTAGGTTTTAACTGTCTGATGTGTCTATTGGTCACATAATTATCCAAAAAATATCAAAGCAGTCAATTCTCTTAACAAAAAAAAAAAAGCCTTTATCTCATTTTTCTCTCCCAGAAATGCTAAAAACATTTTTGACTCTTCCGGGTAAACAGTATATGTCGTGATTTGACAAAGCCAACCCGCCGCCATCCTTGAGACCCGCCCACTGCTCTGTTATTGGCCCACCTAGCTATCTGTCATGTAGATGGAAGGGGTGCTAAAGGTAGCCTATTAGCCCCTAAACTATTAGCCCCCCAGTTAACACCGGTACCAGGAGGCACCAAATGGGGCACATATTGTTATTTTCCTCATATCTTAGTCACCATAATAGCCATCCTTGTTACCATCTGGTTCATCAGTCCACAGTCCACAATATATCTCAAGTCACTCTGGCTCATCTCCCAATAATTTCACCACAATTTCACAGCAAGTCGCCAGCACTGGCATGCCGGTTGCAAAGGCCAACCTGGCCTGACATAGGTGATACCTACATCGAGACCCGAAGCTGTTGGCTGGAGGCTGCTAGCTCTCATGGCCAGCTCCCTAACCACAATTTTTTGATTTTGATTTTGTATACTTTATTGATCCCCAGAGGGGAAATTGAGGGCATCCACCTGGATGGATGAAGCAGCCACAGTACGGCACTATCCCTTTACCATTCACACACACATTCACACCTAGGGCCACTTTAGAGTCTCCAATTAACCTAACTCCGGGGCTCTATGCGACTCTGCTCCGCTCTTGCGGGCAGCGTAGGGGAGCTACATCATGACGGGGCATCCCCCAGCTGGCCGTGGGAGTGGAGCGGCGTCCGGCAGAGCGAGACACTGCCCTTTGAGATCCCGTGGCTCGGCAGTTTGGCAAACTTCACCTCGGCCAATAGCCTCAGGTCCCAGACCAGGTCGGTTGTGGCAATCGGGGGGGGGGGGGGCGGCATGCAGTGCTAGTGATTTGTTGTGGAATCAGGGCAAAATTATTGGGAGATGGGCCGGAGTAACACAAGATACACCATCAACTGTGGATCAGTGAACCAGCGCCGCTCATCTGCGCTAGAAGGAGGCTAAAAGCTAAAGGCTAGAAGCTAGTCAGCTAATGGCTAACTGACGTAAAAGGGAGGGTGGAGTTGAACAGGCGAAGGATGTTTCTTAAAGTGATAGGCTTTAAATCAAAGAAAGCCAGGAAAAATGCAAATTTGCTTCAATAATTTAAAAAAAATTAAGAAAATGTGAACAAAATATGTCACCAACACTTCACCAAGACATGTGTGAGCTATTAAAATGTGGAAAAGTGCAGTCAATGACCCCCTTTAGAGAGTATCATAAGTTTATGACTTTTGCCCAGTGGACAGAATTGTTGGTACCCTTCTGTTAATGAAAGAAAAACCCACAATGGTCACAGAAATAACTTGAATCTGACAAAAGTGGTAATAAATAAAAAGTCTATGAAAATTAACCAATGAAAATCAGACAATGCTTTTGAATTGTGGTTCAACAGAATTATTTTAAAAACAAACTCATGAAACAGGCCTGGACAAAAATGATGGTACCCTTAACTTAATATTTTGTTGCACAACCTTTTGAGGCAATCACTGCAATCAAACGAGTTCTGTAACTGTCAATGAGACTTCTGCACCTCTCAGCAGGTATTTTGGCCCACTCCTCATGAGCAAACTGCTCCAGTTGTCTCAGGTTTGAAGGGTGCCTTCTCCCGACGGCATGTTTCAGCTCCTTCCACAGATGTTCAATAGGATTTAGATCAGGGCTCATAGAAGGCCACTTTAGAATAGTCCAATGTTTCGCTCTTAGCCATTCTTGGGTGTTTTTAGCCGTGTGTTTTGGGTCATTATCCTGTTGCAAGACCCATGACCTGCGACTGAGACCAAGCTGTCTGACACTGGGCAGCACATTTCTCTCTAGAATACCTTGATAGTCTTGAGATTTCATTGTACCCTGCACAGATTCAAGACACCCTGTGCCAGATGCAGCAAAGCAGCCCCAGAACATAACAGAACCTCCTCCATGTTTCACAGTAGGGACAGTGTTCTTTTCCTGGTATGCTTCATTTTTGCGTCTGTGAACATAGAGCTGATGTGCCTTGCCAAAAAGTTCCAGTTTTGTCTCGTCTGTCCATAGGACATTCTTCCGGAAGCTTTCTGGCTTGTCAACATGCAGTTTGGCAAATTCCAGTCTGGCTTTTTTATGATTTGTTTTCAACAGTGGTGTCCTCCTTGGTCGTCTCCCATGGAGTCCACTTTGGCTCAAACAATGACGGACGGTGCGATCTGACACTGATGTACCTTGACCTTGGAGTTCACCTTGAATGTGTTTAGAGGTTGTTCTGGGCTCTTTTGTTACCATTCGTATTATCCGTCTCTTCCATTTTTCATCAAGTTTCCTCCTGCGGCCACGTCCAGGGAGGTTGGCTACAGTCCCGTGGATCTTAAATTTCTGAATAATATGTGCAACTGTAGTCACAGGAACATTAAGCTGCTTGGAGATGGTCTTATAGCCTTTATCTTTAACATGCTTGTCAATAATTTTTTTTCTGATCTCCTGAGACAACTCTCTCCTCTGCTTCCTCTGGTCAATGTTTAGTGAGGTACACACCATGTCAACAAACAGCACAGTGACTACTTGTCACCCTTTAAATGGGCCAACTGACTGATTACAAGTTTGTAGACACCTGTGATGTTAATTAGAGGACACATCTTGGTTGAACATGTCCCTATGGTCACATTATTTTTAATCTTTTCTAGGGGTACCATCATTTTTGTCCAGGCCTGTTTCATGAGTTTGTTTTTTAAAATAATTCTGTTGAACCACAATTCAAAACCATTGTCTGAGTTTCATTGGTTAATTTTCATAGAATTTTTATTTATTACCACTTTTGTCAGATTCAAGTTATTTCTGTGACCATTGTGGGTTTTTCTTTCATTAACAGAGAGGTACCAACAATTTTGTCCACGGCTGTATATACTATGTATATAACCCAGTCTCATAAATTTACTGAGTTGTACCAGTATTCTTAAAAACTCATCTGATTTTAAGGATCAAAAGCATTTGCAGCTCCTTGCTGATTTTCTTACTTTCATTTTAGGACAAAAACTGTTAAAAATGTCTCCCAACACAGTAACAGTAGCCTGGCTCTGTGGTCGGGAAACACTTTCTCCGGCCTCCACTTCTGTCCTTGGCACTACCAAGTCACTCTGACCACTCTCCTTATCAGCCTTAACAATGTTTTATTGTTAGCATGTCAATAGCAGTGCTCAATGAGTGATTCTCCTATTGTGTCCACACAGAACAACAGGAAACACTGATGGCCGGGCGTTTAGACTGGAAGCCACATGACACACTTAAATCCCCTCGATCCTCCTCATTGAGTGAGTTGCCGTGGCTTTTCTTTTTTTTTTTATATATAAACCTGCCACCCGTAACAAAGAGCCTCCCTGCATTTATCACGCTAGACAAACCCCTTTAAGTTAATTACTCGCCACCAAGGACAACAACGGTGATGCGCGCTGACACAAAAACACTCGGGGTGGACGGGGCAGGGCAATTCTGGAAGCCCGGGGGCATCTGCTGTCTCAGAGCTGCATCTCTGCATCTCTGAGAGAGAGAGAGAGCTACAGCACTCAGCCAGCAAAGAGCAGAGGGGGTGAAAACGAGAGGGCAGGCCAGCTTACAAAGGGTAAAGAAAGACCCGCTGGTAAAAATGCAAAGCCACTGTTGAGGATCAGCGTGTCCGGAGTACATTTCGTAAACGCCCCAATAGCAGCTGATAATCAGGTTTAAAAAGGAGAGAATTAACATCCTCCACGCGCTCAATATGGACCAGGGCTGTGAGGAGACAAAATAAAGCTCTCATTAATGAAACAAGATGAATTTTTAGCAGATGTGGCCTTGTTTTTTTTGGGGGGGGGGGATGTGGGTCACCTCAATCACAATAGCACCGATCCTAAATGATTGCAGGTGCTTTTACCACACCAGTGACTGATCCAGGATCAAGGTCAGCAGAGGTAGGAACACATTTCTGACAGGGATGAGAGCGACCCTTTAGCCTTTACTGGGTCATCTCTACACATCAGACATACTTAAAGGGATCTAAGGTAACTTTTCCTGGCCCCTGGCTGTTTGGAGTGGTACCAAGGTACACACATTTGCTTCTAGGGGTGGGAATCTGAAATTCCCACCCCTAGAAGCACCTCACTACTGAAATACAGTGAGAAAAGATTAATGATGCACCTTTTTTCTATTCAGGATTTCTTTGTTCTCACTGTGTGACTACTTGGTACTTTCAAAACAAAATATGTGTCTTGATCCACTGTAAATTTACTTCCAATACCATTTATTAAAAAATGACTAGAGAGATGAAGACTAGAGAGAAGCTGGCGGCTTCCTGTGGTAATGTATTGCCACTTCCTGTGTTGCTGGCTGTCTGCGTGGTTTGCTCTGTGGTTAGCTCTCCTCATTCTCCTGAGGATTTTTGCCTTTAATTGTATTTTAATCACTTTTTTCCATCTACCGTTAGCTCTCACTTCTGTTTATCAAGCCTCTTGCACCTGTGTGTGCACTCAGTGTCATCTAATCACCCTCATTAGCCTTCTGTTTACCTTTCATCGGTGTTTGTGTTAGCTTTGGGTTAGCCACTAGCTATGGCTACTAGCTCTCCTTCCTCTCCTCTGGTGTGCTCTCTCTGTCAGATGTTTAGCTACACCTCTGCCTCTTTTAGTGATAACGGTAAATGTAATAAATGTTGTCTTTTTGAGGCACTCGAGGCGAGGTTGTCTGATTTGGAATCCTGGCTCCGCTGCATTGAAACACCGTCTGCGCCAGTTAATAATGACGGACGCCCCTTAGCTGCAGTGGAGCACCCTAGCATACGGCGGCCTGCTAGCGATCCTCCGGTCCTCCTCAGCAGCAAGGAGACTGGGTGGGTGACGGTGAGAAGGAAGCCTAGCCGCAAAGCCCCAGTTCACTACCAACCTGTTCATGTTTCTAATCGCTTTTCCCCGCTCAGCGACACACCCGCTGAGGAAAAAACTCTGATCATTGGCGACTCTGTAGTCAGAAATGTGAACCTAGAGACTCCAGCGGCCATAGTCAAATGCATTCCCGGGGCCAGAGCAGGCAACATCGAGTTAAATTTGAAAATACTGGCTAAAAGTAACAGTAAATACTCCACAATTGTTATCCACGCCGGCATTAACAACATCCGACTCCGGCAGTCAGAAGTCACAAAACTTAATGTGGAATCTGTGTGTGACTTTGCAGAAACAGTGTCTGCCTCTGTAGTATTCTCTGGGCCCCTCCCCAATCTGACCAGTGATGACATGTTTAGCTGCATGTCATCCTTCAACCGCTGGCTGTCTGTGTGGTGTCCTGCAAACGATGTGGGCTACATAGACAATTGGAACTCATGTTGGGAAAAACCTGGTCTTATTAGACGAGACGGTGTCCATCCCACTTTGGATGGTGCGTCTCTTTTATCTAACAATCTGGCATCATTTTTATCCAAATTTCCCAAACCGTGACAACTCAGAGGTGGGACCAGGAAGCAGAGTCGCAGTCTTACACGCCTCTCTGCAGTTCCTCTTCATCCGCCACCCCTCAACTTAGCCCCCGTCTTCCCCATCAGAGAATCATTGTCTGCTCCCTCCAAAGTAAATAAAAATATAATGTATAAGTATCCCAAAGTGATTAAACAAAAAGTTGGCAAAACTCAAATTAAACATGAAGCCTCTAAATTGAATGATTTGGCCTCTGTTCCTCCTCATAATTTAAAAATTAAGTGCGGTTTGTTAAATATTAGGTCTCTAACTCCCAAGTCTCCGCTAGTCCATGATCTGTTAATTGATCATCAGATTGATTTAATACCCCTTTACAGAGACTTTGTTAGGACAAGAGGATTACATTGGTTTAAATGAGCATCAACTCCCTCTGGTTATTTACACTGTCAAAATCCCAGAAGTTCTGGTTGTGGAGGAGGAGTAGCAACAATTTACCATTCCAAATTACTAGTTAATGTAAAGCAAAAAACACGTTATAATTCCTTTGAGGGCCTGGTCCTTAGTATTGGGCATTTTAGCAATTTTGGGCTAAACCCAATTTTATTTGCCATAGTTTATCATCCTCCATCAAGCTACTCAGAGTTTTTATCTGAATTTGCTGAATTCTTAGCTGATTTAGTGCTGAAATCAGATAGAATAATTATAGTAGGGGACTTTAAAGTGCTGATGACACGTTCTTGACTTCCTCTAATTTTTCAACACATAATACAATATTACAAAATAGGTTGGTCTGTGCAGTTCTAAGTCAAACAGGCTTTTTTTCACGCGAACATCCGACGTTTTCATGAGCACAACGTCACCCATTGCGTCAGTGGCTCGAAAACCCCCCGACCATGTTGTAACATCATCAACGGAACACAGCGCTTGGCTGCCCTTTGTACACACAGGATGGAAGCGGTTGAAAACATCGACCATGGTTCCAGCACATGTAGTCTGGAATTGGTTTGTGTTGTCCAATCTTCAGACGATTACAGTTCAGAAGAATGGGATAACAATGAAGAATCTGGGGGCATCAAACCGTATAGGTTTGAGCCGTGCCAAGCGGGCATTGTGCCTAGCGAGTCAGACTCAGTGACAGTCAGCTGTTCATGTTTTGTGTGCATCATCTGCCGTGTTGTCAGCCAGCCAATATTGCCAACACTATCACGACGTGTTAGCCACTCCACACAGCCATGGTTCTGTTGCGCCTCTTGTAGCGATGTCGGCTCTGGGGCGCAACTGCGGTTAACATGTCTCCTCTCCATGTTCGTTGGGCGATGTCGGCCCCGAACGCCTACTGTTTGTGCTTCTGTGTATTTTTTGTAAGTCTTCACCTTTTTGGGAATCGTCTGTCGTTCTATATTAAATGTGCTATGGTGAATCCTGTGCTTAAATCCTCGTGTAAATCCTCATTATTTACGTGTAAATCCTCCCTCTCCTTGCGTTCTTACGCAGGGCAGGGAGAGGGCGCATGAAATAACGAGGATTTGCGTGCAGGGTTCACCACAGCACATTTAATATAGAATGACAGACAATTCCCAAAAAGGTGAAGACTTACAAATAATAAAGAGAAACACAAACAGTAGGCGTTCGGGGCCGACATCATCCAGCAAACATGGAGAGGAGACATGTTAACCACGGTTGCGCCCCAGAGCCGACATCGCTACAAGGGGTGCAACAGAACCACGGCTGTGTGGAGTGGCTAACATGTCGTGAGAGTGCTGAAAATACTGGCAGACTAACAGCACAGATGACAATACTATTGACCAGCAGTGCGTTAATGGCAAATGGCCGCCAAAATGTACACGCACTGCTGGTCACGGTGTGATGAGAAGCACCTGGGCGAGGACCGGGAAACATGATCAGCGGGAGTTTGAATCAGCTGGTGATAATGAGAGAGGGGACATGTCCGGACCAGTGAGATGTAAGCATGCAATCACAGAAAGTTAGGTCAAAGCTGCGCGTAAATCCATTAATCCTTCCCCTCCTCCGTGCGCTTCTCCTGCCTAAAAGCGCACCAGGAGGCTTATGACAGTTGAAGCTGAAGCGTGTGATGTGGTCCTGTGTTTATCTAAGCCTGAGACACAACATGAAGACATAGCCGTAAAATTAAAACAAGAAATCAGAGAAACTGTGAGCTACAAAGCTGCTGTCATTCTAGTTAACAACACCGGAGTCTGTCGATTACGTCATTGGGGTGCCACCCTTAAGTTGGTGGGCAGCACCACAGTCCAGTCAGCGGCTGCGGTTTTTTTGATGATAACTAGTTTATGCAGGCACTGTTGTAAATATTATATTGATCATAGACAATGACTTTTGGGTTTACACAACATGCTAAAAAATGTCAAAAACGTGTCATCAGCACTTTAATATACATGTAGATGTAGATGGTGATTGCCTTAATATGGCATTTAATTCAATATTAGACTCGATGGGGTTTTCTCAGAAAGTAGGAAATTCTACCCATTATCTCCACCATATGTTGGACCTTGTTCTGACATATGGCATAAAAATAGAAAATCTGGTAGTGTCTCCTCAAAACCCTGTACTGTCAGACCCTTGTCTGTTAACCTTTGATTTTACTATTTCTGACTATTTGGCTCCTAAAGAAAAATATTACTACAGTAGATGCCTCTCAGATGATGCTGTTACCAAATTTATGCAGATTGTTTCCTTTATGCCATGTGTCAACACAACGGAAATACGCTATAGACAGCTTGCTCCTTCTGTAATTGATAGCATGGTAGATAGTGTTACAGCTTCTCTGCATCAGACTCTAGACATGGTGGCCCCTTTAAAAAAGAAAAAGTCTAATGAGAGATTTCTAACTCCTTGGTTCAACACAGAAACTCGTAGCTTAAAACAGAAGACTCGTCAACTAGAAAGAAAATGGTGCTCCACTAATTTAGATAAAATCTATTTAGCTTGGAGAAATCATCTATTAATTTATAAAAAATCTCTTAGAAAAGCTAGAACGAGTTATTATTCTGCATTAATAGAAGAGAACAAGAATAATCCCAGGTTTCTTTTCAGCACTGTAGCCAGGCTGACAAACAGTCAGACTCTGTCAATCCTAGCATTCCCTTAAAGCTTACTAGTCAGGACTTTATTAACTTTTTCAATATTAAATTTCATCTATCAGAGATAAAATCAGTCAGATTCTTCCCACCGTTAACTTAAATACAGTAACTACTACAACTCCTTCAATTGATATCTGTTTGAATGAGTTTACTCCAATTGACCTTTTAGAGTTAGACAAAATAATTTCCTCATCCAAGCCCTCAACTTGTACCAGGGGTCTCAAACTCATTCCATAAAGGGCCAAGACCCTGCAGGTTTTACCTCCACCCAGTGTCCTCAATAGGTGATTTCACTGAATTTCTTCCCACTGATTGCTGATCAATGAAAACACTTGCTGAAGACACTGGGTGGCGGTAAAACCTGCAGGGTCTTGGCCCTCCATGGAATGAGTTTGAGACCCCTGTTTTAGACCCTATTCCTACCAGGTTATTTATAGAAGTTTTCCCACTTATTGGTAGCTCTATTCTTCAAATAATCAATTCTTCATTAACTTTAGGTCATGTACCACAGGCTTTTAAAACTGCTGTAATTAAACCGTTACTCAAAAAGCCAATGCCGGATCCAGGAGTTTTAGCTAACTATAGACCAATCGCTAATCTCCCTTTCATTTCAAAAATCTTAGAAAGAGTTGTTGCTACGCAATTATTTGACCACTTGCAGGGAAATGGTTTATTTGAAGAGTTTCAATCTGGGTTTAGAATCCATCATAGTAGTGAAACAGCCTTAGTGAAGGTCACTAATGACCTCCTGATCGCATCTGATAATGGACTTCTTTCTGTACTTGTCCTTTTAAACCTTAGTGCAGCTTTTGATACTATCGATCATAATATTCTACTTGATAGATTAGAACACTATGTTGGACTTAATGGAACTTCGTTGCAGTGGTTTAGATCTTATTTATCTGATAGGTTCCAGTTTGTTCATGTCAATAATGAGTTTTCTTTCAACTCAAAGCTCAGTCATGGAGTTCCACAGGGATCTGTGCTAGGCTCTACTCTTTTTAGTTTATATATGCTTCCATTAGGCAACATTATTAGAAAGCACTGTATACATTTTCATTGTTATGCAGATGACACACAATTATACCTGTCAATGAAGCCAGATGATAGTAATTAATTAGCCAAGTTAGAAGCCTGTCTTAAGGAAATCAAAGCTTGGATGACTTGTAATTTCCTGCTATTAAATTCAGATAAGACTGAAGTCATTCTTGTTGGTCCAAAAAACCTTAGAAATACCTTTCCAAATCAAACTTTTAGTCTGGATGCGGTTACTCTTTCTCTTAATAGCTCTGTGAGGAACCTTGGAGTTATTTTTGATCAAGATCTGTTTTTCAATTCACATAACTAACTAACTAACTAACCTGCACTTATATAGCGCTTTTCTAGTCACAAAGACCACCCAAAGCGCCCCCATTAACACTAACCCTCCACTCCAAGGGCCCACAGGAAACAGATATCTAGGGACAATTCAGAACAGCCAACCAACCTAACATGCATGTTTTTGGCATGTGGGAGGAAACCGGAGAAATCCCGGAGTAAACCCACGCAACACGGGGAGAACATGCAAACTCCACACAGATCACTGTTGGTCGGGGGCTGGGATCGAACCCACGATCCCATGATCCCCACAATCCCCCGGCCAAGGGTAAACTGTGCTGCCGCAGTGCTAACCACTGCGCACCGTGCAACATATTAAATTTGCTTCCAAGACCGCCTATCATTTGCGTAATATTGCCGAGATTAGGAGCATCTTGTCTCAGAGTGATGCTGAGAAACTGATCCACGCTTTTGTTAGCTCTAGATTAGATTATTGTAACTCTTTATCAGGTTGTCCTAAAACATCTTTAAAAAGTCTTCAGTTGATCCAAAATGCTGCAGCAAGAGTTTTAACAGGTACTATTATATTATATTTTAACAGGTATTAGTCACTTCCAGCGCCACACAAGTAGGCTGCCTTTTTGCAACAGCGGATCAATTTCTTCCTATTTCTATTTACTATCTGGCTCTCTTGCTAATCTTTCTGTTTCGGCGACACCTTTATCCATCACAGACACGTAGATCGCCCAAATGTCTCCTGAGCCAGCAGACGGAGCCACTGTTTCTTGTGGGAGGCAGTACAATAGGGACCAGCTGTTAGCACTTAACCGGCCCACGATGCTAACGCAAAAACTCGACATACCGGGAGAAATAAGACGGAAACGGCGTGGATGTCGTGCTGGAATAAGACGGCGGGCGAGGAATATAAGGTACAGACCCGCCCTCCCATCCGTTATTATGGGAAATGTACGATCGCTACTCAGAAAAACAGATGAGCTAGCGGCTATCTCCCGCTACGATAGCATAT
This sequence comes from Pholidichthys leucotaenia, assembly GCA_020510985.1. Classification (NCBI taxonomy): domain Eukaryota; kingdom Metazoa; phylum Chordata; class Actinopteri; order Cichliformes; family Pholidichthyidae; genus Pholidichthys; species Pholidichthys leucotaenia. Next base: position 173,189,296 of record CM035838.1, on the reverse strand, counting down.
ACAGGGAGTGTAGCCTGATGCTATTCACGGAGACGTGGCTAACAGAACTAGCAACAGATGCTAACATTGAACTGGAGGGTTTCCACGCAATACGGGCAGACCGAACACCAGACAGTGGGAAGGCAAGGGGCGGAGGAGTGATGATGTATGTCAATAACAACTGGTGCAGACCGGGACATATCACGGTTAAACAACAACACTGCAACAAAGACATGGAGTTGTTAGCTGTTAGCATGCAGCCTACATATCGCCCGAGGGAATACTCACACGTGATCTGCATTGTTATTTATGCAAATCCGACAGCGAACGCTGGGACAGCGGGTGACATCATCCACTCAGTAACTGGCAGGCTGCAGACAGAACACCCAGATGCTCTTCTCCTCATCTCAGGCGATTTCAACCATATTTCACTGTCTCCCATTCTACCCACGTTCACCCAGTATGTCACATGCCACACTAGAGATAATAAAACACTGGACTTATTCTACGCAAACACTAAGGAGGCGTACACCTCATCACAACTCCCCCCACTCGGGAGATCGGATCACAACTTGGTTCATCTCCTGCCGGTGTACAAACCCCTAGTGCACAGACAACCTCCAGTCATGCGCACAGTGAAGTTATGGTCTGAGAAGGCAATGGACGCTCTAAAGGACTGTTTTGAAACCACTGCCTGGGAGCAGCTCTGCGATCCACATGGTGAGGACATCGATGGCCTCACTCACACCATCACGGACTACATCAGCTTCTGTGTGGACAACACCGTACCCACCAAGACCATACGGTGTTGCTCGAACAACAAACCCTGGATCAACCCTGAGATAAAAACACTTCTGAGAGAGAAGAAGAGGATCTTCAGGTCGGGGAACAGGGAGATGCTGAAGTCCGTACAGAGGGAGCTGAGGAGGAAGATCAGAGAAGGCAAGGACAGCTTCAGGAAGAAGATGGCAGACAAGCTGCAACAGAGCGACATCGGTGGGGTCTGGAGAAACCTTAAAACCATCTCTGGGCTCCAGAATACCTCCCCCCAGGCCACGGGGGGCAGGGAGTGGGCGAACAATCTGAACCTGTTTTTTAATAGGTTTGACCAACCGCCCTCCCCCCCCCCGACTGCACAACAACCACTGCTGCCTCTAAAGACATCGAGTCCTGCTGCCCACACCCCACTCCACCAACACCCCCACACTCCCAACACACAGCCCCCCAACATGACCCTCACTAAGACCCAGGTGAGGACGGAGCTGAGGAAGATCAAGGCGAGGAAGGCCTCGAGACCGGATGGCATCAGCGCAAAGCTCCTCAAGTCCTGTGCAGACCAGCTGTGTGGGATTGTGGAGCTCATCTTCAACCTGAGTCTGAAGCTGGGGAGGGTACCACAGTTGAGGAAAACATCTTGTGTGGTACCTGTACCAAAGACTTCCCACCCCAAAGATCTGAACAGCTACAGACCAGTGGCCCTGACGTCCCACATGATGAAGACCCTGGGGAGACTGCTCACCTCCGCCCCCTGGTGGGACCAGCGATGGATCCACTCCAGTTCACCTACCAGCATGGCACTGGGGTGGAGGATGCAGTGATCTTCCTTCTTCACCGTTCTCTGTCCCACCTGGAGAAGCCCGAGAATGCGGTGAGGATCATGTTCTTTGACTTCTCCAGTGCTTTCAACACCATCCAACCGATGATCCTGAAGGACAAGCTGCTGTGAGCAGGGGTGGACCAGCACCTGTCATCATGGATCCTGGACTACCTCACTAACTGGCCACAGTTTGTAAGAACCCGGGACTGTGTGTCCGACACGATCATCGGCAGCATGGGGGCCCCCTAGGGAATGGTTTTGGCTCCCTTCCTGTTCACCCTTTATACTGCGGACTTCTCACACAACACAACACACTGCCATCTACAGAAGTTCTCTGACGACTCTGCGATCGTTGGCCTCATTTCCAACGGAGATGAAGCTGAGTACAGAGGACTTATCCAGGACTTCGTGGACTGGGGCCATCGGAACTGCCTCCAGATCAACGCGAGGAAAACTAAGGAGCTGGTGGTGGACTGCCGCAGGCAAGGACAACCCCTCACAGCACCAGTAAACATACAGGGAACAGACATCGAGATGGTGACATCCTACAAGTACCTGGGTGTTCATCTGAACAATAAACTAGACTGGTCACACAATACTGACGCACTCTACAAGAAGGGACAGCGCAGGCTGTTCCTACTGAGGAGACTCAGGTCTTTTGGTGTACAAGGGGCGCTGCTGAAGACATTCTACGACACGGTGGTGGCATCAGCCATCACTTTTGGAGTGGTCTGCTGGGGCAGTGGCATTACAGCAGCAGATAGGAAGAGACTGAACAAACTGATCAAGAAAGCTAGCTCTGTCCTGGGGCAGCGCCTTGACCCAGTGGAGGAGATAGGAGAGAGAAGGATGGTGGCTAAACTGTCATCTCTGCTGGAGTCCGAGTCCCACCCTATGCAGGACATACTGAACGCACTCAGGAGCTCAATTAGCAGCAGACTACATCATCCTAGGTGCACAACTGAGAGGTTTCGCAGGTCCTTCCTACCTACGGCTGTCAGACTGTACAACCTAAGCAGGGCTGCTCGCAGAGATAGCAAAAAAACATGATGACCTAATAGTATTGAATGCAAAAGACGCAATAGACTTACACAATGGTCCCTTCCAGTATACAACTAGGACAATATCGGTCGCTACGGAGGGTGACAATATGTATGGGTAAATATTCATACTATGTAGGACAACTAAGCAGACGGTTATGCTGTTTATTCCATCCAGCTACAATGCTCCGCACTGTATGTATATATATTTATATATTTATTCCATCTAGCTACAATGCTCTGCACTGTGTGTTTATATATTTATACACTACCGTTCAAAAGTTTGGGGTCACCCAGACAATTATTTTGCGTTTTCCATGAAAAGTCACACTTATTTACCACCATGAGTTGTAAAATGAATAGAAAATATAGTCAAGACATTGACAAGGTTAGAAATAATGATTTGTATTTGAAATAATATTTTTTTCCTTCAAACTTTGCTTTCGTCAAAGAATCTTCCATTTGCAGCAATTACAGCATTGCAGACCTAACATGATTGCACAAGGGTTTTCTAATCATCCATTAGCCTTCTGACCCAATGAGGAAACACAATGTACCATTAGAACACTGGAGTGATAGTTGCTGGAAATGGGCCTCTATACACCTATCTAGATATTGCACCAAAAACCAGACATTTGCAGCTAGAATAGTCATTTACCACATTAGCAATGTATAGAGTGTATTTCTGATTAGTTTAAAGTTATCTTCATTGAAAAAAGTGCTTTTCTTTCAAAAATAAGGAAATTTCTAAGTGACCCCAAACTTTTGAACGGTAGTGTATATCTATATGTACATATGTATATTCGCTGCTCTTGTTTTTCTTGTCTTCTTGATTGTTGCTCTGAGTGTTGCTATCCCTGTGCTGTTGCAATCCTGGAATTTCCCCATTGTGGGACTAATAAAGGCTTATCTTATCTTATCTTATCTTATCTTACTAGAAAGAGAGATCATATCTCTCCGGTTCTGACCTCCTTTCATTGGCTTCCCATAGAGTTTAGAATTAAGTTTAAAATCCTTCTCACTTTCAAAGCTCTAAACAATCAGGCCCCTTTTTATTTAAAAGAGCTGATACTACCCTATTATCCTAACAGAGCACTACGCTCCCAAAATGCTGGATTACTTGTAATACCTAGAATCTCCAAAAGTACAAAGGGAGGCAAAGCCTTCAGTTATCAAGCTCCTCTCCTGTGGAACCAGCTGCCAATCTGGATTTGGGAGTCAGACTTGAGCTCTGTTTTTAAGAATAGGGTTAAAACCTTCCTTTTGGATATAGCCTACAATTAGGGAGGGATCATGTGTCTCTGAACCCTCACTTAGTTATGCTGCTAATAGGTTTAGACAGCCGGGGGACCTCCAATAATGCACTGGGCTTCACTCCTTTCTTCACTCTCAATGAAATATTTTTTTTTTGCTGGTCATTAACATCTGTTTGTTCTCTCCCATAGATTGAGTCCCCACCGTGCTGTTTGCTCTCTACATGTCTGCTCTTTTCATGTTCTCTATCCCCTCACCCCCCCCAGCCAGTCGCAGCAGATGACTGCCCCTTCGTGAGCCTGGTTCTGCTGGAAGTTTCTTCCTGTTAAACGGGAGTTTTTCCTCTCCACCATCGCCAAGCGCTTGCTCACAGGGGATCGCCTGATTGCTGGGGTCTTTCTGCAATTGTGGGGGTTTCCCCTACAGTTGAAAGTGCTATGAGATGACTGTTGTTGTGAAATGGCACTATATAAATAAAGTTGAAGTATGAAGTCAACTGGAATGTTCCATTTAACTAGCATATATCCCACCCCAGGTACCACAGCACCTGGTTACTTCTTCTTCAGCTCCAACACAGACAGACATGTTTTGCTGCTGACCTCTGAACATTTTAAAATCAATTCTCTGACATTCGTGCATTGATTCAGAATCTTCCATTTGTGTCGATTCAATGGCTCTAAAAAGGGATTATTGATGCTTTCCTATTCTTTCTGTGCTCCATAGCCAGCTGATATCACTGACCTCCCACCAAAGTTTTAATTGTCCCACAGATGTTAACCCTGAAACCAAGATGGACGCCTCCAGAAAAGCTGGCTAGTAGCTAGCTCTAGTGCTAACGCTTTCAGAATGCCAACATACTGTATACAGAATCATTCTGAGGAACGTCTCTTCACAAAATGAAAAGAAGAAATAAAGCGCCCGAAGTACGTATGTTTTTCATCTGTCTAAATTACATTTTGACTGCGTTAGACAGTTCTTCAGAACCAAGAGTGGGTGGGGTTCTGACTTTAAGAATTCCACAATGTTTACCCTACTTCAGCAGCAAAAAGTCCAACTTTATGGCCCAGAAGTACTCGGGCACATCCTAATTTGCATTGCTCCAACATTTAGGAATGCACTGTATTTCCTGCACCTGTTATTTGTTTCCCCCATTTTAAACAAATATGTGTACCACTAAGGTATGCTATTGCTTCTCCAAGACAGCAATGTCAACATTAGGGCTGTCTTGATAATTACTAACTCAATTTATCATACGATACATAAAAATAAAGTCATATCATCGTGTACGAGCGTGTTTGTTCACATTTTGAACCAATTTTTCAGCCAGTCACGCTGCTTCTGTCCCTCTAATATCAGTCAGCAAGCACTCTATAGGAGGCGGGGCCCATGCACTCACAGCAAGGACAGCAAGAAAAAGTGAACCAGGTGGCCAAAGGGTTAGGGTCCATGCACTATGGAGTTTGTCCGAACCAAGCCTAGAAGTCTGCTTCTTTTAAACAATAAGACTGCATTGTGCTGCATACTCCTCGGCTTTGACTCAATTGGAAAGACTAACTTCAACCCTGCTCATGAGACCACACTTCTCATAAACCATCAGCGCTTACCAATGGTGTAAAGCCACAGGATGTCGGTCATATGTGATGATGTTTGTGCAAACAGTAGCAGAGCTTCAGTCTGGCTGTGTGAGTGCAGGACCACCTATGGGGAAAGTTTCCTGACGACAGTACAATTCCAGAAAGTTTGCAAGAGGTCGTGGGTGCAAATCCTGGATGAGCCCCCAATTTGTTATAACTAGACTCTTAGGCCACAACAACAAAGAAAACATCCAAGTTCTGCAAAATGAAAAGGATGTTTGTTTACAAAAACTGAAAAATAATATTGCAATGACGTGGAAAGTAAACTAAAGTGATGGGTGCCATCAGGTGTGCTCAGACCATTTCCCCATAAATGGCATTGTGCCACTTCTTGATATCGCATGATTACTGGGTAAACTTGCAGAAAGTAATGATAAATGACTGACAACTATCCTAGAGCCTCAACAGCCGTGCAAATATAAAGCTGCTACCTGATGGGTGAGCCGTTACCAGATTTCCACAGTGTCAGCTCAGGAAAAACATCCTTTGGCATCTTGAAAAGAAGAAGAGCACTCTGAGGTGAGTGCAATATCCCCTGCCTCCGTTCCCTTTGAAGATCCCAATACTTATTGATGGAGAGCAATGTTCAACTTTTCAATTTAATAATAATAATAATAATAATAATAATGGATTAGACATATATGGTGCTTTACATGTCAAGTGACATCTCAAAGCGCTTACAGTGAGTCCATTATTCATTCACTCCAGACAGATATTGGTAGGGGTAAGCTACTACTGTAGCCACAGCTGCCCTGCGACAGACTGACAGGAACGTGGCTCCCAATCCGCACCAACGGCTTCTCCGATCACTACCGAACATTTATACATATTCATACCCAGTGTCATGGACACTGGAGGCAAGGTGGGTAAAGTGTCTTGTTCAGGGACACAACGGCAGAGTGGCTGGGGACAGCAGGATTTGAACCGCCAACCCTCTGGTTACTGGACGACCCACTCTACCTCCTGAGCCACTGCCGCCCACATTTCCCTCCTCCATTCCATTTTGTGCTGAGCACCAAGCTGGATGGCAAGAAGTTCCATTCTTATATGGTCTTTTGGCATGACCCGGCCAGGACTTGAACCCCAATCTCCCAGTTGTAGGGAGGATGCTCTACCTCTAGGCCACCACTCTATTGGCAGAACCAAATTATGATAAGTCCATCATCCATGAATATACAACAAAGTATACAACCCATAGTTGTAGGGTAGGATCCCAAGGTAAATCTGTGTAGGATGTTTGGTGACCCTAAAGCAGGGGTGTCCAATCATGTGCCACGGAGGGCCAAGACCCTGCAGGCTTTACCTCCAACCAGTGTCTTCAACAGCAGATTCCACTGAATTTCTTCCCACTGATTGCTGATAAGTGAAAACACCTGCTGAAGAGACTGGGTAGAAGAGAAAACCTGCAGGGTCTTGGATCTCCATGGCACATGATTGAACACCCCTGACCTAGAGAGCTTTACACGTTCTATAGTAAGACAGCATAGGGAGTGCCAGCCTTGACCTTTGACCTTTTAACCCCAACCAAGTCAGAGGTCACGGTCTCAGAATGAACCTGTGTACCAGATTTTGTGGCCCTAGCTTTACTCGTTGTACAGTAATAAGACATAAGGAATGCTAACCTTGATCTTTGATCTTCTGACCCCAAACCCATAGTCAGAGGTCAGGATCCCAAGGTGAACCTGGCTTTATTTGTTATTGAGATATAGTTTATAAGCCATTTTGATGCTGACCTTTGACCTTGCAATCCCAAAACCAGTCACACTTGTATCGTTTGGTGACCCTAGCTTTACTCGTTGTGCAGTATAAGACATAGGGAATGTTAACTTTGACCCCAAACCCATATTCTGAGGTCAGGATCCCAAAGTGAACCTATGTACCAGGTTTGGTGGCCCTAGCATTACTCATTTTATAGTAATAGTAAATTTAGCATTTACCATTTACCACAGTGCAACTGCAATGTTAACTTTGACCCCTTGACCCCAAACCCATAGTGAGGTGAGGGTGTAAGTCGTCCAAGATGTGTATCAGATACAACTACTGTATCGATTTGAAAAGCCTACATACTATTGTGTTTAGAAGATTTAGGGAAAATCTAACCTCTGACCTTTCACCTCAAGCTTATCCGATGAGAGTGAAATTGCAATATGCGCATCATCAGAGTCAATCAAACCATGGTACCAAGTTTCAAAACATTTGGAACAGAACTGTAGAAGGAGTTCATTTTACAAGACAGTTACTGTCTATGAAGTGAGGTGAAACAGGAGGTCATAGGTCAGGGACTACAATTACTGCAAAAATCATCCGATCAGAACCAAATTTCAATACCTAAGTTTAAAAACAGTCGGAACAAAAACTGTAGGAGGAGTTGATATCACAAAAGTGGGACAGATGGATGGACTGACGCATAACATAAACCCCTTTTGGGCTTCAGCTGGCGGGAGATAATAAAAAGGCAACATAGAGTTTCTGAAAATATTTGAGATGAGAAATAAGATGTTTGGTTTCTGAATCAGTTTTTGACAACAACTGCTAGTTTAATTGCTTAAAGTTGGATTTACAGTGGATATAAAAAGTCTGTACACCTGTGTTCAAATGCCAGGTTTTTGTGATGTAAAAAAATGAGACCAAGATAAATCATTTCAAAACTTTTCCACCATTAATGTGACCTATAACCCGTTCAACCCAACTAAAAAACAAACTGAAATCTTTTAAGGGGAAAAATACAAAATAAAAAACTTACAATAACCTGATTGCATAAATATGCACACCCTTAAACTAATACTTTGTTGCAGCACCTTTGGCTTTTGTTACAGCACTTAGTCTTTTTGGGTAGGAGTCTATCAGCGTGGCACATCTTGATGTGACAATATTTGCCCACTCTTCTTTGCAAAAATGCTCCAAATCTGTCAAGATTGGGAGGGCATCTCCTGTGCACAGCCCTCTTCAGATCACCACACAGATATTCGATCGAATTCAGGTCTGGACTCTGGCTGGGCCATTCCAAAACCTTAATCTTCTTCTGGTGAAGCCATTCTTTTGTTGATTTGGATGTGTGCTTTGGGTCATTGTCCTGCTGAAAGATGAAGTTCCTCTTCATCTTAAGCTTTCTAGCAGAAGCCTGAAGGTTTTGTGCCAACACTGACTGGTATTTGGAACTGTTCAAAATTCCCTCAACGTTGACTAAGGCCCCAGTTCCAGGTGAAGAAAAACAGTATCCTCTTTGGACGAGGCCGGTGCTCATATGGTCGTGTATATACTTCATTTCTGTTGTCTACCAGGCCAAGCTGTTGATGCATGTGCGCAAGTGTCATTTGTGGTTTCCACAAATGCACAAATGCACTAACACACCAGTTTGTTCACCAGCTACAGTATATAAAAGTGAAGAAACGAGAGACTGACGTACATTTTTTGTAGCAACAACAATGGCATCTTTTTGATGAAAAGGAGGAATCACTGTTTTCCAATGCTCTTCTCCTCTCAAGCTGCTACAAAACAATTCACGTATGTTTATTTTCATCTTCCTCATCTTCATCTACTTTGATTTTGTATGCTGTGTCGGTAGTGCCACAGTGTGAATGGGAGGTTCAATCTTGTGCATGTGCACTCAATGTGCCCAGGCAATGTGGTCACAAAATTTGGGCTGCATGCGGACATCCACGGAAAGGTCTGTGGACGTCCGCAGAAGGGGTCTGCAGAGCATAGCGGACTGGAGACGATGACGTAATTTTTGTCTCTTAAGCCTAGCGGTCAAGCAGGAGGTGGAATGTGCAGCATGAATCCAGGTTAACACATGCTCCCTGTAGCTGGTTGCACCAGATTTGCATAAAGCAGACTTCAGATTTATATGTAAATGAGGCCCTGGCAATTTCTCTTGAATTGTGATGCACCGCTACCAAAGTGGGGAAACCACAGACCTTGCAGAAAAGTACCATAAGGCATAAATATTGCATTTTCTTTCTTTCTTTTCACTAATACGATCACTGTAGTAGCACCTGCTTCCTTGATTTCAGTGAATATAGTCCTGCTGAACTTCAACAGGCATCCTCTTCCTGTTTAATCTACGTAAACACTGAAGTACTGACAATGTTGTTGTGAAATCAGTTTGTGAGTAAAAGCAGCATTTCTAAATCATGGATTTGTAAAACGGGCTTTTAAAATATTATACAGTAGGTTTGAAAATTATTTATTCAAAAACATTGCAGTGGCTGAAACAGGATTAAAATGGCAATCCTGAAAAAAAAAAATAAAATTAGCGGGTTTGTTTTGAGGGACGCCTTACCCAGATCTCCTTGAACACTGTTGTCATGCAATGTCCTGCTGGACGTGGTGGAGTCCCCATCACTGGGCCAGATCTGGACCATTTTCCTGACCCCGATGATGGAGGCCTCGCAAACCTGCTGCTTCAGAAGTTTATGAGACAGAGGTGTGGGTGGGCTGCTGCTGTCAAAAGACTGCTGGGAGTGCTGGGACGGCGAGCGGCTCTTGTCCCTGTACATATGATAGGTGGTGGCACTGGGGGACACGTGGCTAGACTGACCAGAGGAGAAGTCCTCCTCACTGGATGTCAGGTTCTCGTTGGAGCTGCAGTCCGGCGTGTAGCCTCCCCCGACGTCATCAAACCCCCCGGGGGAGTAGGACCGCCTCGGCCAGGTGTGGTGCATCTCCTCTTCTATGCTGTGGTCCCTGATGTGGATGACCCGAGTGTCCCCCTCGGCCATCATCCCCCCAACATAAACACTTGTGTAAGGCTGACACTCAACAGGCTGCCGCTCAGACTTTCCCCCCTTGACCTCAGCGTCGTCATGTGACCCGTTGTAGGTGCAGCTCCCCTTGGCGGACCTGTTTCTCTGAACCGCCTTGCCGATGTCCCCCGTGGCGGCAGACAGGTTCCCCGGGAGGGAATGAAGGGACCTCTTCTTCTCCATCTTCATGGCCTGACAACCCAGGCTGCTGATCTTCTCCGAGACCTCCCTGTCATTGACTCTGACCAGCCCTCGCTCGTGGTGGTACTCCATGTTGACGTAGAAGGGCTTCTCCTGGCCGCCCACCACCGACAGCCCTCTGCCCTCCCCGGCTGTGTGAGAGTTGGCCCTCCTGATGCGTTCAAAGTTGGACCTGAGAGCTGCCACTGAGCCCGGGCCCACTGGGAAATCAGGGACCTCCGACTCCTGGGAGACAGGTGACACCCCACACTTCTGTATGACGGGGGACACACTGTCCACCTCCACGTCCGGACTTGGGTTGCACCTTGACGTCTTGCCAGATCCCCTCTTCTGCTGCTCATCTGCTCTGGACCTCTGGCTGTCCGGCTCATCACTCACCTCACTCGTCTCCTTAAATCCCCATCTCTGCCCATCATAGGACTTCCTCTCTTTGGCGAGCAGCGTCTGCAGGTAGATCATCCGAAAGCGCTCCTTCTTCACTTCATTCTCCAGCTGGTTGATGGACGACTTGCATTTGTCCAGCTCCTGCTTGATGTCCCCCACTGAGTTCAGCTCCATGCAAGGGGGGTCAGACTCTGGGAACTGTGCCCTCCATGCCTCCACAAACCCTGCCGGTTCAACCATGACGAAATCACTCTGAAATAAACTGTTCACGCAGCTAGACACATAATATATATAAAAATGGTGATTTCTGAAGCTGGATTTGATACAGCTTCCATGGTGCTTCTGTGGGGCATTTGCAAAAAAAAAAAAAAAAAAAAAAGTTAATAGGTGAAAAACAAGAATAACATCCCACAAGGGTCCAGCCTCTTTTCTCCTACAGCTGAATCCTAAAAATGTAAACTTGTCCTTGTCTTGCGCTCGATCTGGTCTATTCCCTGCTGGTGTGCGCCTTCCTCTGCGTTCTCCGTCAGACTGAGTCTCAGCTCTGGTGTTTCTGCTCTCAGTCGAGGAGAGGAGGGGCTTCACTGAGATTTAAACACAGAAAACAATGAATCATCAATGGTGCTTTTTCTACACCAAAACAGAGCAAATAGATGCAACACTGAAGCAAGCAGAAGACTACACAAACAGCTACATGTAGCCAGAAAAGTTAAATACAATAACTTAAGAGGAAACAAACTACTCACGGAATGATGGGGGGGGGGAGGGGGGAATGGTCACAGCTCAGGTGGGTGAAGTCCTCTTGTGTTGGTCGGTCGGTGTCAGCAGCAGGGTTGTTTCTGAATCCTGTGGAAAAAACTCAGTAATCCGGACTAATTCGCAGGCGGCGTCGGGCACGTACCACAGCACAGTCCCTCCAGTTACAGTCCGAAAACTCCGGGTAATCCTACCAAAGTTGTGTTGCAATTTCTATCAAAAGTCACGGGCTTCTCATGAGGAAATGTCGCCACCTATCGGCTGATGTGGTCAGTGGACTGCAGGCTGGAGATGAAATGAAAATTAAAAATTATTTTCACATTTTATATTGTCAATGTAATATTCACACTGTCCAACTGTAACAAAAAATGCGAAGCATAACTTACAAAATACTACACTAAATTACAAAATACATGCTTCCAGTAAACTGTGCTTCATAGATAGATAGGCTTAAATAAAACATGCCCCCCCAACCTGGGAAAAAAAGAGAACTATCCCCCCAAATCATCACAAACCTTTTTTATATCATGTTGCATAACTGAATAAAAGGCATTTGAAACACCAATGCTAAACATAAATACTTTTTTCTTGAAAATTTGCAGCTTTTCTCATAAATTTTTAAACCTTTTCTTCATTAATTTACTACATTTATTTGTACATTTACAACTTTTTTTCTTGTAAATTAACATTTTTTTTGTTTTAAATTTGAAACTTTTTTCTTGTGGATTTTTTTTTTTACTTTTTTGTAAATTTGCAACTTGTTTTTCACATAAACCCAGTACTTTTTTAAATCTTAAACCTGTAATTTTTCTTTTAAATTTGCAACTTTGGTTTTGTAAATTTGCACCTTTTTTTGAAAATTTATAACTTTTTCATTTTCATTCACCTTTTTTTGAAAATTTATAACTTTTTCATGTATGTGTGCAATTTTTTTTGTAAATTTTCACCTTTTTTCTTGTAAATTTGCAACTTTTTCTTGTAAATTTGCACCCTTTTTCTCATAAATTTGCTACCTTTTCTCGTAAATATTACCTTATTTATTTATTTTATTTGTTTATTTGACAGGGACAGTGCAATAAACATAGACAATCAAATGACAATCAATCTAATGTGTTGCACAAAGAGTGTATAGCTATTAGCTAATTTGCAACTCTTGTCCCTGGATGGCCTTTAGAAAGAAGAAACAAGTAAAAAGAAAGAAGGATAAGGAAAAGAAAAAATGAAAACAGAATAAACAATAACCACATACATCAATGCAAAAAAGATTATAAATACACAATATAAATATATAAATATATAAATACACAATTTTCTTGTAAATTTGTAGCTTTTCCTCATAATTTTGTGACTTTCTCTCGTAAATTGGTAATTTTATCTTATAACTTTCCAACTTTTAATTTATACAATTGTGACTTGTGAATTAACTTTTTTTTAATCATATTTTTCCGCCTTATTCATGCTGCATTTCCCCTCTAGTCCGCTTTGGTCCGTGTGCGCTTTGGTCGAGCCCGGCACGCACGCGGCGCTGTTTATGTTCACTTTTGTCCATCTGCCCAGGCCAAGCAGTTAACGCATGCGCACAACCATTATTTGTAGTTTCACTCCTTCCCGATAGGTGGCGCCAATGTGCTGATGCACCAGGATTTTCACTAACGAAGAAACACTGCTTGTTTTCTGCTGCTTGACTTCCCCGTTTTCATTCCTTTTCCACGAAGATGCTGCTGCTGCTGCTGAAGTATTTATGTATGATTCATGTATGTTTTTTTTTTATTGAACCAACTGTGGTATATATGACTCTTATATCCCATATCTACATATGTTAGAACAAGTGGAAATGTTTTGTGACAGCATATGTAAGGAACTTCACACCTGGAAAGGACAAAGGATCTCCCCCGCCGGGTTAAAGTCAATGGACCTCCCAAGACGCGGCAGCGGAGATGGACTTGACACTTTTACCCCCTAAGGTGAGAGGAGGAGTTCCCATCACCTCCCAAGACAAGGAGAGGAGATAGCAGAACAATGGGGGGGTTAAGATAACGGGGGGGATGTCAGCTTTTTCAATGTGTGGCTCTGATGTCAGCTTTTTCAATGTGTGGCTCTATGTGTGCTTGTATTTAACCAGCGAGCGGAGCAGAGATCACTCTCTTGCCTTCTGCCAAGCTCTACACCTGATGAGACTCGATAGAAGAGCTATTCATTAAAAACCCTGTTTTTAATACAAAAATCGCCTCGTTATTTCAGCTCCCCTACACCAACCATGAAACATTACATCCATCCATCCATCCATCCATCTTCTACCGCTTTTCCGGAGGTCCGGGTCGCGGAGGCAGCAGTTCAAGCAGAGAAGCCCAGACTTCCCTCTCCCCAGCCACCTGCTCCAGCTCTTCAGAGAGGATACCGAGGCGTTCCCAGACCAGCTGGGAGACATAGTCTCTCCACCGAGTCCTGGGTCTGCCCCAGGGTCTCCTCCCAGTGGGACATGCCTGAAACACCTCAAGTGGGAGGTGTCCAGGAGGCATCCTAATCAGATGCCCATACCACCTCAACTGACTCCTTTCAATGTGGAGGAGCAGCGGTTCTACTCTGAGCCTCTCCTGAATGACTGAGCTCCTCACCCTATCTCTGAGGGTGAGTCCAGCAATCCTACGGAGAAAGCTCATTTCAGCCGCTTGTATCCGCGATCTTGTTCTTTCGGTCATTACCCAAAGCTCGTGACCATAGGTGAGAGTAGGAACGTAGATTGACTGGTAAATCGACAGCTTTGCCTTAGAACTCAGTTCCCTCTTCACCACAACAGACCGGTACAACGTCCGCATCACTACAGATGCTGCTCCAATCCGTCTGTCAATCTCTCGCTCCATTTTCCCCTCACTTGTGAACAAGATCCCAAGATACTTAAACTCCTCCACTTGGGGCAGGAGCCTGTCCCCAACCCAGAGAAGACAATCCACCTTTTTCCGGCTGAGGACCATGGACTCGGACTTGGAGGTGCTGATTCTCATCCCAGCCGCTTCACACTCAGTGGCAAACCATCCCAGCAAGAGCTGTAGGTCATTGCTGGATGGAGCCAACAGGACAACATCATCTGCAAACAACAGAGATGAGATCCTGTGGTCACCAAGCCTGACACCCTCCATTCCCTGGCTGCGCCTAGAAATCCTGTCCATAAAAATTATGAACAGGATCGGTGGCAAAGGGCAGCCCTGGCGGAGTCCAACTCTCACTGGGAATGAGTCCGACCGAGTGTTGGCAATACGAACCAAACTCTCACAACGGTCATACAGAGACCGAATAGCTTGTAACAACAAGTCCGATACCCCATACTCCCGAAGCACCCCAAACAAAAAACCACAAGGGACGCGGTCAAATGCCTTCTCCAAGTCCACAAAACACATGTAAACTGGTTGGGCAAACTCCCACGAACCCTCAAGAATTCTCGAGAGGGTAAAGAGCTGGTCTGATGTGCCACGGCCAGGACGAAAACCACATTGCTCCTCCTGAATCCGAGGTTCGACCAACAGCCGGACTCTCCTCTCCAGTACCTTGGTATAGACCTTCCCAGGGAGGCTGAGGAGTGCGATCCCTCTAAAGTTGGAGCACACCCTCCGGTCCCCTTTTTTGAAGAGAGGAACCACCACCCCAGTTTGCCAAGCCAAAGGCACTACCCCCGACCTCCACGCAATGTTGCAGAGGCGTGTCAACCATGACAGCCCAACAACATCCAGGGCCTTGAGGTACTCAGGGCGAATCTCATCCACCCCCACTTGAAACATTACAATAAAATAAAAACTAAGAACAAACAAGAAGGAATGACAACTTCACATATACCTGCTGTTTGACTAAAATACAATATATATGCCACCTTAACTGAAAGCTAAAAAAAGACATTGTAGAGGGTGCAAAGGAAAGGATGTGGAGGCGAGGCACGAGCGTAGGTCAGCACAGATTCTTTATTGACCTTCTAACATGAATACAGCCTGTTGACCCCAGCTTTGCCGCTGGGGCCCTCTTGGATGGTCTTGAGAGTAGAGCGTAGAGAGAGGGAGCTGAGAGTGAAACAAGCTCTTTTATACCGTGATACAGACAGAGAGAATGCATGGCACATTAGCATATCAATTGTCATCTAATACACATCAGTCAATACACATGATTAGCATGACATTGGTTGGTTCGAGGACACATGCATACAGTCCTGTCTGACTGCTTCCTGTGGTTCCCTGTCCACATGTAAATTGTCCTCTGCTTCCAACAGCTCTGCTGCTGGGTGTGAAGAATCTTCCAGAGGAATGTGTCCCGCTGTGTTTAGTGTCACCACACCAGCGGCCCCCCCCCCCGAACACCCAGAAAGGCTGTGACCCCCCCGTCGTTTGGGCTCAAGTTGACGCCAGTGGAGGCTACAGCGGCGGGGAGGGGGAGTTGCCGCTCTGGTCGAACTGCCTGCTAGTAAGGAGTGTTGGAGGGCCTGTAAGTCTGTGGGGGGGGAGGGGTGGAAAAGCTGGTGGTTGTGAAAAAAAAGAAAACTTACGTCTTTGACTCTTCTCACGGCTCGCCCTGCGAGGATGTGGGGAAGGCGGGTGGCCAAATTCCCCGAGGATGCGTAGCGGCTGTGAGACAATTGTAGCTGTGTGAGGGACTTGGCGGTGTGGCCGTAGATGCGGAAGAGACAGCAATCGGCTAAATCCCCGTTGTGTGCCGCGGCTGAGAAACCCATACAAACAATGGAGCTGGTTTGTCCCTGGTGCGTAGCGCGTGCTGTGGCCACGTAGCTTCCAGTTGCGCTGTCCTCATAACCCTGCAGTGTGCGTGCATGGCTTCTGTGCGCGGAAGGTCCGGTGCCGAGAGGTGAGTCAGGGTCAGGGAGCTTGATGGAAATCAACGCAGTCGGCACTGATGGTCTTCCCTGTTCAGGCTGTTTCTGTGCGTTGCTCATGTTGCTGATCCTCGTGCATCTCGGTCCCAGCGCTGCGCTCTCCGTCCAGCCCTGAAGGTCGCCATCGTGGAGAGAGGACAAGGCGTGCGTGCTCCTGTGTGGGTGCGAAGGATGTAGGCAATCCCTGGTCTCTGGAATCCACAGCGCGGTGAGAGGGAGAGATAGTCCATTTCACGTTAGGTCACCAGTGTAGCGGGTGCAAAGGAAAGGATGTGGAGGCGAGGCCCGAGCATAGGTCAGCACAGATTCTTTATTGACCCTCTAATAGTCAGGCAGATAGGTGAAACAATTGTTCACTTCTGGATAGAAGCATGAAATTTGGCATAAATGTAGTCCAATAAGTCCTCTTTCATATAAGATTAAGACCCACTTCGAATCTTGCTTGGTACTTGCATTATTCAAGATGGCGTCCAAATATGGCCGCCAAAAAACACGTTTTTGCTTATAACTAGAAAATGTGAGCTTTTAGGGCATAATAATGTATTGTTGACTAATATAAATATGTACATTCCGCACATTTTGAGCCCAAAATCAAGTCTGTATGGCAAACGGTTCTTGAGATATAACATTTTGAAAATTGTCACAAACTGTATAATTAACTAACTAACCTGCACTTATGTAGCGCTTTTCTAGTCACAAAGACCACTCAAAGCGCTTTCATTAATACTAACCCTCTATTCTAAGGGCCTATAGGAAACAGATATCTAGGGACAATTTAGAACAGCCAATTAACCTAACATGCATGTTTTTGGCATGTGGGAGGAAACCGGAGAAATCCCGGAGTAAACCCACGCAACACGGGGAGAACATGCAAACTCCACACAGATCACTGTTGGTCGGGAGCTGGGATCGAACCCACGATCCCACGATCCCCACAATCCCCCGGCAAAGGGTAAACTGTGCTGCCGCAGTGCTAACCACTGCGCCACCGTGCAGCCCGGTGTATAATCTTAATCATATCAAAAGTTACAGAGATACAAATGCTGAACAATAGTAATTGAACATTTATGGTATATGTTCATTCGAATCACATTCGAAGATCAATAATAGCATAATGAGAAACCCCAAGAAAGTTAAAAATACAAAACGCAGTCAGTGATATTGTGGAAGACGTGTTCAATGACGAGACATGAGTGTATTTCTCAGGTTCGGCTTTATTGCAGAACACATTCATCCAACATTCTCAAAAGCAAGAAGAGGCAGAATAATATTACATCACACTCTTATACCTCCAGGGGATTAAGAACTCAAGTCACATGGTGCTTCTGCAAACATTCAATCACAATGCAAGTCTCTGAAGATTCACCATTGTCTCTTATTCTCCGGTGTCCCGGGAAACCCCCCAGGGCCTCCTCTGAGACAAGGGCCCGACTTCACACCTCCTCGCCATCACCTGTCGGCCCCCGTCGATCCAATCTCCTGTTCCTCCAGACGTGAAGCCTCAATCCACATAAGCCATACATTTGTGGGAGATATGAACCAGACATATGTGCCACACTCTTGTGGGAAATATGAACCAAACATATGTGCCACATGACCCCCCCAAACGTCTGCATGGGACAAACATACTCATAAATGCATAACATAAAAGACATCGCCACATAACCAATAATCAATCCCCCAATCTCTTAGGTCTTAGCTTCCTGCCGAATCTGCTGTAGGCCGGCTTCGCTGCGTCTGCAGCGTCTCCTCGCATCTGGGGATTAGATTTGTTAGCACATCTCTGTGGGAGCTCTGGAGCATGCCTTCTCGGCGGCCTGCCCCGGCGGGGGGCTTTCGCCAACTGCACGCGTTCATCAGCCAGGACAAAAGCGGGCTTGAGTCTGTTTATGCAAATTAGCTCCCTTCTGCCCCCCAAATCTAGCAAAAAATGCTTCTCATTTTTTTCCAGCACCCTGAACGGTCCATCATAAGGCGGTCTCAGCCCTGGGCGTTGTGCATCATGTCTAACAAAAACAAACTCTGCGTTTTTTAAAGCCTCTGGCACAAAAACGCGTGGAAAACTGTGATGCACTGGGCCAGGCAGCGTGTTTGATCCTGTGCCGCTCTGCAACAGCTGAGCGGGGGGGGGCAATTGGATGCAGGATTTTCCAGGAGAAATTCCCCCGGCAAACGGAGAGGTTGTGCGAACACTAACTCCGCTGGGGAGGCTTGCAAATCCTCCTTAGGTGCAGAACGCAACCCCAATAAAACCCATAGCAGTTTGTCTACCCAATTTGTATCCGTGAGCGATGCTCTGAGGGCTGCTTTCAATGACCTATGAAAGCATTCACATAAACCGTTGGGCTGCGGGTTATACGCGGTAGTGCGGTGTACCTTCACCCCTAAGCTGCGGGCCATAGACGACCACAGTTTGGAAACAAATTGAGGACCTCTGTCTGATGTTATATCCAACGGAACTCCAAAACGCGCGACCCAAGCTGTTAAAAACGCGCGCACAACCTCTTCCGCCGTTGTTGACGCCAGAGGTACCGCTTCTGGCCAACGTGTGGTGCGGTCCACCATCGTCAAAAGGTGTGTGCGTCCTTGAGACGAGGGAAGCGGACCCACCAGATCAACATGCACGTGATCGAACCGCTTAGCCAGGATGTGAAAAGGCTCCAAAGGGGCCCTCGTGTGCTTGTGTATCTTAGCCCTCTGGCACGCTACACAAGCCTCTGCCCATTCCTTGACCTGTTTGCGCAACCCCGGCCAGACAAATTTCTCCCCCACCATCTTGACCGATGCGCGTACCCCCGGGTGCGCCAGTGAATGGACCGAGTCAAAAACGCGGCGGCGCCACGCGGCTGGAACCACGGGACGAGGCCGACCTGTGGAGACATCGCATATTAAGGGGGGCATACCTATTTGCTGCACCCTGTGCTCCAGCCTTAACCCTGTTGGTCCAGACTGGAGCGCGCGCACATCCGCGTCACCAACCTGCTCCGCAGCCATGTCTGCATAATCCAAACCTACGTGGACCAGGGCTGCGCGCGCTCCCGCGTCACTGCCCTGGCCCACAGCCACCGAGTCTGCCCCCACGTGGCCTGGCGTTGCAACAGCACGTGAGAGACAGTCCGCCACTACATTGTGTTTGCCTGCTACATGCTGGATATCGGTGGTGAACTCCGATATTGCGGCTAGCTGTCTTTGTTGTCGGCCTGACCAAGGTTCTGAGATCTTGGCCATCGCAAAAGTTAACGGTTTGTGGTCCACAAAAGCAGTGAAACGCCACCCTTCCAGCTAGAACTGGAAATGGCGGATGGCCAAGTGTAGGGCTAAAAGCTCCCTGTCAAACGCGCTGTATTTACGCTTGTTATCGCGCAGGGATTTGCTAAAGAACGCGAGAGGCTGCCAGGTCCCTGCCACACACTGTTCAATGGCTGCCCCCACTGCTAGGTCCGAAGCGTCGGTGGTGAGCGCCAAACGGGCTGTTGGAACCGGGTGCGCTAACAAAACGGCGCTTGCAAGGGCTGATTTGACCTGGGAGAAAGCACGCTCCCGCTCCGGAGACCATTCGACCTTATTAGTGGGTTTTTGTTTTTTTAGTGCCGCGTACAGTGGCTGCATAAGCCGCGCTGCGCTCGGAAGAAACCGGTTGTAAAAATTAACCATTCCTAGAAACTCCTGCAGCGCTTTTATCGTTTGAGGTCGGGGGAAATCTGTTATTGCGCACACTTTCTCAGGAAGGGGAACCGCTCCCTGTGGTGAAACGCGGTGCCCCAAAAAATCGATTTGCGCCACCCCGAACTGGCACTTCGCTGGGTTAATTATCAACCCGTGCTCTGCCAGTCTCCGAAAAACCGCTGTGAGGTGGGTTTCATGTTCATCCTCGGACGTGCTGGCTACCAATATGTCGTCTAAATAGACGAACACGAAAGGCAGGTCGCGTAAAACAGCATCCATCATGTGTTGGAAAGTTTGCGCGGCGCCCTTTAATCCAAACGGCATGCACAAAAACTCAAAAAGCCCAAACGGAGTTATTACCGCGGTTTTGGGAATATCCTGCGCGCGCATGGGGACTTGGTGGTAGCCGCGCACCAAGTCTATTTTAGAAAAAATGCACGCCCCCGCCAAATGAACTGAGAAATCCTGGATGTGCGGAATCGGGTAGCGGTCGTGTGCTGAGACGTTGTTCAACCTGCGGAAATCGCCACAAGGTCGCCACGAACCATCAGCCTTTGGGACCATGTGTAATGGGGAAGCCCAGGGGCTGTTCGAGCGTCTAATTATGCCCAGTTTTTCCAGGTTGGCAAATTCCTTGCGCGCTATTGCCAGTTTAGCTGAGTCCAAGCGCCGGGCTTTTGCAAAAACGGGTGGCCCAGTGGTGGTGATAAAATGTTCCACCCTGTGTTTGGCCACTGTCGCCGAAAACTTTGGAACTGTGAGTGCTGGAAAGTGAGTGAGCAGAGCATGAAACTTACCACCCGCAGCTGTGACGTTGGTGTGTGCAGTCGGCGGAGCCACCCGAGCTGTGCAGGGAATAGAATGGAAAGAAAGTGCATTAACCAGACGTCTATTAGCAAGATCAACCAATAAACCATGTGAGCACAAAAAATCAGCCCCTAACATGTTAAAACTGACTGCTGCTACAATAAAGGTCCACTCGAATGAATGGCCCTGTAAGGACAGACGCATGGTCCTCTCACCGAATGTCTTAATCGCTGAGCCATTCGCTGCTGATACTGACACCCAGGGAGCTTTGGACGGCATCAGCCGTTCCGCGTAGGTAGGCGTGACGAAGCTCAGCTGGGAGCCCGTGTCCACAAGGAATTGTTTCCCCGAGTGTGCATCTGTCAGGTAAAGCAGCTTATTTTCTTCTCCGAGGGATGCAGCTGCTACCAGCCCCCCGGTCTTGGCGTTTCCCTGACGCTTGAAGCGGCACGTTGGGAGACATCTGTGCGCCCTCTCCGCAAAATGGCGGTGGTAGAAACACAGGCCGACCTCAGCTCCGCGTCGCCTGACGCCTGTCGCCGCCGTCGTCGGTACGTCTGGTGCCGCCACCTCTGGCTCCAAACCATCTCCGGGCGCCGTCCTCTGCTCAGCTGCCGCGGCCGAAACCACGCTCCGCTTGTGGGCGTCGACGAGTCGCTGCGCCTCCTTGCCGAGGCCATGGTAGTCCCGCTTGGCCAAGCGGGGTGAGTCTGCCAGGGTCACTCTCACTGCTGGCGGCAGAGTCCGGAGGAAAAGGTGGGCGAAGATAAATTCGCCATCCTCGGAGTCTTTCAGTCTCAGCATCTTCACCATCAGGTCTGCCGGTCTGTCGTTCTCCGACTCCGTCAACTCTAGGAGCCCCTCTGCTCGCTGTTGCTCCGAGGGGGTGAAATGGCTGATCAGCGCCTCCTTCAATGCGCCGTACTTGTCAGTGTCCGGTGGGTGGTTAACCAGATCTTCCACCCTCTGGACCGTGTGACTGTCCAGCTTCGCCACCACGTGGTAGAACCTCGTTTCATCCTTTGAGATTCTCCGGAGGTTGAACTGCGCCTCGACCGCGCTAAACCAGGAGCGCCGGCTGTGCTGCCAGAAATCGGGCAGCTGGAGCGTGGAGGCAGCCATCAGGCTGGCCTCTGATGAGCTCCGCTCGGGAGAATTCTCCCTGCTCATTCTTTGTCGTGGGTCACCAGTGTGGAAGATGTGTTCAATGACGAGACATGAGTGTATTTCTCAGGTTCGGCTTTATTGCAGAACACATTCATCCAACATTCTCAAAAGCAAGAAGAGGCAGAATAATATTACATCACACTCTTATACCTCGGGGGGATTAAGAACTCAAGTCACATGGTGCTTCTGCAAACATTCAATCACAATGCAAGTCTCTGAAGATTCACCATTGTCTCTTATTCTCCGGTGTCCTGGGAAACCCCCCAGGGCCTCCTCTGGGACAAGGGCCCAACTTCACACCTCCTCGCCATCACCTGTCGGCCCCCGTCGATCCAATCTCCTGTTCCTCCAGACGTGAAGCCTCAATCCACATAAGCCATACATTTGTGGGAGATATGAACCAGACATATGTGCCACACTCTTGTGGGAAATATGAACCAAACATATGTGCCACAATATGCCAAATATTATGTAATCGAGTGTAACCTCATTACAACCCATGCATCAACAGAGTGAAGTGATCGAGAAGACCTCCGCTAACCTTCTGCCTGGTGACATGCACCACCACAATAACACAGAGAAGTGCAGCTTAAATTTGCCCTGCTGCACTTGCACAAGCCCCTACAAGCTTTCTTGCAACCACAGTACACAAGCTCTTGACATACTTTGGAAGCTTCAGGGAGAGTGGTCCACTTTGGGATGAAGCCTTCCCTTGCTTCAGTCCATCCCCAATGTGTAGGACTTGGTAGATTTTGCACTGGATCCAGTGCTTGACCCCACACATAGCCACCTTGATAAGCAGCTCTTTTGATATGTTCTGTTAATGCTGCCTTTGTTGGTGGAATATTTTCAAGTGACTGCGTTCCTTGTGCAAAAAGGGTCTGACGAGCTTTGTTTACCTGATACAGTGGGCAGGTACGACTGTACATTATTACCGTGTACCGTTCAAGAACAGCTTCATCCTCTGCTGTTATAACTTCAGGAGTGAAGCTCAGTTTCCTGAATACAGGTGTCACTTCAGGAAAAACTTCCCAAGCATCAAATGCAGTCTTCTTGCCCCTGCCAGCAAACGAGGAAGTAGTGTCTGAGCCACTGAAAGCATGGAAGAAGGGAAGGGCTTTGCACTTGTCAGGACCAAGGCTACCTGCCAAGCTGTTTGCTGATATGTAGGTGAAATGTTTTCCCACACCAAACGCCAGCCACAGGTCAATGTCCAGCTGATTTACATATGTAACAGCTAGAACAACAACATCTGTGTCAACTGTCCTTATCAATACACTCCTGTGGCCTTGAGCTGCACCATGGGCAACATGCAACATAAGCCTTGTATCAGCTTCTTCATGATCAGTTGGATCAATGCCAGCAGAAGCCATGTCACTTGGTCTGTTGCTCACAACATTCACATCAGAAGTTGAAACAAACAAGACACCTTCCACCTCTAGAGAAGCCAGTTCTCTACCAAGGAATTGGAATAGCTCTGTTTTGTTATCGGTGCAGCGCAAAAAGGTCTGCCAGTTACTGGGAATGACAGTGTCAGGAAGCACCCTTCTTCGGATACCTTTGCCTCGAGACACTCTGGTTGCCTTTTTGAGGCTGCTGTCAAGATATCGGTCCCACACTACATCAACACGTTTCACATCTTTAGCCTGATCAATGATGTAAGGCAAGAAAACTCCCCTTGAATACTCTTGGAAAGTCTTTGCTTTATCAGGTGCAAGCATATTCACAACAGCTGCTCCATCAAAGACCTTCATGGTAACAGCTGGTAACAACTGATTTTGTGATACCCCAATGCACTGAAGCAAATCTGACTTCTTGCCTTGACACAATTTGCCTAGAGCAGACAGTGAAGGAGGATGGGCATTGTTTTCATGTCTGAAAAACTCCTCTATGTTTCCATCACGGGTTTTTTTTGTTTGTTTTTTTTGTTTTTTTGTTACTTATTTGTACCCGTAGGTAGACTTGGTTTGCAGTCTGGTGACAAGCCACCGGCTGCTGGTCGCTGCGTGCGCGAGTGCCCTAAACCTACATGTTTTTTTGGTATGCGGGAGGAAACCGGAGAAATCCCGGAGTAAACCCACGCAACACGGGGAGAACATGCAAACTCCACACAGCTCACTGTTGGTCGGGGGCTGGGATCGAACCCACGACCTCATGATCCCCGCGATCCCCCGGCCGAGGGTAAAACTGTGCTGTCACAGTGCTAAACCACTGCGCCACCGTGCAGCCCAAGGTTTGACAGGCAATATAGAGCCGAGCAAAAAGATTGCAATCAGATTTCAAAGCAGACACCTTAGATTGACTGACATTGTTTGTCACTTCATAAGTACCAAACAGAGGTAGATTGTTTCTTGAAACTGTGTCAGTTAAAGCAACTGTACGCTTATTCAGTCTGTTATCAACAAACTCCTGATACTGAGCAATGCCTAATTCATGCGCTGATTTCACTGCATTAATAACATGGTGAGGCATTATTTCATTGGTGTCAAGTCTAACAAGGTCATTGTTTGTCTCTTTGAAGGGATTTGAAATGAAAATGAAACTACTAGGTTACAAACATTTTTTGCAAATGCAACCTGGACACTTGGAATTTGATCATGATGCTTGAGATTCATTGCCTTGGGCTTCAACAGAGATTCTTCTAGCTCACTAACAACGCTAGCAACTTCAGGGCCAGCAACCAACCACCTTCTTAAGGCAGAAGGATCCTCAGTGAGGCCTATAGCACCCCCTTGGCCTTTGATCTTGGCATTCTCTTGTTCATGACAGTGGTCCAAAGCAATCATCGAGAAAGCATGATCTGACTTTTTTACAACAAAATTTCCATCCATGAAGTTCGAGTAAACATCAGGGTGAGTCTGATGTAGGTTAAGCATATCCCGTACATGGATGGGCAGCCATCTGGCATAATGGTAGCAGTCTAAGGCGAACATCCAAGGTGTCAGTTGTCCAAGGACTTCAACGTACAAATTGAAGTTTCCTTCTCGGATGGACCTCACATACTCAAGGAGAAGCAGCTCTAGCTTCAACACAGTATCCCAGTACAGAAACTGGGGATACTTTCTGGTGTTATCCTCCACCCACCTCTCAAATTCAGGCATAACATTCTAATTGGCAGCATTTTCCTCATCGTACAGACTTGATTTTGGGCTCAAAATGTGCGGAATGTACACATTTATATTAGTCAACAACACATTATTATGCCCTAAAAGCTCACATTTTCTAGCTATAAGCAAAAACGTGTTTTTTGGCGGCCACATTTGGACGCCATCTTGAATAATGCAAGTACCAAGCCATATCCGAAGTGGGTCTTAATCTTATATGAAACAGGACTTATTGGACTACATTTGTGCCAAATTTCATGCTTCTATCCAGAAGTGAACAATTCTTATGAAAATTGGCCCTTATCTGCCTGACTATAACATGAATACAGCCTGTTGACTCCAGCCTTGCCGCTGGGGCCCTCTTGGATGGTCTAGAGAGTAGAGCGTAGTGAGAGGGAGCTGAGAGTGAAACGAGCTCTTTTATACCGTGATACAGACAGAGAGAATGCATGGCACACTAGCATATCAGTTGTCATCTAATACACATCGGTCAATACACATGATTAGCATGACACTGGTTGGTTCAAGGACGCATGCATACAGTCCCGTCTGACTGCTTCCTGCGGTTCCCTGTCCGCATGTAAATTGTCCTCTGCTTCTTCCAGCCCTGCTGCTGGGTGTGAAGAATGTTCCAGAGGAATGTCCTCCCGCTGTGTTTAGCGTCACCACAACATGATCATTAGACGCCAGATGATAATATTTTCCATTTATATTTACCTTTTAAGCCCAATTTAGAGAATAAAGGAAGGAAATAAAAAGGGGGCAAAAAGGGGAATTTCCTTAATTAAATATGAAGGGGTCTATAATAAACTGAATTTGGAAATAGCAGCACAAAGTTTAATAGCAGAAGCTGTCTTCGTCTTTTCTAATGACTTACAAAACAGGACAAAATCATTTATAAATAGATAGATAGATTAGTTTATTTGACAGGGACAGTGCAATAAACATAGACAATTAATCAATGACAATCAATCTGATGTGTTGCACATAGAGTGTATAGCCATTAGCTAATTTGCAACTCTTGTCCCTGGCTATAACATGAATACAGCCTGTTGACTCCAGCCTTGCCGCTGGGGCCCTCTTGGATGGTCTTGAGAGTAGAGCGTAGAGAGAGGGAGCTGAGAGTGAAACGAGCTCTTTTATACCGTGATACAGACAGAGAGAATGCATGGCAGAGTGAATCCCAGAGTGGGGAGGCTTTAGCATAACGGCATTTGTGAATATAAAATTTAGCAAATAATATAGTGTGGAGTGTGTGAAATCACAGGCAGATTCATTTCAAAATGATTTATTTCACACTCACATCTCACGAGCACAGAACAGACTGAACTTTTTACCAGAGACTCTCCTCTTAAGTTTCACGGCTTACATCACACACAACAGGACATTTGCATCACACTGCATTCAACCCCCTACATCCTTGACTCCTTCCCACTCTCTCACCAGGAGACTCCTGCTCCTTTGTCTCCCATGCTTATTCACTGTCTCTCGTCTGCCAGGAGACTCCTGCTCCTTTGTCTCCCATGCTTATTCACTGTCCCTTGTCTCAGATACTAGAAATCTGACTCTCCCAAGGTGCTACAAATACCACCCCCAGCATCTTAGATAGGACAACAGAATAACAGTTCACATGCTGTGATAGAACAACAAAACATCAGTCCACATGCTGTTTGGGCTTCCGTCTCCTCCCGTATCTGCTGTAACTGGGTTTTACCGCCTCCGCGGTGCCGTTGTGCCTATGGGAGGTTGCTGGGAGGGGAGGGCACTTCGGTCTGTCCGTGTAGCTGCCCTGGTGAATCGTTTCCCTGGGGAGCTCTCCATGGGGGTCTTCCACACCGAGGGGCCCTAGCCAACAGCACTTGCTCGTCCGCCACAACGAAAGCGGGTTTGAGTTTGTCTATGCCAATTTTTTCCCTCCTACCCCCCACGTCTAGCAAAAAATGTTTATCCCCTGTTTCCAACACTCTGAACGGTCCATCATAGGGTGGGCGCAATGGAGGGCGGTGGGCATCGTGTCTGACAAACACAAACTCCGCGCTCTTCAAAGTTTTAGGCACAAAAACACGCGGAAAACTGTGGTGGGCAGGGCCCGGCAGCGTGCCTGTGTTTTCGCTACGCTGCAAAAGCTGAGACGAGGAGCTGCCCGGAGCGGGATTATCTGGTAGAAATTCCCTGGGCAGCCGTAGTGGTTGCGTAAAAACGAGCTCTGCCAGGGAAGCTTCTAGATCCTCTTTTGGCGCGGAGCGCAACCCCAATAAAACCCACGGCAGCCTGTCTACCCAATTTGCATCCGTCAATGAGGCCCTGAGTGCTGCTTTCAGTGATCTATGAAAACGCTTGCATAACCCATTGGCCTGTGGGTTGTACGCAGTTGTGCGGTGAATTGTAACACCCAGGCTGCGGCCATCGCAGACCAGAGTTCGGAAACAAATTGGGGGCCCCCTCGTAATGTCCGATGGGACTCCAAAACGCGCCACCCATGCTGTTAAAAAAGCGCGCGCTTCGTCTGCGGACGTGGTTGCCGCCAGCGGAACCGCTTCTGGCCAGCACATGGTGCGGTCCACCATTGTCAGGAGGTGCGTGCACCCCTGTGATGGCGGGAGGGGGCCCACGAGGTCCACGTGAACATGGTCGAACCTCTTAGCTGGAATACGAAACGGCTCCAAGGGAGCCTTCGTGTGTCTGTGTACCTCGGCTCGTTGGCACGCCACGCAGGCTGCAGCCCACTCTTTCACTTGTTTGCGTAGGCTTGGCCACACAAACTTCTCACCCACCATTTTGACCGACGCGCGCACTCCTGGGTGTGCCAGAGTGTGAACTGACTCAAACACGCGGCGGCGCCACGTGGCCGGGACCACGGGACGTGGGCGACCCGTGGAGACATTGCAGATTAGAGGGGGCATGCCGTCTTGCAGCACCCTGCTCTCCAGCCTTAACCCTGTTGGTCCAGACTGGAGCGCGCGCACGTCTGCATCGCTAACCCGATCCGCGGCCATGGCTGCAAAATCTACCCCTACGCAGGCTGGAGCCACCACGGCGCATGAGAGGCAGTCCGCCACTACATTCAGTTTACCCGACACATGCTAAATATCGGTAGTAAACTGAGATCGCGGCCAGCTGTCTCTGCTGTCGGCCCGACCACGGTTCTGAAACCTTGGCCATCGCGAATGTTAGCGGCTTGTGGTCCATGAACGTGGTGAAACTGTGCCCTTCCAGCCAGAACTGGAAGTGGCGAATGGCCAGGTGGAGAGCCAGCAACTCTCTGTCGAACGCGCTGTATTTACGTTCACTGTCGCGCAAAGTTCTGCTGAAAAAGGTGAGCGGCTGCCAAGCCCCGGCGACACGCTGCTCCACGACAGCCCCTATGGCCACGTCTGAAGCGTCGGTGGTGAGCGCTATTCGGGCCGTCGGGTCTGGATGTGCCAGCAGTGCGGCGTTTGTCAGGGCTGCTTTAACGTCCGAGAACGCCCGCTCTCGCTCCGGGGTCCATTCGACCCTATCCGCGGGTTTCTGTTTTTTGAGCGCGGCATACAATGGTTGCATGAGCTGCGCCGCGCGGGGAAGGAAACGGTTATAAAAGTTCACCATTCCCCAAAATTTTTGTAGCGCTCTGACCGTTTGAGGCCGAGGAAAATCCGCCACGGCGCGCACTTTGTCGGGCAGCGGAATCGCTCTTTCTGGAGAGACGCGGTGCCCCAAAAAATCAATCTCCATTACGCCGAACTGGCATTTCGCCGGGTTGATTATTAACCCGTGCTCCTCCAACCTCCGGAAAACCGTCGTGAGGTGGGTTTCGTGTTCGTCTTCGGACGCGCTGGCTACCAGGATATCGTCCAGGTAGACCAACACGAACGGGAGATCGCGCAGCACTGCATCCATCATGCGCTGGAACGTCTGTGCCGCTCCTTTTAACCCGAATGGCATGCACAGGAACTCAATTAGACCGAACGGAGTTATTACCGCTGTTTTGGGTACGTCCTCAGCGTGCACTGGGACTTGGTGGTAACCGCGGACTAGGTCTATTTTGGAAAAAATGCGTGCCCCGGCGAGGTGAACGGAAAAATCCTGTATGTGGAGAATCAGGTAGCGGTCATGCGCCGTGGTGTTGTTCAACCTGAGGAAATCACCGCATGGCCGCCACGATCCCTCAGCCTTAGGGACCATGTGTAGCGGAGAAGCCCATGGGCTGTTCGAGCGCCTGATGATGCCCAACCTTTCCAGGTTGGCGAACTCCTCGCGTGCTATGGCCAGCTTAGCTGCGTCCAAGCGCCGAGGTCTTGCAAAAACGGGCGGTCCGGTGGTGGTGATAAAGTGCTCCACCCCGTGTTTAGCGATGGCCGCGGAAAACGTCGGGACCGTGAGTGCTGGGAACTGAGTGAGCAGTGTGTGGAACTTACCGCCTGTAGCTGTGACGTTGGCTTGTGCTGTTGGCCGGGTCACTCGAGCTATACAGGGGAGAGAATCGAAAGACAGTGCATTAACCAGGCACCTGTTAGCAACATCAACCAGTAAACCATGTGCACACAGAAAATCAGCCCCCAGTATATGGTAATTCAGTGCTGCTATGACAAAAGTCCACTCATATGTACGGCCGTGTAGAGACAAGAGCATAGTCCTCTCACCAAAGGTCTTAATATCCGAGCCGTTTGCTGCCACTATCTCGGGGCCACTAGATCCTGCCAGCCGGTCAGCGTAGGTCGGCCGGATGAAGCTCCTCTGGGCTCCGGTGTCCACAAGGAAATGCTTCCCCAAGCGTGCGTCCGTTAGGTAGAGCAGCTTGTTCACTTCACCGAGGGTCGCTGCTGCTACCGACCCTCGGCCTTGGCGTTTTCCCGAGCGCTGGAATTGGCACGGTGGCGTACATCCGCGTGCGTTCTCTCCGAAGCGGCGGTGGTAGGAACAGAGCGTGTCTCTCTGGCGCTCCCTGGTCCCCGCTGCTGCTACCGTCAGTGGCTCCTCGCCTCCTCTGGTCATCTCGCTGGGCTCCGCCGCTGCTCCGTTGACTGTGGTCGCCCTGGTGGCGATGAGGATCCGGTCTGCCTCCTGGGCTAGAGCACGGTAGTCTCGCGTGGCCAGCCACAGCGAATTGGCCAGAAGCACTCTCGCTACTGTCGGAAGGTTCCGGAGGAAGAGGTGGGCAAAAAGAAAGTGGTCGTCGTCCGTGCCCCTTAACGTCAGCATCATCTCCATCAGGTCTACGGCCGAACCCTCTCCTAGCTCAGTCCGCGTCAGGAGCCTCTCCGCTCTCTCACAGTCCGAGAGCGTGTAGCGCTGGATGAGTGCAGCTTTGAGCACCTCGTATTGACATATTTTTCGGCCCAGGAAACACGCACGCAGGCTCAGACAGATTTGAAAGCTTTATTTACAGCAATGTTTGTGTGTGGATGTGTGTATGTGAGATATGAGTGTAGTGTGGGTGGAGGATGCAGTCAGGACAGAGCAGTACGCCGTACGGCCAGGCAACCCTATAAAAGAGGAGAGCACGGATTAGCTGGGCAACCACACGGGACAGTGAAGATGTGCTGTGCTTACTTGTAGCGGCGCGGTGGCTGGCGTGGCAAGTCCCAAGCCTGGGAGACAGCATCCTGCTGTGCGTCCGGGGTGATGCAGCGAAGTGGAGGAGCAGCGTGATGAGGGAGAGAGAGTCCGCCGCCAAGGAATCCACCTGTGCACAGGGGAAGTCTGAACGGGAAAAGGTAAGGCAATAATGACAGCTTACGTGTCAGATGAGTCGTCAGCAGGCCTGATGAGAAGGAAGTTGCTGAGTAACTTACGCAGGGAAACAGACGGCTCCAGGCAGCAGCTCAGGGCAGGATGGTATAAATAGCTGAGCCTAACGAGGAGCAGGTGTGCGCGCAGCTGAGGTGGGAGCCCGTGAGCTGTGGGTGATGACAGAACTCCCCCCCCTACCAGCGCCTCCTGGCACTGGCTTACCTGGGTGTGTCCGGTGGAACTCCGCGATGAGGTCAGGATCCAACACCCACGAAGAGCGCACCCAGGATCTCCACTCTGGACCATAACCTTCCCAATCCACCAGATATTGCAGCCCACGACCCCGACGCCGGGAGTCCAGGATGGCAGTAACACCCCACGCCGGGTCACCGTCGATCATCCTAGGCGCAGGAGGAGACCTAGGGGGAAGGCAGAGTGAATTGGACAGGACAGGTTTGATCTTGGAGACGTGGAAAGTGGGACACACACGGATGGAGGGGGGGAGGGCCAAACGCACAGCCACCGGGTTGATAATCTTGGATATGGTGAAGGGGCCGAGGAATCTCGGAGCCAGCTTCTTCTTCTCACCCTTTAGGTTAATGTCCTGGGAGGAGAGCCAAACTCGCTGACCCACCTGGTAGACAGGAGCCGGCCTTCTGTGGCGATTGGCGGTGGAGCTGTTGCGCGCCGCTGTGCGTAGAAGCGCGTCTCTGGTCTTGGTCCACACGCTCCGGCAGCACCTGATGTGCGCCTGGATCGAAGGAACGGCCAGCTCACCCTCCTGCTCAGGGAAAACAGGGGGGTCGTACCCCAAGGACGCTCGAAAAGGTGACACCCCAGTAGCAGTGGACCGGGCCGAGTTGTGGGCGTATTCCACCCAGGTCAGGTAGGAGCTCCAAGACGAGGGGTTGGACGATGTCACGCAGTGCAGGGCGGCCTCCAACTCCTGGTTCGTGCGCTCGCACTGCCCGTTGGACTGGGGATGATAACCAGAAGAGAGACTGACAGTAGCCCCCAAGGCGCTGCAAAAGCTCCTCCAAACCTGGGAGACAAACTGCGGACCTCGGTCCGAGACCACGTCCAGCGGAATCCCATGCAGCCTGACGACATGCTGGACCAGGAGATCGGCCGTCTCACGCGCCGAAGGGAGACCCTGAAGAGGCACAAAGTGAGCGGCCTTGGAGAACCTGTCCACAATGGTCAGGACCATGTCATAGGTATTAGAGACAGGAAGTCCGGTGACAAAGTCAAGGGCGATGTGTGACCAGGGCCTGCCCGGAACCGGCAGGGGCTGGAGTAGGCCTGCAGGTGGAGAGTTCAGAGACTTGCCGGTGGCGCACTGGGGACAGGCCCGGACATAGTTGGTAACGTCCTTCTCAAGGCCCAGCCACCAAAACGAGCGTTGCAGCCAGCTCACCAAGCGGGTGATGCCAGGGTGACAGGAGAGTTTGGAGGTATGGGCCCAGTGGATCACTTCACCCCGAACCGCCGAAGGAACATACAGTCTCCTCTCTGGCCCCCCGCCGGGATCCGGCTCCGCTTCCTGAGCCTTCAGGATCTTGTCCTTGATGGACCATGCAATCGCCCCCACGACGCACGAATTGGGCAGGATGGTATGCTCGGACTTCTCTGGACCCTCTGGGGCGAATTGTCTGGACAGGGCATCGGGCAACCCATTCTTTGAGCCTGGACGGTACGTGATGGTAAAGTTGAAGCGAGTAAAGAATAGAGACCAGCGCGCCTGGCGGGCATTCAGGCGCCTCGCAGACCTCAGGTACTCGAGGTTCTTATGGTCCATCCAGACCACAAAAGGCTGGGCTGCCCCCTCTAACCAGTGATGCCACTCCTGTAGTACGAGCTTGACGGCGAGGAGCTCCCTGTCGCCGACGTCGTAATTTCGCTCTGCCGCCGATAGCTTTCTGGAGAAGAAGGCGCAGGGCCGCTTAACACCATCCACCGGTGATCGCTGGGACAGCACCGCCCCCACCCCCGTGTCGGACGCGTCGACCTCCACCAGACACTGAAGAGCGGGATCAACCTGGGTCAGGACCCGGGAGGACGAGAACTCCACCTGGAGAGTCTTAAAGGTGGTAGCCGCTTCCTCAGACCACTGAAAAGGCACCTTAGATGACGTGAGGTGGGTCAGGGGGGATACGATGGCGCTGTAGTTGGGGACAAAGCGCCGGTAGAAATTAGTGAACCCGATGAATTGCTGCACCTGCTTCCTTGAGGTCGGCGTGGGCCACTCGACCACCGCTTTAACCTTAGCGGGGTCGGGGAGGATCTGATTGTGGGAGATCACGAACCCCAGGAAGGAGGTGGTCTGGGCGTAGAACTCACACTTCTCTGCCTTAATGAACAAACGATTCTCCAGCAGACGTTGCAGGACCTGCCTCACATGGGCCTGGTGCTCCTCGCGTGATCTGGAGAAGATAAGTATGTCGTCGAGATAGACAAAGATGAATACTCCCAGGAAGTCCCGCAGAACGTCATTTATAAGGTGCTGGAAGACAGCAGGTGCGTTGGTGAGCCCGAACGGCATCACGAGATACTCGAAGTGGCCGCTGGGTGTCCTGAAGGCCGTCTTCCACTCGTCTCCCTCCCGAATCCTAACGAGATAGTAGGCACTGCGGAGGTCAAGCTTGGTGAACCAGGTCGCCCCCTGGAGGGAGTGGAAAGCGGTGTCCATAAGTGGCAGGGTGTAGCGGTCCTTAATCGTGATGTCATTTAATGCTCTGAAGTCAATACAGGGACGTAAGGACCCATCCTTCTTGCCCACGAAGAAGAAACCCGCGCCGAGCGGGGACGAGGAGGGGCGGATGATCCCAGCGCTGGGTGACTCCTTTATGTACGTATCCATCGCCTCGCGTTCCGGTGCAGAGAGACTGTAAAGGCGGCCAGAAGGCAGGGGCGCCCCCGGGCGGATGTTGATTGCACAGTCGTAGGGTCGATGCGGTAGAAGGGACAAGGCTCTGGACTTACTAAATGCTGCCCCCAAGTCGTGGAACTCCTGCGGCACCAGGGTCAGGTCCAGAGGCTCAGAGACTGGGGCCGGCAGAGGGGCAGATGGGGCGCAAGCTGCCGACTGGAGGCAGGTGCCCAGGCAGAAGGTGCTCCAGGACAGGATGCTGCCGGTTCTCCAATCCAGGACAGGATTATGCAGCCGCAGCCAGGGGTAACCCAGAATGACACGGTCCGACAAGGAGGGCAGGATGTAGAGGGTCAGATCCTCCCGGTGGTTGCTGGAGACAATGATGGGAACTGGCTTGGTGCGGTGACTAACTGTGCCCAGAGAAGAGCGTGAGAGCGTTACCAAGTTCAGGGGGTTAGGCAGCAGTTGGCTGGGTATGCCCAAACGGGTTGCCAGGCTCTTAGAAATAAAATTCTGCTCTGCCCCAGAATCCACCAGTGCGTGAGTGGAATGCCCGGTGGAGTTGTGGCAGAAATGTATGGGCAATGTGAAAGAAGATAGGGGATTAGATCGGTTGGAGTCCGCGAGGCCCCCTATTGTGACTCGCGGACCTCCCCGTTTGGCTTCACCAGGCACAGCTCCACGGGATGCCGGTCATCTCCGCAGTACATGCAGAGACCCCATTCCCGCCGGCGTTGTCTCTCTGCTAGAGGGAGCCTAGTGCGCCAGATGCCCATGTCCTCTGGTTCATCGGCGGACTCCGGAGCTTGTAACACCAGGGGGCGCGACTGAGCTGGACGGAGGGAAGCTCCACGCGAGCGGCTGACAGACTTCCGCTCCGCAGCCCGTTCACGCAGCCTGTTGTCCAGGCTAATAGTGAGTGAGATCAGCTCAGAGAGTCACCCTGGGAGATCCCGACCAGCTAGTTCATCCCTCAGACCTGAATTGAGGCTACGGAGGAAAATGCTGCAGAGAGAAGCCTCTCCCCAGCCCACCTCCTCCGCAGCCACCCGGAAGTCGACCGCGTATTCCGCCGCGGACCGGGCTCCCTGTTGGAGACTGAGGAGCCAGTCCGCGAGGATACTGTCGAGTCGGGAATGATCAAAGACTTCTAGAAAGTCCCACACGAACCGGTCATACGAGAGGTTTGCGTAGCTGGGTTTCGTCATTATAGCGTAAGCCCAAGCTAACGCTTGCCCCTCGAGAAGGTTAGCCATGTACCCGATTCGGCTGTGGTCTGAGAGAAAATCCCCGGGAACGCGCAGAAACACCAACTCACACTGCAGGATGAACCCCTTTGCTCCACCGAGTTTCCCGCTGAAGCGAGCAGGAGTTGGGATAGCTGTGAGGCGGGTAGGCGCTCCCGAGCTAGGCTGGCCGGCTGTGGAAGCACCCAGATCCGCACCGCCAAGAGGACCCGGGGGGAAAGGCCGCGGAGGGTCCAGGCGGTCCAACCGATTAGTAATTGAGGTTAGTTGGTTCAAAATTACCTGCTGCTGATGAGCAATCAAATCTACCCGAGCCTCGAGGGTGGTAAAACAGCGTGCGAGCCTGCTGTCCGCTGGGCCGCTTTGCTGGAGCCGTACTGACATATTATTCGGCCCAGGAAACACGCACGCAGGCTCAGACAGATTTGAAAGCTTTATTTACAGCAATGTTTGTGTGTGGATGCGTGTATGTGAGAGATGAGTGTAGTGTGGGTGGAGGATGCAGTCAGGACAGAGCAGTACGCCGTACGGCCAGGCAACCCTATAAAAGAGGAGAGCAGGGATTAGCTGGGCAACCACATGGGAGAGTGAAGATGTGCTGTGCTTACTTGTAGCGGCGCTGTGGCTGGCGTGGCAAGTCCCAAGCCTGGGAGACAGCGTCCTGCTGTGTGTCCGGGGTGATGCAGCGAAGTGGAGGAGCAGCGTGATGAGGGAGAGAGAGTCCGCCGCCAAGGAATCCACCTGTGCACAGGGGAAGTCTGAACGGGAAAAGGTAAGGCAATAATGACAGCTTACGTGTCAGATGAGTCGTCAGCAGGCCTGATGAGAAGGAAGTTGCTGAGTAGCTTACGCAGGGAGACAGACGGCTCCAGGCCGCAGCTCAGGGCAGGATGGTATAAATAGCTGAGCCTAACGAGGAGCAGGTGTGCGCGCAGCTGAGGTGGGAGCCTGTGAGATGCGGGTGATGACACGTATCTGTTGCTGGCTGGAGGCTGATTGAGCAGGCTCGCTACCTGTTGTGCTGTGCGGGCGTCGAGCGCTGCGACCACATGGTAGAATCTGGTGTCATCTGTCGTTACCCCCCGGAGGGCGAACTGGGCCTCAATGAGGTGGAACCAAGAGTGCGGGCTGTGCTGCCAGAAATCCGGTAGCTTGACTGAAACCGCACACGCGTGGCTGGAGGTTCCAGTCCGGGCTGTCTGTGGGATGGCTGCCACCTCGCTGTAGCTTCCTGACCGGGCCGGCTCCAGGGATCTTGCCTCGTGTTCCATAATATGTCTTGGGTCACCAGTGTGGAGTGTGTGAAATCACAGGCAGATTCATTTCAAAATGATTTATATCACACTCACATCTCACGAGCACAGAACAGGCTGAACTTTTTACCAGAGACTCTCCTCTTAAGTTTCACAGCTTACATCACACACAACAGGACATTTGCATCACACTGCATTCAACCCCCTACATCCTTGACTCCTTCCCGCTCTCTCACCAGGAGACTCCTGCTCCTTTGTCTCCCATGCTTATTCACTGTCCCTTGTCTGAGATGCTAGAAATCTGACTCTCCCAAGGTGCTACAATAGTATTGTTTATTAGAAATTCCATATTTTTATCTCTTATAAAGGCTCCATATTTCACCATGTTCCAGGAGAAGTTATCCACTTTTATTAATTTAGAATTCAACCAATTATGTACTTCCTTCTATAAATTCTGTACCACATCACAAAGATAAAATAAATGTTCTGTAGATTCCACAGATGATTTGCAAAAGTGACATTTATCCACTTCAAATTTGAATAATTTATCAATGTGGTCTATATTTATCATATATTCCATAACCTACATATGTTGAAGCATGTGAGAATGTTTGGTGATTACATATGTAAGGCGACTTCACACCTCAGAACAGGACAAAGAGATCTCAACCGCCAGTGAGGATCAAAGAGTTTCCCAGGCACTGCGGTGGAGACCGGAGGAGCTGCCCTGACCCCCCAGGGCCATGAGGAGGAGTACGAAGACAATGGGGGGATTAAGATAAGGAGGGATGTCAGCTTTGGATTTGCATGTCTTTTGTTATGTGCAAGTATAAGTTCATAGAGCCGAAAGTGTTCGGTCTCTTTTTCCTTCTTCTGCTGCTGCACTAGGATGAGATTTGTTAGAAGAGCTGATAATAAACTTTGGTTTATGTATCACATCGCCTCGTTCTTCCAAGCTCTTCTACACTGGTGACCCTGACGCGAGTATGGACCAGAGGCGTTCCCCCGCGATCGACTCATCTGTGGCGACCCAGGCAGACGCCGGCGCCCACGCAGACAGGGGAACAGATGGACGACGTTCCCCCCCGGCAGAAGTGATAGAGAGGGCTCAACCAAGCACCAGCGCCGCAGAGAGAGCCAAAGCAAGGCACTCTCACCCTGCGGACGCAGCAGTGACGGTCTACACAAATGCCGTCACCGTCAACCTGCCGGACTTCTGGCAGGAAGACCCCGCATCGTGGTTTCTGCAAGCTGAAGCCCAGTTTGCACTTGCGGGCATCACGGCTGATGATACAAAGTTCTATCACATCGTCGCCAAACTCAACGCCGCCACTTCGAGATGTGCGCGGAGCATAATCCAACGGCCGCCGGCCAGGACAAATATTTTTTTTTTTTTTTGTTACTTATTTGTACCCGTAGGTAGACTTGGTTTGCAGTCTGGTGACAAGCCACCGGCTGCTGGTCGCTGCGTGCGCGAGCGCCCTAAACCTACATGTTTTTGGTATGCGGGAGGAAACCGGAGAAATCCCGGAGTAAACCCGCGCAACACGGGGAGAATATGCAAATTCCACACAGCTCACTGTTGGACGGGGGCTATGAATATGAAGAACTGAAAGCGACCATCGTGGCAAATTACGTCCCCTCAGCCGAGGAGAGAGCCGAGAGGATCCTGGCGGTTTACGGCCACAGAGGAGGCAGACCCAAGGCCCTCATGGAGGACTTGCTGCAACTTAAAGAAGAGGACAATGACAACTTCCTCTTCCATTTCATATTCCTCAGTACGCTGCCGCCACACATGAGAGGGACGCTGGCCAACATGCGATGCAGCACCCAGCAAGACTTCCGCACGCTAGCTCACGAAGCTCAACGGCTCGTCAACGCCTGCAAGGAGCAGACACCCACAGCAGCATCCGCAGACCTCAACGCTGATGTCCGGAGCCACAAGGAGCCACAAATCACCGAGCAGAATCAGCCCGCGGTGACAGCGACACGGCCAGGACGCAACAGACGGAGCGACGTTTGTTATTACTACTACTGCTTCGCCGAGAAGGCTTACAAATGCGTTCCCCCCTGCAAATTCACAAATTCCGGAAAACGCCGAAGCCGAGAGCCGTTAACAGCGGCGGTTCTCGGCGAAAAAAGCAAGCTTTTATATGTGACGGACGGACACACCGGCAAGCGGTTCCTTATCGACACGGGAGCTCAACTAAGTTTTGTCATGCCCTCCCAAGCAGACCGGGCCATGGGCCCCCGGGGCAATGGAACGGTGGCAGCCAACGGCTCCACCATCGACACTTTTGGCGAAAAGAGCCTGCACCTCTGCATCCACGGCCGCAACTACAGATGGACATTTGTTGTAGCGGTGGTGAGTTTTAACTTGTTGGGCGCAGATTTTTTGTGTGCACATGGGTTATTAGTTGATCTAGCGAACAGACGCTTGGTTAATGCACTGTCCTTTGCTTCTATTCCCTGCTCAGCTCGTATTTCTCCACCACCCATGCAGGCTAGCGTCACCACAGCAGGAGGTAAGTTTGATCAACTCCTCACCCAATTTCCAGCACTCACAATTCCCAAATTCTCAGCCACAGTGGCTAAACACGGGGTTGAACATTTTATTCCCACAACGGGCCCACCCGTATTTGCCAAAGCCCGGCGCTTAGACGCGGCCAAGCTCGCCATAGCTCGGGACGAGTTTACCACCCTTGAAAAA
Source organism: Pholidichthys leucotaenia (assembly GCA_020510985.1). Classification (NCBI taxonomy): domain Eukaryota; kingdom Metazoa; phylum Chordata; class Actinopteri; order Cichliformes; family Pholidichthyidae; genus Pholidichthys; species Pholidichthys leucotaenia. Next base: position 173,150,298 of record CM035838.1, on the reverse strand, counting down.
TTAGGCATTATTAGACGCTCGAAAAGCCCCTGGGCCTCACCACTTCACATGGTTCCGAAATCCGACGGTTCTTGGAGACCATGCGGCGATTACCGCAGATTAAACAATGCGACAGCGCATGACCGCTACCCAATTCCTCACATTCAGGATTTTTCACTGCATCTGGCGGGTGCGCGCATTTTTTCAAAAATAGACCTGGTCCGCGGTTATCATCAAGTCCCAGTTCGAGCAGAGGACATTCCTAAAACAGCTGTAATAACCCCTTTCGGCCTTTTTGAATTTTTGCGAATGCCTTTCGGCCTCAAAGGCGCGACTCAAACCTTTCAGCGGATGATGGACGCAGTATTACGCGACCTCCCTTTTGTTTTCGTCTACCTCGACGATATGCTGGTAGCCAGCCCGTCTGAGGAAGAACACGAGTGGCATCTCACTATGGTTTTTCAGAGGCCAGAAGAGCACGGGTTAATAATCAATCCAGCCAAATGCAAATTTGGCGTGTCACAAATTGATTTTTTAGGACACAGAGTTTCTCCGAAGGGGGCAGTCCCACTTCCAGACAAAGTTCACGCAATAAAAAGTTTCCCACGGCCACATACGGTCAAATCACTGCAGGAATTTTTGGGCATGGTTAATTTTTACAACCGTTTCCTCCCCCACGCAGCTCAGCTCATGCAGCCCCTATATGACGCGCTCAGAAAACAAAAAGCTTCCAACGCGGTCGAATGGACCCCGGAGCGCGAACGCGCCTTCGCGGAAGTAATAAGCGCCCTAGCTAATGCCACATTGTTGGTTCACCCCGATCCCTCGGCCCGCATTGTGCTAACCACAGACGCTTCGGACCTAGCTATAGGGGCAGTTGTAGAACAACATGTCAGCGGAATCTGGCAACCTTTGGCATTCTTCAGCAAATCGCTAAACCAAACCGAGCGTAAATACAGCACTTTTGACAGGGAGCTGCTAGCGCTTCATTTATCCATCCGCCACTTCCAGTTCTGGTTAGAAGGGCGGAGTTTCACGGCTTTTGTAGACCACAAACCGTTCACCTTTGCTATGGCTAAAATTTCCGAACCGTGGTCAGGCAGGCAACAAAGACAGCTGGCTGCGATTTCAGAGTTCACCACAGACATTTGACATGTGGCAGGCAAACTTAACGTGGTAGCAGACTGCCTCTCTCGCGCTGTGACATCGTCAGAGCGCGAGGAGACAGATTATACTACCTCAGCCGCGGAACTCTTCACCAACGCGGACACATACGCGGCCCCAATCCATGCAGGGATAGATTATGCAGCCATGGCAGAGGAACAAAGTAGTGACGCGGACGTGCGCGCACTCTTGTCTGGACCAACAGGGTTAAGGCTGGAGGAAAGGGGTTTACGCGACGGCGTGCCCCCCCTAATATGCGATATCTCAACCGGCCGACCTCGCCCGTTAGTTCCAGCTACATGGTGCCGCCGTATTTTCGACTCAATTCACTCCCTCGCGCACCCAGGTGTGCGCGCCTCGGTTAAAATGGTCGCCGAAAAGTTTGTGTGGCCTGGCCTGCGCAAAAACGTAAAAGAATGGGCAAAAACTTGCATTTCTTGTCAGCGCGCCAAAATACACAAACACACAAAAGCCCCTCTGGAGCCTTTTCCAATCCCTGCTAGAAGGTTCGACCACGTTCATGTAGATTAGTTTATTTGACAGGGACAGTGCAATAAACATAGACAATTAATCAAAGACAATCAATCTGATGTGTTGCACATAGAGTGTATAGCTATTAGCTAATTTGCAACTCTTGTCCCTGGATGGGCTTTTGAAAAAAGAATCAAGTAAAGATGGGAAAAAAAAATAAAATAAAAAATATACACAATAACCACATACATCAATGCAGAAAAATTATAAATACACAATTATAAATATTATAAATATTATAAATACACAAATATAACAGCCTGACTCATGTCGACCTCGTGGGACCACTACCTTCCTCCCAAGGTTTCACACACCTGTTAACAATGATAGACCGCACCACGCGCTGGCCAGAGGCAGTCCCTCTGGCGTCAACCACAGCGGAGGAAGTCGCTCGCGTTTTTTTGACAAACTGGGTGGCACGTTTCGGTGTCCCATCGGACATCACGTCCGATAGGGGGCCTCAATTTGTCTCGGAGCTTTGGTCAGCCATGTCCAGCAGCTTAGGGGCAACAATTCACCGCACCACCGCTTATCACCCTCAGGCTAATGGGTTATGCGAGCATTTTCACAGATCTTTAAAGGCCGCCCTCAGAGCCTCACTAACGGATACAAATTGGGTAAATAAACTTCCCTGGGTTTTATTGGGGTTGCGTGCTGCACCCAAAGAGGATCTAGACGCCTCTCCAGCAGAATTAGTTTTTGCACAACCTCTCAGGCTCCCAGGTGAATTTTTACCAGAGAACCCAGAGCCAGGGCATCTTCCAGCCCCGAGGTTTTTAGGCAGCAGCGGACCGGACTCTCTCCCTGGTCCGGCTCATCACTCTTTTCCACGGGTTTTTGTCCCTCAAGCTTTAAAGAACGCTGAATTCATTTTTGTTAGGCATGAAGCTTTAAAACCAACTTTCCGCCCACCATACGATGGGCCATTCAGAGTGCTGGAACCTGGTGATAAACACTTTGTGCTTGATTTTGGGGATAGAAAAGAAACAGTCAGCATTGACAGACTTAAACCTGCCTTCTTGTTGAAAGACGAGCCTGCGCGGGTGGCGAGAGCACCTCGGAGGGGTAGACCCCCCAAGAGAAAAGACTCAGCCCCCCTGCAGGGAACAAATAATCACTCTCCTCCCCAAGCTGCAGATTCCTTACAGGAAGGTCCCAGCAGGACGCCCAAGCGGACCCACAGCAGTTTCGGGAGAAGATTAAAACCCAGACGGCACAGAGACTGATACAAACTACTCAACAGTTGTTCACTAATTGTGCTGTAACAGTTTAGGACTGACTTGTGATTTTTTTTTGTAACTTAGATTTTTATTCATTTTTCATCATATATAATGCATTCAGATCACATTCTACATTTAAAACACAAAGGGGTTAGGGTAGGGAAAAAGAAAAAAAATAAAAATAAAAAATAAAAAATAAAAAAAATAAAAAAATAAAAGGGGGGGGGGAGACAAATGTTGGAGCATCAAGTTTTTAGTTTCCATCTCTTAATTCTTCTGGTTTTTTCAGTGTCTTTGGTTATTCTTTCAATTTCTGCCTCGTTGTTGCACTTTGTAGTGTGTCCATTTCCGCCATTTTTTCTCCCATATTCCTTCTTGCATTCTTTGTCGATATGTTAGTTTTTCCATCATACGTATGTCCTCAACAATGTCAGTCCATTGTTCTTGGTCAGGAAGAACTTCTGATCGCCATTTTTTTGTGATAGTTTTTTTACATGCAATCAACAAGATTTTAACTAGATATCTGTCCTCAGCCTGTATAACATTGTCTTTTTTAAGATCACATAAGTACATCAGGTTACAGTTCATTGGTATATTATATCCTAATATCCTCTGTATTGTCACATGCATAGATTTCCAAAATGATGATATTTTGTAGCATTTCCAAAACATATGTGAGTGGTCTGCATTTTGAGCCCCACATCCCCTCCAGCATAAAGATTGGGTATTTGTATATTTTCCTTGAATCTGTGGTGTAATGAAAAAGCGAATCAGGTTTTTCCATCCAAATTCCCTCCATGCCCTTGAATTTGTTGATGTGTGTTGTGTTTTCCATATTTCCTGCCAGCTTTCTTCTGTTATGTTTAAATTGAGCTCTTTCTCCCATTTCTCCTTTATATAGTTACTTGTATGATTGTTTGTCATAAGTTTCTGATATAGTTTTGAAATAATTCTTATTTTATTTCCTGCATATGAGCTTAAAATAAGTTGTATAATCTCGTTCACATCTGTTTGGAGGTTATGCCTAATCTTCTTCATATAGTAATCTCTCATCTGCAGATATCTGAAAAATTCTGATCTTTCTAATTTAAATTTTCTCCTGATATTTACAAAGCTCCCGAGATCTTTTTTTCCGATATTGCCCCATGCTGTGATTCCCTTGTTCACCAGATTTTTGTATCCCCTATCTTGTTTTGCCGGTTCAAACTGACTGTCAAATGCTACCCATTTCAATAGTTTTATGTCTTCCCTTATATTATATTTTTGTACTATTTTATACCACAGTTCTAAAGTAAATTTAGTGATTGGGTCTATTTGTTTGATTTGCTTATATGCATCTTTATCCCCTATTATGCTTTGTACTGGGAGTCCCTCAATTTCCTTTTCCATTTCTTTCCATTTTGCCTCATATCCCTCGTCGCACCAACATATGATATATCTTATTTGTGCTGAGTAGTAATATTCCTTTAGACTCGGTAGGCCCATGCCTCCTTTCTCTTTTGGTAATTGGAGGGTTTTATATTTCACTCTTGGTTTTTTACCTCCCCAAACAAATCTCGATATCATCCTGTCCCACTTTGAGAATTGGGCATCTGGAATCTCTGTTGGTATAGCCTGGAAGAGGTAAAGTAATCTAGGTTGTATGCTGATTTTGACTGTCTCAATTTTTGAATTCAGATCCATATTTAAGATTGACCATCTATCAATATCTTTTTTTATTTCTTGTTCCAACCTATCATAGTTTGCTTTATATATTTTGCTTAGGTCTTTAGGTATGTTCACTCCAAGGTATTTTATTTCTTTTTGGTTCCAGTTTAGTTTGATCTTATCAGTTATCTGGTTTAGAGGGTTATAGTGGAATGTCAGTATTTGTGTTTTTGTTATGTTTATCTTGTATCCTGATAATTTTCCAAAATTTTCTATCAAGTTCATCATTTCCATTATTGATTTATCTGGTTGTTCAAGGTAAACTATAATATCATCTGCAAATAGCCCAATCTTGTGTTCCGCCCCCTTTATTGTTACACCTTTTAATTTCTTATTTTGTCGTATCGCTTGAGCCAATGGTTCTATGAACAGAGCAAACAAGGTAGGCGATAAGCAGCATCCCTGCCTAGTTGATCTTTGTATATTTACTTTGTCTGTTAAGCTACCGTTTATCTTGATTCTTGCCACAGGTTCTTGATATAGCGTCCTTATGTATTGTACTGATTTTTCGTTAAATCCAAAGCGCTCCAGTACACTATATAGGAATTTCCAGTTAACCCTGTCAAATGCTTTTTCTGCGTCTAAACTCATTATTACTGCGCTTTTCTTTTCTTTATGTATTTGGTTAATTATATGTATTGTTCTCCTGATATTGTCATGTGTTTGGCGTCCCTCTATGAATCCAGTTTGATCATCTTCTATCAATTCCGTCAAGAATGTCTTTATTCGTTTACATATAATTGTTGTGTATATTTTATAATCTACATTTAATAAAGAGATTGGTCTATAGTTTCCGCATTGTTCTTTATCTTTCCCTGGTTTTAAAATAACTGAAATGATTGCTTCGTTCCATGATGGAGGTATTTTGTTGTTGTTCAGCGTCCAATTAAATGACTTTAGGAGTTGTGGTGTGAGTTCTTCTATAAACAGTTTATAAAACTCAGAAGAGTATCCATCACTACCTGGTGATTTACCGTTTTTAAGTGACTTAATCACATCTCTGATCTCTTGTGTTGTTATTTCTGCTGTTAGTTTTTCATTTTGTTGATTTCCTATTGATGGCAAGTCCAATGTGTCTAGAAATTTTTTGATATCTTTAGTATTTGTTTCTTCAGGTTGCGAGTATAGTTCTTGGTAGAAATTATGGAAAATTTCTTCGATGTTTTCTGGGTTAACTGTGGTTTTATTTGTGGTGGGGTCTTTAATCTTGTATACATTATTCATTGTTTGTTGTTTTCTTAACCGTTTTGCCAGCAGTTTTGTGGCTTTTGGCCCCGTTTCATAATATTTTTGCTTTAGATATCTATTTTTCCTTTCAATTTCATCCATTTGTGTTTCTTTTATCTTTGTTTTTTCTTCTTTAATTTCTTGATATATTTTTGGATCATTTGTGCTTTGATGTTTACGTTCTAATTCCCTCAGTCTCTCACGTCTTTGTTCATACGCTTCCAGTTTAGTCTTATTTGCTTTTCCTGTTTCAACAATTAATTTACCCCTTAACACGGCTTTTAGTGCGTCCCATAGTATTGTTGGGTCCACTTCTTCATTGTCATTCTCTTGGATATATTCGTTTATGTTTATTTTTATTCTTTCTTTCATTTTCTCATCATTTAACAGTCCTACGTTAAGTTTCCATGTTGTTTGTCGTTTTCTATTGTTTAAATATATTTCCATGTATATAGGATTATGATCTGATATTTCTGCCCCTCCAATCCAACAATTTCTCACCCTGTGTCTGTCATCTTCATTCATAAGGAAGTAATCTATTCTAGAGTGTACTTTATGGGCTGCTGAATAATGTGTATAGTCTTTTTCGAGTGGGTGTAGGTCCCTCCATATGTCTACCATACCCATTTCTGCCAGTGAGGTTCTTATGAACTTTGTTACATGTTTTTTTGTCTTCTTAACACTTGTTGTGTCAACTTCATGATCCATGACAGCATTTAAGTCTCCTCCACAAATTAGGACTCCTTCACTGTGTGTTGCTATGAGATCAAACAGATGTTGAAAAAAACCCTTGTCACTTTCTGGTGGGGCATAGATGTTCACTAATGTAATCTGCATACCATCTATTCTTCCCTTTATTATTACATACCTGCCTTCTTTATCCTGGATTTCCTGTTCACTTTCAAATTGTATTTTATTTGAGATTAGTATCATAACCCCCCTTTTTGCTCCTCCCTTAAATGAACTGTAGTAGGAGTTCTTATAGCCAAATCTCTTTAGTTTCACATGTTCTGTCTTGCTCAAATGTGTCTCTTGCATAAATATAATTTCAGCTTTTTCCTTCTTGAATTTTCTTATTATTCTTTCCCTTTTAACAGGTGAGTTCAGACCATTCACGTTTAGTGTCATTATCTTAAGATTTTTACCCATATTCATGTTTTTCCATTTTTTTAACTTGTGCTCCTAGCCCCTTTAACAACAAAAATAACACATATTTATATAAAAACACATTAAAAAATCTCGACCTCCGTACTTTGGGCCTTTCTTCTGCCCACTGGTCCCTGTTGGTGGGTGGGGGGTTTGTCTTCACAGAGTGAAGGGCCCTCCCTAGACTTCTAATTACTATCAAAGTAATAGTCATAAGTCTAGAAATGTCCAACAAATATCACTTAAACCTCTCCTAGCCGTCTGTTTCTCTTTTACCTTGTCTTCTTGGCCTTCATTTCTTCTGTGCCTTTCTTAATCTTTGTTATGATCTAGGCTTTCAGTTGAAAGCCTTGTAGCTTGTCCTGGGCCCGCTGCTCTACATCTCTCCCCCTTCTTCCGCCGTTCACTCGTCTCCACTCCGTCTGTCGTGGTGCGTTCAGGGCCGCCACTGCTCCAGCCGTCTCCTTCGGCACGCTCACCTCAAGGCCCCGCTCCATCCTATCCCGCGCTGCCTCTTCGGCCGTGTTGTAGGTTCTTGTGCCTTCCTCCCAATGAATCCTCATTTTCGTTAGCGGCGTTTGGAATCTAATTTTTTTCTCTTTCAGCGTTTTTTTAATATTGGCATATTTCTTCCGCTGCTGCACGATTTCTGTCGGGTAGTCATGGTCAAAAAATACCTGTTTGTCGCCGATTCGTATCTTTTTTTTCCATGCTTGCGTCAGGATTCTTTCCTTTATGTCATATTTCACAAAGTTTACCACAACTGACCTGGGTGGAGAGTTTGTTTTCGGGTTCTGTGCCGGTGTTCTGTGCGCCCGTTGAATCTGCAGATCCGTTTCTCCGGGTATTTCCAGTTCTTTTTTTAAGAACTGATCCATGAATTTTGTCATCGAGTTGCCTTCAATGCCCTCCGGAATTCCAAAGATGCGCATATTGCTTCGTCGGGATCTGCTCTCCAAGTCGTTTATTTTCTCCTGCATCCTCTGCGTTTGCGTCGTCAGGGTCTGTAGTTGTTCGTTTGCCTCGCTTTTCCAATCTTCTAGTTCCGAAATTCGGGTCTGCGCTTCTGTCATACACGCCCGCTGGGAGCGCAGCTCCTCCATGTTTTCCGTTAATTTACGCTCCATTTCTCTTCGGAGGTCCATGATTTCCTCCTTAATTTCTTTTTTCAGTTCCTCCTTAAGAGCCGCTAAATCCTGTTGTAGCTGTCGCTTGAATTCTCTTAACTCTTCACCCAAACTGGCGATGCCAGCGTTCATGTTGTCGAGTCTGGTGTCTTCCATTTTCTCTGCTGTAGACATCTTGCTTTTTTGAGCTTTGCGTACAGCGGTTTTTCCTGCGTTGTTGGAGAGGAATTCTTCAATTTTACCCTGTTTTTGTCCTTGTGCCCGGTTCCTTCGTGTTTTCATCCCTTAGTTTATTGATTCGTTTATGTTGAGTTGGCCATTTACCGATGATTTTTAATCCGGCTAGGGAGAGCTCTTTGTTTAAGTGTTATGTCTCTCCGCCATCTTCCAAAACTTCTGACTTGTGATTTTACTATGCTGTTATGATTACCACTGAACTCTCTTAGGGGCATGGCTGCTAGAAAGTTTCTCCTGTGGCAAGAGGTGTAGCAGTTAATCTTAAACTGTGAATTTTTCTATTGTCCTTTTCTTAGTCGTTTGGGGGGGGCTGTGGTCTATATTTATCATATATTCCATAACCTACATATGTTGAAGCATGTGAGAATGTTTGGTGATTACATATGTAAGGCGACTTCACACCTCAGAACAGGACTGTCACGCCGCGCCGCTCATCAGCGGCACCACCTGCTCGCACACCTGTCAGTTATCAGCGGCGAGGAATATAAGCCGCCTCGCCCTGAGCTTCGGCCTGAAGCCCGTCAGACTTCTTCCCCCTGCTTCAAGAAGCAACGACTCTCTCTTCAGCACGACGCTAAGCGGTAAGAAGATTCCTTACCTCATCTCTTGCAGTCTGCTCCCCTGTGCACAGGTGGATTCCTCGGCGGCGGACAACTCCGTCCCTCGTCCCTCCTCGCTGCTGCACCGAGCCCTGCAGGTGGCTGTCTCCCGGGGTCCCATCCTTGAAGTGCCAGTCATCTGTCCCAAAACAAGTAAGCTTCTCCCTCGCCTTTTCTCCTCCTGTGTTGGTGTGTGCCCATCACCCTGTGTCTGTTTTCTCCCATAGGGTTGCCGGCTGAACGGTCTCCTGCCACTGTGCCCGAAGCAGACGCCACCACCAACACATTAACATTCCGCAGACACGCACCCATACATCCCTGTTGTTAATAAACAGTTTGAACTACTCTGAGCCTGTGTGTGTGCGTCTCCTGAGCCGAACGTTATGTCAGTACGGCTTCAGCAGAGCGGCTCGGCAGACGGCGGGCTCGCACACCGGTTTACCATCCTCGAGGCTCGAGTGGATCAGGTTGTTTATCAGCAACAGGTGATCCTAAATCAATTAGTAAATTTAACTAACCGATTGAACCGCCTGGACCCCCAACAGCCGTTCCCCCCGGCTCGTCAGGGTGGCGCGGCTCCTGCTGTTCCAGCGGCCGTCCAGCCGGCTCCAGTGGCACCGGTTCGGCTCACACCGATTCCGACCCCCGCCCGCTTTAGCGGTAAGCTCGGCGGAGCGCGGGGGTTCATTATGCAATGTGAGTCCGTGTTCCACCGTGTGCCCGGAGATTTTCCCTCGGATCACAGCCGAATTGGTTACATAGGGAATCTTCTGGAGGGGCGTGCGTTAACTTGGACCTACGCCGTAATGGCGAGGCCCAGTTATACCACCCTCACCTATGACCAATTCGTGAGGCGCTTTCTGGAGGTCTTTGACCATTCTCAAACCGAGACGGTCCAGGTCGATCGGCTTCTCGCTCTTCAGCAGGGAAGCCGGTCGGCAGCGGACTACGTGGTCGACTTCCGGGTAGCAACGGAGGAATTGGGCTGGGAGGAACGCTCCCTCTGTGGCCTGTTCCTCCGCAGCCTCAATGATGATCTGAGGGATGAACTGGCTGGACGGGATATCCCTGAAACGCTAGCGGAGCTAACTTCCCTAGCCATCAGCTTGGACAACAGGCTGCGCGAGCGCTCCTCAGGACGGAAGTCGTCTACTTCGTGCCCTCGGGGAGCCTCGCTGCGCCTGCCCCAAGCTCGCCCCCTGGCGGCGCCGCCACCATCGTGCCCCGAGGAGTCGGAGCCGATGGTGACGGGCTGGACAAAGCTCTCCCCGGCAGAGAGACAACGCCGCCGTGAGTTGAATCTCTGCATGTATTGCAGAGACAGTCAACACACAGTGGAGCTTTGTCCACAAAAAGCCAAACGGCGGGGTCCGCGAGTCACTGTAGGGGGCCTCGCGGACGTCAATCGGTTAGGTCCACTTACCCAATTGAAGCTGCCCATCCGTTTCTGCCATAACCCCACTGGGCATCTCACCCACGCACTGGTGGATTCGGGCGCAGAAGGCAGCTTCATTTCACAGAGCCTGGCAACCCGTTTGGGCATCCGCTGTCAGGCACTGAGGAATCCCATCTCCCTAGTCAACCTCTCCCGTGCCTCCCTTGGGAGAGTGTCACACCAAACCATCCCCGTACCGGTCATCATCTCGGGAAACCACCGGGAGGAGATGACCTTCTACGTCCTTCCCAACTCTGTGTCGCCCGTCATCCTGGGGTATCCCTGGCTTCGTCTTCATAACCCGGTCCTGGATTGGAGATCAGCTGGGGTATCGGCATGGAGTACATTCTGCATGGGCACCTGCCTTCAGTCCGCTGCCTGCTCTCCGTCCGCTCCTCCTCCTGCGACGGACGCTGCACCCCCGGACCTGTCTCTGGTGCCTCCGGAATTTCACGACCTGGGTATGGTGTTCAGCAAGACGAAAGCTATGTCTCTCCCCCCTCATCGGCCCTATGACTGTGCCATCAACCTCCGCCAGGGGGCTCCCTTACCTTCTGATCGGCTCTATAGCCTGTCAGCGCCGGAGAAGGAGACGATGAACGCTTACCTGAAAGAGTCATTAAGTGCTGGGATAATCCGCCCATCATCGTCACCCGTGGGGGCAGGGTTCTTCTTCGTGGGAAAAAAGGATGGGTCCCTCCGCCCTTGTATCGACTACCGGGCCCTCAATGATATCACGGAGAAGGACCGTTACACCCTGCCCCTCATGGACACTGCCTTCCACTCCCTCCAGGGGGCAACCTGGTTCACCAAGCTGGATCTACGCAGCGCTTACCACCTCGTCCGGATCCGGGAGGGAGATGAGTGGAAGACAGCCTTCCGTACCCCGAACAGCCACTTTGAATACCTGGTAATGCCGTTCGGGTTGACCAACGCTCCTGCCGTCTTTCAGCGCCTCATTAATGACGTCCTCCGGGACTTCATCGGCCTTTTCGTGTTCGTCTACCTGGACGATATTCTCATCTTCTCCAAGTCCAGGGACGAGCACCAGGTCCACGTGAGGCGGGTCCTCCAAAGACTGCTGGAGAATCGTCTGTACGTGAAGGCAGAAAAATGTGAATTTTACGCCAGGACTACGTCCTTCCTGGGGTTCATCATCGCCCACGACAAGGTGCTCCCAGACCCAGAGAAGGTGAAGGCGGTGGTGGAATGGCCTACACCTGCATCCCGGAAGCAGGTGCAACAGTTCGTTGGCTTCGCCAATTTCTACCGCCGCTTTATCCCCAACTTCAGCTCCATCGTGGGACCACTGACCCGCCTCACGTCCCTGAAGGTCCCGTTCCGGTGGACCGAAGAGGTCGCTGCCGCCTTTAAGGCGCTGAAGGCGGAGTTCTCCTCCTCTCGGGTCCTTCGCCAGGTCGACCCCGCGCTGCAGTGCATCGTAGAGGTAGACGCCTCGGACACGGGAGTGGGGGCAGTGCTGTCCCAGCGATCGCCGGACGATGGCGCCAAACGGCCCTGCGCCTTCTTCTCCCGGCGCTTGTCCCCGGCGGAGAGGAACTACGATGTGGGGGACAGGGAGCTCTTGGCCATCAAACTCGCCCTGCAGGAGTGGCGCCACTGGCTAGAGGGGGCGAACCTGCCATTTGTGGTCCTCACGGACCACAAGAACTTAGAATATTTACGATCTGCCAAGCGCCTGAACGCCCGCCAGGCGCGTTGGTCACTGTTCTTCGCCAGGTTCCAATTTTCAATCACCTTCAGGCCTGGCTCTAAGAACGGCCTGCCTGACGCCCTCTCTAGGCAGTTCACTCCCGTGGAGTCTGAGGAGATGCCCCACTCCATCCTGTCCAGGTCGTGCGTCGTGGGAGCCATCTCGTGGGACATCGAGAGCAAGATCCGGAAGGCACAGGAGGTGGAACCTGACCCTGGCGGCGGACCTGAGGGGAGGCTGTTCGTGCCATCTGCGGTCCGAGGAGAGGTCATCCACTGGCTACACACCTCCAAGCTCACCTGTCACCCTGGCACCTCCCGGATGATAGACCTCCTCCAACGGTCCTTTTGGTGGCCAGGCCTGCGGAGGGATGTAGCCCGCTACGCCCGGGCTTGCCCAATCTGTGCCACCTGCAAGTCGGGAAATGCCCCTCCAGCGGGTCTGCTCCAGCCCCTGCCCGTCCCTGGCAGGCCCTGGTCGCACATCGCGTTGGATTTCGTCACCGGACTCCCCGTCTCCAACTCCTATGACACCATCCTGACCATCGTGGACCGCTTCTCCAAGGCCGTGCACTTCGTTCCCCTGCGAGGCCTCCCTACTGCCCTGGAGACGGCGGATCTCCTCGTCCAACACGTGGTCAGGCTGCACGGGATTCCGGTGGACGTGGTCTTGGACCGGGGCCCCCAATTTTCATCTGAGGTTTGGAAGTCATTCTGCAACGCCATCGGAGCCAAGGTGAGCCTCTCCTCCGGCCATCACCCCCAATCCAACGGGCAGTGTGAGCGGACCAATCAGGAGCTGGAGGCTGTGCTCCGCTGTGTGACCAGATCCAAACCCACGTCCTGGAGCAACCATCTTGCCTGGGTTGAATATGCCCACAATACCGCTCGCTCTTCTGCTACAGGGATGTCTCCCTTCAAAGCGTCCCTGGGTTACGACCCCCCGCTGTTCCCGGAGCAGGAGAGTGAGGTAACTGTCCCCTCAGTTAGGGCACATCTCAGGCAGTTCCGCTCCACCTGGACTGCCACGCGCAATGCGCTCTTACGCACAGCGGAGCGCAACAGGACTGTGGCAGACCGGCGTAGAAGACCTGCCCCGGCGTACAGAGTTGGGCAACATGTCTACGTTTCCACCCAGGACGTCACTCTAAAAGGCGAGAGGAGAAAGCTGGCACAGCGATTCATGGGTCCCTATCCCATCACCCGGATCATCAACCCGGTGGCTGTGCGCGTGGCTATCCCCCCCTCCCTCCGCATCCATCCCACCTTCCACGTGTCAAAGGTGAAGCTGGCAGTCACCGACCCCCTTTGCCCTCCTCCTGCAGCGCAACCCGCGCCCCAGATGATTGGTGGCCATCCGGCCTGGTCCGTCTCCTCCATCCTGGACTCCCGGCACCGGGGTCGTGGGTTGCAATACTTGGTGGACTGGGAGGGCTATGGGCCCGAGCATCGACAGTGGGTGCCCCCGTCGTTCGTGTTGGACCCATCGCTCATCGCTGACTTCCACCGAGCGCACCCAGACAAGCCATCGCCAGGAGGCGCTGCTAGAGGGGGGAGTACTGTCACGCCGCGCCGCTCATCAGCGGCGCCACCTGCTCACACACCTGTCAGTCATCAGCGGCGAGGAATATAAGCCGCCTCGCCCTGAGCTTTGGCCTGAAGCCGTCAGACTTCTTCCCCCTGCTTCAAGAAGCAACGACTCTCTCTTCAGCACGACGCTAAGCGGTAAGAAGATTCCTTACCTCATCTCTTGCAGTCTGCTCCCCTGTGCACAGGTGGATTCCTCGGCGGCGGACAACTCCGTCCCTCGTCCCTCCTCGCTGCTGCACCGAGCCCTGCAGGTGGCTGTCTCCCGGGGTCCCATCCTTGAAGTGCCAGTCATCTGTCCCAAAACAAGTAAGCTTCTCCCTCGCCTTTTCTCCTCCTGTGTTGGTGTGTGCCCATCACCCTGTGTCTGTTTTCTCCCATAGGGTTGCCGGCTGAACGGTCTCCTGCCACTGTGCCCGAAGCAGACGCCACCACCAACACATTAACATTCCGCAGACACGCACCCATACATCCCTGTTGTTAATAAACAGTTTGAACTACTCTGAGCCTGTGTGTGTGCGTCTCCTGAGCCGAACGTTATGTCAAGGACAAAGAGATCTCAACCGCCAGTGAGGATGAAAGAGTTTCCCAGGCACTGTGGTGGAGACCGGAGGAGCTGCCCTGACCCCCCAGGGCCATGAGGAGGAGTACGAAGACAATGGGGGGATTAAGATAAGGAGGGATGTCAGCTTTGGATTTGCATGTCTTTTGTTATGTGCAAGTATAAGTTCATAGAGCCGAAAGTGTTCGGTCTCTTTTTCCTTCTTCTGCTGCTGCACTAGGATGAGACTTGTTAGAAGAGCTGATAATAAACTTTGGTTTATATATCACATCGCCTCGTTCTTCCAAGCTCTTCTACAATCAATACTATTAGGAAGGATAGGGAATTTCAAAAATTTCGTTCTAATTAGGCAAATTTCTTGTTTATTAAAGTGTTTTAAGTAATGTGATCTTTTTGAGGATCCTTAAGGCACTTTTCCACAAGTATCACCTTAGTTTTACTTACTTTTACTTTACTCACTTTCTTGCTCTTTCCACAGTACCCTACTCGCTTTAACCGATACGATTTTCGTGCCAGTTTAGGGGCAGGGGACAAGCGAGAAAAATCGAGGTGTGATCTGACGTCAATCGACTGCTAGCCACTGATTGGTCAGCGCGTAACGTCAAGAAATCGCCCGTTTTCGAAATCTTTACGTCCGCCATTTGCAATCGGTCACGGAGTGAATACGATATTAATAGAGACAGCGTTGTAGGTTAGTTTTTGCGGAAATCTACACCGTGGTCCAACGAAGAGGTGCAGGGTTTTCTCTGCTTGCTGGCAGATACACAGTCAGAAGAGTGATCCGGACCCTACAGATGACTGCGCAGAATAGAACCGTACTACTGACAAGCTGAATACGAAGTTGAGAGAACCATCCATGGTGAGTGATTTGTAATATTGTGCATCTGTTTGCTTATTTATCCTGTTGGTGGTAAGCTCACTTTTGAGCCATACAGCCCCGTTCTGTGCTGGCTAATTCGTTTTAGCTAACGAATTTTGGCTAGTAGCTAGATAATACCAACTGTTGATTCGCGCTTGTTTTCTCCTAAATATTCACTTGTGAGATCAAACGATGAAATATATCAATCCTGGTTATAGTCCTGGTTTTTGTTTTGTATTGCACTTGGTGTTGCGCATTAAATTGTGTGCAATTTAATGCCGTTTTTTGCTGGCTAACTCGTTTTAGCTAACGAGTTTTGGCTAGTAGCTAGATAATACCCACTGTTGATTCACGCTTGTTTTCTCCTAAATATTTGCTTGTGAGAGCAATACGATGAAATATATCAATCCTGGTTATAGTCCTGGTTTTTGTTTTGCATTAAATTGTGTGCAATTTAATGCTAGAATGTGTTTCCACATGCCAGGGTTAGCTTCCCTGTTTATATTGGATACTGGTGAGATCACAGGAGCCGAAATCTCAACAATATAAAAGTGCTTTTTCAAACCAGTGATTTATAAAGTCATTCATATAATTTTCTAAAGCGTCAGAAAGAGAAATCCATATATTATATCATTCATTACACAGACCATGATATATTTCAAGCATTTATTTATTTTAATTTGGGTGATTATGGCTTATAGCCCCTGAAAAACCCAAATTCCATTTGGCAAAAAATTAGAATATTACATAAACTTTAAAAAATAGTTTTTAAATAGAAATGTGGGCCGCTGAGGTGTTGGTTAATATGGGCTGTAGCCATAATCATCAATATTAAAATAAACACTTTCAATATATCACTGTCCCTGTAATGAATCTATATATGGGTTTCACTTTCTGAAATGAGTGACAAAAATATTGAACTTTTTCATGATATTTTAATTTTTGAGATGTGCCTGTATAAGTGTTGAACTTGCTTGAAAAAATTAAACACCATCCATTTCTGTCGTTCGTCTAGGCAGGAGGGAATCGGCCGCTCAACAACGGACGTCGCCACTGTGGAAAGTACTGAAATCCTTTGCTTTTATAGGTAAGTGTCAAAACCAAATTAGCACAATTTCCACTTAATGTAAAAGGGACTGAACTGAGATTTATTTGATTGTGTGAGTATTAATTACAGAATAACTGAAAAAGACTGGCGCATCAACTGTAAAATAAACCGCTTGTTAATGTATTTATTTGTCAGATCACTTGTGTGATCCTTTGAGTTATGTTCATAACTGTATCTTTTGGGAAATGGCAGTTGTTCAGTCATCAATATAGTTTAGTTTATATGTGTAGTTTATACTCTATCATCAATAAAGTCATGCAGTAACAGGACACATTACAAATATTTGAGACCCATTGTAGTGCTTCCTTTTATATTTTAGCAATGCAAGTACAAAACACCACCCACACTTGAAGCCAGTGCAAGAAGAGACACTTTTACATTCCAGACAAACTTTTATTGATAAAAACTCCTTATTTTGACTGAGCGACTCCATAGTCTGTGATGCACACCTTCAGTTAAAGTACTATATTCCATTCCAGTGAATGTATTAATTCATTCTGATTGCTGAGGCCACAGTAAAAGCAGATGATTTTAAATGCAACCCAGCCCTTGTAAAATCGACTTTACATCAGTGCAGCTATATGAAAATTGTGGTTAAATACAACAACGAAGTACTTTATTGTCACATTGGAATCGGAATCGCTGCTGTTTGGTTTTTCTTTTGAATTCTTGGATGGAATATGGGTGGGCAATATAAGCTGCAGCTTCAGCCATCACCCATTTCAGATAACCTATGTTGAACTGTATAATCAGAGGAGTTATTGTTTAATTCAACCTTATTAAATTTTTTCCCCCCTTTGTTATATTATTGTATTTTCTTTAAATCTATCCGAAATAAAGATTCATTCATTCACATTCCACCACTGGCTTTTAGTAACAAGTGTATTTTCCAAATATGTTTTAAACTTCATTTATTTAACCTCCACACATTTCTGTCTTTTGTCTAGGCAAGAGGGAAACGATCGATCCACCCCAAACTGGACCTTGCGTCACTATTTAGAGAGATGCAGGCCTAAGATCTGCTGATCTGAGACCAGTGTGAGCTGCACATCCCAGCTGCTGAGTGACCCAGTCTGACAGTTTGAGTTTTGCACATTCTGAATAATCTGGAATTTGCTGCTGATTGTAATAAACAATTTAGTGACTTATGTGTTTGCATCATGATTTCTATTTTTGTCTTTTAATACACTGGTGGGAAAAGAGTCAATAGTACAAACCATTAATGGGTGACCTTGAAAATAATGACTCATTTTTAAGACATTTATGTCACATGGTGGTAACCTTCACATATAAAAAAGAGACATCTGCAAAAACTTCATAGGTTTGTCAGTGCAATACTACATGAATGCATGTATAGTACATTGTTGATGCAGAGAATATATATTTTTACAGTATATGTATCGAGTAAATCAAGCATTTTCCATGTAACCTTGTGACTGCATTATTTTAATTGCTTTTAATGCTAGATCAAGTTTGTTTTGGCCTAAAATGCATCATAACTGTCAAATACATCTTATTATACCGAACTCAGTAATGTTTACTTTTGAATATACATTTTGTGGCTAATATAGTTAACCTGGCGATCGAGTTGTGTCAGCTGATCATTTTTTGCTATGACAACATCTCAGACTCAGTGCAGCTGAAGCAGGTACGTCCATGATGTCTCAACAGTCCATGATTTTCACGCAGATCAGAGCAATTTTTTTTCCCACAATATTTTTATTGAACCTTTTTTTTTTTTTTTTACAAACAGCACACACAGTCAGACACTAACACAAAAGTAATTTAAAAACTAAACAATAAAATGACAAAAAAAGGTTAAAAAAACAAACCATTAACAAAAACAAGTCAACAATGTTCCTCTGTTTAGGTAATCCATTACATTAGAATACATAATATACATTCACCAGCTTGGAATTTGCAAGGTCCACACATATAATTCACCTTCTTCAGAAGTTATGTTTACTTAATTTACATAATCAATGAAAGGTCTCCATATATTCTCAAACACATTTCCTTTGATTTCAGTATGTATGTTATTCTTTCTAGTGGAAACCAAAAGTGAGTTGGTTGTAGTCATTTTTCTAAGGTGTTTTAACATGTAATTACCCATCCCCGAACACATATGCCTTATAAATATCAATAGATGGGAAAAAGATACTCAAATGACACTCAACATGCAAAATGGTGCTACAGTTGGATTGCCTTTCTTTAAAATTTTTAAAATTATTTTGTAAGTAAAAGTGGGCTAGGATTAACTGGAAATATAACAAGTTTCCACATATAATTCCAAGGTCAATTGGCAATTCAATCAAACCAAAAAGGAGTTGTTCAGCTGCTGCATTTTTCTGCAGTCATTTTCTACGGTGTTTTAGCGTGTAATTTCCCATCCCTGAACACATATCCCTTAAAAATAACTATCAATGGGAAAATGATACACAAAAACAAGAATTTTACTACAGTTGAATTGGCTTTTTTTAAAGTAATTTAAATTATTTTGTACGTAAAATAGGGCTATGATTAATTGGAAATATAACAAGTATCCACATATAATTCCAAGGTCAATTACACGGCTTTAGCATTTAATTAGTTGTCCCTTAACAGTTAACCGTTATGAACAACAGAGGAGACATAGATGAAAAGTGCACCAAATTTTATTTAAAAACAAACGTTTGACATATGTATGCACATGAATGAGGCTCCATGCATGGACGCAATTTGTGGCACAAGTAGGTGAAAGTGTCCTCGGACATCCGGAAGTTCTGCAACCACTGTGTGCTTGAGAAGCTGGGGACAATATTCTCCCACCACTGCGAGCTACGGTTTACTGCCCAGGTCCATGGTCTGCAGCGTTGATTTTGCAACAACGCAGCCAACTAGAACACACACACAGCATACATATTAATACTGATAACCTGGCAACATCAAAATGCTGTACACAACAATGACATGACGATAAAATGACAATAGAAAGCATTAAATTACCAAAAACTTTTTCCTCGTGTGCTTGATGTGCCTGATATGCTGGGTAATTAAGCTCTCTGCTTCATATTCCCCAATGGCAACAACGAGTCTCTGGTACTGCTCCAATGTGTGTTCTCTCAATGCATGTCGTCTTCTCCTGTAAAACTCTCTTCTCCGCTTAAAAACATTCATTGTGTTCAAAAGCCAGAGAAGAACCAACGTGGAAATCCTCCGCTCGTAATCCGCCATTTTCTTTGTTGTGAAGAAATCGGTCGCCGGAGATGACGTCAGCAGAGTATGGGGCCGCCTCAATCCCGCCTACTACAGAGTTTATGCGGCTTTACAGGGTTGTAATGGGTCAACAACCGAGGGAGAAAGAAGTAGTGGAGAATTGAAACAAGTAAAAAAGAACTGTGACTATGGAAAAGAGCCATTAGTGAATCTCATCAATTAAGAGTTTTCATAAAAATTGATTCTTGTATTTTTTGTCCAGAAAATTGATGCTGTGGGCACCCACCATAATCTACATGGACATTCAGCCATCACACTCAGCTAGGGCTGGAAGCAGAACAATTTGCATACGGACAGAGAGCCCCTAGGGGGACAACCAGAACAATGACTATTGTTATACATCCCCGGATTAAGGAGAGGAAGTCCAGCGCCAGTTAATCACACGATTGATATGTATTGACTGATATGTATATCAA
Source organism: Pholidichthys leucotaenia (assembly GCA_020510985.1). Lineage (NCBI taxonomy): Eukaryota > Metazoa > Chordata > Actinopteri > Cichliformes > Pholidichthyidae > Pholidichthys > Pholidichthys leucotaenia. Next base: position 173,130,426 of record CM035838.1, on the reverse strand, counting down.
TATGTAAATGTGCCATGCATTCTCTCTTGTCTTTATAAAAGAGCTGACTTTACATGCCTCACGTAGCGCACTCACAAGCGCACACACACGCACACACACACACAGCACAGCGCTACAGTGTGTCTCATGATGATGGAGGAATAAAACTCTTAAACCTTCAGCTCATCGCATCTCACCTGAACTTATTTGTTCCTCCACACTGGTGACCCTTGACAAAGAATGGAACATGAGGCAAACACCCCGGAGATGACCCGGACGGGAAGCCTCAGCACGCATCATGGTGCACTCCTCGCCTGATCTTTTACCTCCACACTGGTGACCTGACGAGGGAGAATGACCATCTGCTCCCTCTCACCGCGCTGTGGATCCCAGAGGACCAGAGAACGTCTGCAACCTCTTCATCCTCACCGGAGCACAGCGCTGGAACCAAAACGCACCATGATTGACACGAGCGAACGAAGGAAGCAGCCTGAATGGGGACAATCATCGACGCCGGCCGACTGCGCTGATTTTCATCGAGCTCCCCGACTCTGACTAAACTCTGGACAGCGGACCTCCCGCGCACAGAAGCCTTGCACGCACTCCGCAGGATTACGAGGACAGCGCAACTGCCAGCTATGTGGTCACTACGCCAGATGCGCGCCACGCACCAGGGACAAACCGGCTCCTCAGACTGATACAGCGTCCTCTGCCGCTGCACATGCCCGAGAAAAACGGCCGATCGCCACCCTCGGAACCTTCAGGGCTGCTCACGCACCTGGAGCGGACGTGCAGCCCGCACACAGGACTTTGTATGGGTTCCTCAGCCGCGGCGCACAACGGGAATTTAGCCGATTGCTTTCCCCGATGACTTTAGGGCTGCTTCCCACACCTAAAGCCAAACTGCCAAGTCCCTGACACAGCTACAGTTGTTTCACAGCCACTACGCATCCTCGGGGAATTTGGCTGCTCGCTTTCCCCACATCCTCGTTGGATCGAGCCACGGGAGGAGTCAGACAAAATGTTTTGTTTTTTTTTCACAGCCGCTGTGGATCTCCACCACGTTTAACGGGAAAGTCCCTCACCATCGCGGATCCACACGCAATTTTTGCGCGGCCCAGACACCTTTGACGTCCCGGGCCGGCACTCGCTTACTCCCACCCCCCTCCCCCTCCTCCTGCACAGTGCTTTTCCTGCACCTCGCTCCCTAAAGCTAGCCGATCGCCGTCTTGTTCCATTACGCACGAAAACACACCGGCCCCTGCACCCACGATCCACAGCCGTTCAACGTGCTGGAACTCAGAGCGGAGCACACTGCCCTTTCCATCCCTCCCCTGTCCCCCTCACAGACTGACATGCCCTCTGACAGTTCTACTGGAGCTGGAGCCAAACAACGGGGGGGGGGGGGGGGGGGGGGTCACAACCCCTGCTGAGTGCTCTGGGGGGGAGCCGTGTGGGCACCCACCATAATCTACATGGACATTCAGACATCGCACTCAGCTAGGGCTGGAAGCAGAACAATTTGCATACGGACAGAGGGCCCCTAGGTGGACAACCAGAACAATGACTATTGTTATACATCCCCAGATTAAGGAGAGGAAGTCCGGCGCCAGTTAATCACGCGATTGATATGTATTGACTGATATGTATATCAATATGTAAATGTGCCATGCATTCTCTCTTGTCTGTATAAAAGAGCTTACTTTACATGCCTCACGTAGCGCACTCACAAGAGCACACACACGCACACACACACACACAGCACAGCGCAGAGCGCTACAGTGTGTCTCATGATGATGGAGGAATAAAACTCTTAAACCTTCAGCTCGTCGCATCTCGCCTGAACTTATTTTGTTCCTCCACAATGCCATTAAATATTAAGTCCTGTAATTTCAAGGTAGGGGTGTTCTCTAAATTATTTCTGATCAAATTAATCATCACTACTGGGATATTTTCAGTCACTTTCTTATAATCATCAGGGGAACAGACAATTTTATATTTATTTCTAAATTCATCATAACTTAAAATATTACCCTTATGATTCATCAAATGCACAATAGACCAAATTTGTTTTTCCATCCAGGATTCTATGAATATAGATTTCTTTCTGCAAAAAAACACTCTGTTATTCCACAAAGGAACATTATGTGGACTAAAATTGTGTTTATAAATCATTTTCCAGTAAAACAACTCCATTCCAACAAAAGAACTCCATTCATGGTTTCAAAATCAAGAGCTTTTATTCCCCCTTCTTTGTAGCTTTTGATCATGTCTGCTTTCCTAATATAATGAGGTTTATTTTCCAGATAAAATTAAAAATTAGGTTGTTTATTTCTTTTATAGTTCTTCTGGTTAGGGGTAGAGAATATGTTGGATAGGTCAGTCTAGAGATGAATTCAGTTTTTGTCAATAAAGATCTACCAAATAATGTTAAATCTCTCTGTAACCAATGATTAAGGATTCTTTTAGCTTTCGCAATAGACTTCTGAATATTATCACTTCCAGTTTCTAAATTTTTTGATATATATATTCCGAAGTATTGTATTTCTTTCTTCACTGAAATATTGTACAATGTGTCTTCAGAGGTGTCATGGATACTTAATAATTCACATGTATTAATATTTAAATGTAGGCCTGAAGCCTGGGAGAATGATTTTTTTTAACCTCCAATGCAACAGTTATTTGTTTCTTATTTTTCAGAAAGAGTGTTGTGTCATCTGCTAGCTGACTAATTACTAATGTTTTCCCATCTATATTAATACCTTCCTCATTGGAGTTTGCCACCAGAATGGACAACAATTCTGCAACCGTGATGAATAACAGAGGAGACAAACTGCATCCTGGTCTGATTCCTTTTCCTATTTTGAATCTAGGACAGGTCCCTCCAGGAAAGGAAACACTGCTATTAATGTCTGTGTGGAGCATTTTAATGATATTCAAAAAATATTCACCAAACCCAAAAATGTTTCAAAAAATGTTTCATAGTGTCATAAATGAAAGGATGTTCCAATGAGTCAAAAGCTTTTTGAAAATCTAAGAACAAAATGTTGGCATCCTCTTTAATTAGATTGCTGTAATCAATGAGGTCCAGTGTGGGACACATATGTGAGTTTCATATGCTTCATATGTATATCACTGCATGCTTACTGTATGCTTCACGTCTCAGATGAACAAAAGGACCGAGCCTCCTAGGAGATAACAGGAGGATGTGAAATGTGGTCTTTGTTATGCAGAGAGTTGGCCTGGGGGATTTCCTGGCCACCAGTGGCTTTAGGTGGAGGTGATAAGACCTGGAAGAAGACGCATTGTGACTTGGGATTAAATACAATGTGACTGTGTGCTTTGATGTTCCGGGGTATAAAAGAATGAATGTCTGGGGGTTTCTCTCTCTTTCTGTTTTTGGATGATGTTGGAGAATGTGAATAAACCTGACTCGTGAGATAAACTCAGCCTCGTCATTTCCACATTCTCCACACTGGTGACCCTAAGACGTATCATGAGCGAAAGAAATTCCCCCGAGCCGGACTCGTCAGGAGCCAGCCAGGCGAACGCAGCCACAGTCAAGCTACCAGACTTCTGGCAAGACAACCCGTGCTCCTGGTTCCACTTGGCTGAAGCACAGTTCGCCCTCCGGGGGATAATGGTAGATGACACGAAATTCTACCATGTTATTGTCAAGCTCGACAACCGCACGGCTCGACATGTGCAGAGCCTTTTGGAGCGCCCACCGGCCAACGACAAATACGGTGGGTTGAAGGCTGCGCTCATCCAGCGTTTCACCCCCTCAGTCCAGGAGAGAGCAGAGAGGCTCCTGGCTCTGAACGACTTGGGAGATAGCAAGCGCGTCGACTTGATGGAGGACATGCTGAGGTTGAGGGGCTCAGACGGCGACGACTTCCTCTTCACCCACATTTTCCTGAGAACCCTACCGTCGGCCACGAGAGCGACCCTGGCCAGTTCACCGTTGTTGGCCCAGCGGGACTTCCGCGCGCTGGCCCAGGAGGCACAATGGATTCTCAACCCCAGCAAACAGCACGCGGCCACTGCGACAGTGACGGAGCTCGGCGCGACGGCCGGAGATGGCAGGGGGCCAGAGGCGGCGGTAGCAGACCCACCGACAACGGCGGCGGCGAGGGCCAAGGATCGCGGAGGAGACGACCTCTGTTTCTACCATCGCCGCTTTGCAGAGAGGGCACGCAAATGTATACCACCGTGCCAGTTCAAGCGCTCGGGAAACGCCAAGGCCGGGGGTCGGTAGCAGCCGCGGCCCTCGGGGAAGAGAACAAGCTGCTCTACTTGAGGGATGTGCGTTCGGGGAGGCAATTCCTCGTGGACACAGGCTCCCAAGTGAGTTTCATCACGCCTACCTATGCTGACCGGCTGGCGGGTCCCAGAAGTCACGGGGCGTCAGCAGCGAACGGCTCGAGGATTAAGACCTTTGGTGAGAGGACTCTGCTTCTGTCCCTACACGGCCGTACATTTGAGTGGACTTTTGTTATAGCTGCAGTGAGCTTCAATATGTTGGGAGCTGATTTTCTGTGCTCATATGGTTTGTTGGTTGATCTTGCTAATAGGCGCCTGGTTAATGCACTTTCTTTTTATTCTATTCCCTGTGCAGCCCGAGTGACCCCGCCAACAGCACAAGCCAACGTCGCAATGGCAAGCGGTAAGTTCCACACGCTGCTCACTCAGTTCCCAGTACTCACGGTTCCCACATTTTCAGCAGCTGTCGCTAAACATGGAGTGGAACATTTTATTACTACCACTGGACCGCCCGTTTTTGCAAAAGCTCGGCACTTGGATGCAGCTAAACTGACCATAGCACGCGAGGAGTTCGCCAACCTGGAAAAGCTGGGCATCATCAGGCGTTCGAAAAGCCCATGGGCTTCCCCGCTTCACATGGTCCCTAAAGCTGACGGCTCGTGGTGACCTTGCGGAGATTTCTGCAGGTTGAACAACGCTACAGCGCACGACCGCTACCCAATCCCGCATATCCAAGATTTTTCTGTTCATTTGGCGGGGGCGCGTGTTTTTTCTAAGATAGACTTGGTCCGCGGGTACCATCAAGTCCCAGTGCGCACTGAGGACATACCCAAAACAGCGGCAATAACTCCGTTTGGCCTATTTGAGTTTTTGCGCATGCCGTTTGGGCTTAAAGGCGCTGCGCAGACGTTCCAACGCATGATGGACGCGGAGTTGCGCGATCTCCCCTTCGTGTTCATCTACCTGGACGACATCTTGGTAGCCAGTGCGTCTGAAGACGAACACGAAAACCACCTCACGGCAGTTTTCTGGAGGTTGGGAGAGCACAGGTTAATAATCAACCCAGCGAAGTGTCAGTTCGGGGCGACGCAGATTGATTTTTTGGGGCATCGCGTCTCTCCAGAAGGAGCGGTTCCTCTGCCTGACAAAGTGCGCGCAGTAACAAATTTTCCCCAGCCACAAACGGTCAAAGCGTTGCAGGAGTTTTTGGGAATGGTGAATTTTTATAACCGTTTCCTCCCCCGCGCAGCCCAGCTCATGCAACCGTTGTATGCCGCGCTAAAAAATCAAAAACCCACAAATAAAATCGAATGGTCTCCAGAGCGAGAGCGCGCATTCTCGGAAGTCAAAACAGCCCTGGCAAACACTGCATTGTTAGCACATCCAGACCCAACGGCCCGCATAGCGCTCACTACTGACGCGTCAGATGTGGCCATAGGGGCGGTCGTGGAGCAGTATGTAGCCGGAGCTTGGCAACCGCTCTCCTTTTTCAGCAGGACCTTGCGCGATAGTGAAAGAAAATACAGCGCATTCGACAGGGAGTTGTTGGCTCTCCACTTGGCCATTCACCACTTCCAGTTCTGGCTGGAGGGACGCCGTTTCACCGCGTTCGTTGATCACAAGCCACTGACTTTCGCGATGGCCAAGGTTTCAGAACTGTGGTCGGGCCGGCAGCAGAGACAGCTGGCCGCGATCTCAGAGTTTACTACGGATATCCAGCATGTGGCGGGTAAACTTAATGTAGTGGCAGACTGCCTCTCGCGCGCCGTGGTGGCTCCAGCCCACGTAGGGGTAGATTTTGCAGCCATGGCCACGGATCGGGTTAGCGACGCGGAAGTGTGCGCGGCCCCAGTCCGCGTGGGGATAGATTACGCAGCCATGGCCGCGGAGCAGATTAGCGATGCAGACGTGCGCGCGCTCCAGTCTGGACCAACAGGGTTAAGGCTGGAGAACAGGGTGCTGCAAGACGGCATGCCCCCCCTAATCTGCGATGTCTCCACTGGGCGACCGCGTCCTGTGGTACCGGCCACGTGGCGCTGCCACGTTTTTGACTCGATCCATTCTCTAGTGCACCCGGGAGTGTGCACGTCGGCCAAAATGGTGGGAGAGAAATTTGTAAGGCCGAGCCTGCGCAAACAAGTTAGGGAGTGGGCAGCAGCCTGCATGGCTTGTCAACGAGCCAAGGTACACAGACATACGAGAGCTCCCTTGGAGCCTTTTCACATCCCGGCTAAGAGGTTTGATCATGTTCACGTGGACCTCGTAGGCCCCCTCCCGCCCTCACAGGGGTGCACACATCTTCTGACAATGGTTGACCGCACCATGCGCTGGCCGGAAGTGGTCCCACTGTCGTCAACCACAGCCGAGGAGGTGGCGCGCGTGTTTTTAACGGCATGGGTAGCGCGTTTTGGAGTCCCGTCGGACATTACGTCCGACAGAGGCCCTCAATTTGTTTCCGAACTTTGGTCAGCGATGGCCCGCAGCCTGGGGGCAACGATCCAACGCACGACCGCGTACAATCCGCAGGCTAACGGGTTATGCGAACGTTTTCACAGGTCATTGAAGGCGGCCCTCAGAGCGTCGCTTACGGATGCAAATTGGGTGGACAGGCTACCATGGGTTTTATTGCGGTTGCGTTCTGCACCTAAAGAGGATTTAGAAGCCTCCCCGGCTGAGCTAGTTTTTGCACAGCCACTTCGGCTGCCCGGGGAATTTCTCCCAGATAATCCTGCGCCAGAGTGCTCCCCAGCTCAGCGGTTGCAGAGTAGCATGGAATCGAGCACGCTGCCTGGCCCCATTCACCACAGTTTTCTGTGAGTTTTTGTGCCTAAGGCTTTAAAAAATGCGGAGTTTGTTTTTGTCAGACACGATGCCCATCGCCCATCGTTGCAACCACCTTATGGTGGACCATTTAGAGTGCTGGAAACAGGAGATAAGCATTTTTTGCTAGATTTGGGGGGCAGAAAAGAAATGATTGGCATAAACAGGCTCAAACCCGCTTTTGTGGTGGCTGACGAAGGTGTGCAGTTGGCCAGGGCTCCTCGGCGCGGCAGACCCCCTAGGGAGCATTCCCCAGAACACCCACAGGGATTGACTAACAGTTCTCATCCTCAGACAGCAGCTCCCCAGCAGGAGGGCGCCGCGGAGGTGGTAAAGCCCGCTTACAGCAGATACGGGAGAAGACTGAGGCCCAAGCAGCATGTGGACTGATGTGTGTGATTTTATCATGACATGCAGACTGTTATTACATTGTTCCATCTTAGACGTTTGGGGGGGGGTCAAGTGGGACACATACGTGAGTTTCATATGCTTCATATGTATATCACTGTATGCTTACTGTATGCTTCACGTCTCAGATGAACAAAAGGACCGAGCCTCCTAGGAGATAACAGGAGGATGTGAAATGTGGTCTTTGTTATGCAGAGAGTTGGCCTGGGGGGATTTCCTGGCCACCAGTGGCTTTAGGTGGAGGTGATAAGACCTGGAAGAAGACGCATTGTGACTTGGGATTAAATACAATGTGACTGTGTGCTTTGATGCTCCGGGGTATAAAACAACGAATGTCTGGGGGTTTCTCTCTCTTTCTGTTTTTGGATGATGGTGGAGAATGTGAATAAACCTGACTCGTGAGATAAACTCAGCCTCGTCATTTCCACATTCTCCACACCAGAACCAATCGGATATTATTATGAATTGATCTGCCTTTCAAGAAACCGGATTGTAAATTGTGATTTTTGAGAGCCCTGTTTTTAATCTCGACACTAGAGCCATAGTAAGGATTTTATAGTCTGTATTAAAGAGAGTAATTGGTCTTAAGTTATTTAACACGATTCATGTATGTTTATTCTCTTCTTCTTCGTCTATTTTATGTTGGTATTCTGTGCCGATATCGCCCCCTCGTGAAACAGACGTTCAGTCTTGCGCATGCGCTTTTCAACCAGGCGGCGCGGTCGAGCACTGCGGACACATGCAGAGTGAAGACTATGACGTAAATTTCGTCACAGAAGGTTTCCGGTTATACTTACAAGGACAGCAGAGCTGTAGCATGAATCCAGCTGGCAAATGGGCTCTCAGCTACTTCCTGTTAGCAACCAATCAACGACGCCTTCGCTGTTTCCATGGCGCTGTTGCTGTTGACAACAACCGTCGTCTTTCATTTGCAAACTAGCTTAGCTATGTGAATATTCGGTTGGTATTAACTGTCGTACTGAGGATATTAGACGTTTCCTTGTTAAATTGGTAAATTATTATTTTACACCGCGACCAACTAGCCTTTTAAGAGTTGCCAGTGGTTTGGTGAGCTAGGCTAAACGAAATAAAGCTCGCTAGCGTTAGCAGTGACTATCTATTTAAGCTCAAACTAAGCCAAAAACCCCTTTGCAGGATGAGCGAGCTGAAATTCGTCGTTGAACAGTTGAATAGGGAGCCGTTCAAGAAAAACTTTAACCTCATTACGTTTGACTCCCTGGAACCGATGCAGCTGTTGCAGACTTTGAACGACGTTCTGGCTGAAATAGACCCAAAGGTGAGCGAATATAGACTTAGACTGATGTGTTTGTTGTGTCGTGAACATCGCTGTTTTATGATGAACTCACTCTCCATGTTGTTTATAGCAAGCTATGGACATCCGCGAAGAACTGCCTGAACAAACGGTGAAGAGAATGAGTGCTCTGCTGGGGATGCTGAAATACAGACCTCCCGGAAACGTGACTGATGTGTAAGTGTCTCCAGCCAGGCTCAATTCAAATACTCCAATCTGGTTTGGTGATGTACGTTAAAGCGGTCATACAATACTTTGTAGTACATTTATTTGTCATTGAACTGAACAGCAACTCAGAATGGCAGTTGCATGCTCCCTGGAAAACTTGTGACTGACCATAATGCATTGATCATATTTGACCAAATGTGGTTTATTGTACCCATACTTTTGACAGTTCTCTCACTCTCAGCTCTGCTCTACCTCTTGTTCCCTGGCCACTAAAGCACAAATACTACTGGCCCAGCACCTACGAGCATAACTCCTTCTTTGTCAGCCTATGAACTTTCCAGCCCCCTCCCCCTCATATTTTGCATTGTAATATGCGATATGCAAGTATTGTGCCTTTGTTCAAGAAAGGTGACAGGGAGGATTGTGGAAATTACCGAGGTATACCACTGCTAGCCGCTGTTGGTAAGATTCTCTCACGTGTACTACTTAACAGACTCAGAACACATCTCGCAGAATGTACTACCGGAAACCCAGTGCGGCTTTAGAAGTGGAAGAAGCACAATGGACATGATTTTCTGCTTGAAACAGGTTCTAGAGAAGTGTATCAAACAGAACATGCCGCTTTATGTAGTCTTCATAGACTTCAGTAAAGCCTTCGATACTGTTTCGCAACAAGGACTTTGGCAGGTACTCAAGAAATATGGTTGTTACAGAGAAGTTTGTCAGTCTGATCGAGGCACTCCATACAGGTATGCAAGCAAACGTGGCAATGAGTGGTTCAGTATCTAAAGACTTTTAAGTAAGCAACAGGGTGAAACAAGGGTGTGTGCTGGCGCCTACACTCTTCTCGCTATATCTGGCAGCCATGCTTGAGGTGGCCTTCAAAGACACTTCAGAAGGAGTATACATTCAAACAAGGAAAGAAGCAGACTTGTTCAATGTGGCACAGTTTAAAGCCAAGCGTAAGACATCGATGAAGGTAGTAAGAGAAATGCTCTTTGCCGACAACAGTGCTCTAGCACACAGCATGGAAGATATGCAATCTTTAGTGGAGAAATTTGCAAGAGCAGCTAGCCAATTCAGCCTCCAAATCAACATCAAGAAGACAGAGTGCCTTTATCAACCACCAAAGTTCCAGTTATCAGCATCACTACCAGAAGAGATCAGCATTGGTACAGAGCCACTAGTCAAGTGCAAGACCTTCAAGTATCTAGGGAGTACTGTTTCAGACAATGCTAGGCTGGAGGATGAACTATCTCTCAGAATGGGAAGAGCGAGTGCTGTGTTTGGAAACTTGAGGGAGAGACTGTGGAACAATCAACATGTGTCTATCCGTGTGAAATGCAAAGTGTACAGAGCAACAGTACTGGCTACTCTATTGTATGGTGCTGAAACTTGGACTGTCTACAGAGTGCAGGTGAAGAAACTCCACGCATACATAATGAGACACCTTTGAGCCATAATGAACATCTCATGGAAAGACAAGATAACCAACATAGAAGTGTTGAAACCAGCTGGTCTACCATCAATGGAGGACATGCTAATACAGATGAACCTGAGATGGCTCAGACATGTTGAGAGGATGGACCACCAGCGTCTCCCTCGGCAGTTTCTCTACTCACAGTTATGCGAGGGCAAACGCAATCAGGGTAGACCAAGGCTCAGATTTAAAGACACTGTAAAAAGAAACTTGGAGAAGTTGGACATAGACAGGAGTTCCTGGCAGTGGAAGGCTAAGGATGGAGCTGTGTGGAGGAATCTGATCAGACCGAAATGAAACAGTCATTGTCGCCCACGACAGACTGCTATGATGATGATGAATGTGCGATAAAACTTCACGTTTTAGTTTCTCCTTTTTTTGTAACTTTTGCTAGGAATACCTATGGAACAGCTGTTTTTAATGGCTGCACGGTGGTGCAGTGGTTAGCACTGCGGCAGCACAGTTTACCCTCGGCCGGGGGATCGCAGGGATCACGAGATCGTGGGTTCAATCCCTGCCCCTGGCCAACAATGATCTGTGTGGAGTTTGCATGTTCTCCCCGTGTTGCATGGGTGTACTCCGGGATTTCTCTGGTTTCCTCCCACATGCCAAAAACATGCAGGTTAGGGATACGGGGCGCTTGCGCACGCAGCGACTGGCAGCTGGTGGCTTGTCACCGGACTGCAGAACAAATCTACCTACGGGTACAAAATAAGTACAAAAAAAAAAAAAAATATATATATATATATATATATATATATATATATATACTATATATATAGTATGCGCATTGAGAAATGGGTGGACTAACCTGGCAAAGCTGAATTTTTTGCTCAAATTTTTAAAAAGTGATTTTTCAAGAATCTCCTAAACCTTGTGGAAAGCCACTCTTTGCGGCTTTAACAGTTTCAACTCTTCTGGGAAGGCTTTTGACAAGATTTAGGAGTGTGTTTATGGGAATTTTTGATCATTCTTCCAGAAGCGCATTTGTGAAGGCAGGCACTGATGATAGATGAGAGGGCCTAGCCTAGCTTGCAGTCTTGGCTCTAATTCATCCCAAAGGTGTTCTCACATCCATATATGTATGGACCTTGCTTTGTGCATTGGTGCCCATTTATTTGGAGGGGTTTCTCAATACTTTTGGCAATATAGTGCATTTTAAAGGGCCCGTATTCTGTTAAATTGTGATTTTGTGAGATTTAAACTTATAAAATGTGGCATCAAGTTACATTTGTACCATTAAAATATTATTTAAAAAATAACTTAATAAAATGCATACTTCCTTTAGTTAGTTGAGCTCTAAAATAAATGATTGGCTACTGGACTTTCTAACTGGCAGGCCCCAGTCTGTCAGGATGGGCAACAGGATCTCAGCCAGCATCATCACAAACACAAGTGTCCCACAGGGTTGTGTTCTCAGCCCCATGGTCTACAGCCTCTTCACCCATGACTGTGTTGCCTCCCACAAGGACAATATCATCCTAAAGGTCGCGGATGACATAGCAGTGATAGGACACATCACTGGTGATGGCAAAGCATCCTACAGGAGGGAGGTGGCCAACCTGGTGTCATGGTGTGAGAACAACAACCTCACCCTCAACACGGACAAGGCAAAAGAGATGATAGTGGACATGCGGAAAGGGAGGAGGAGACCCCATTGGCCGCTGTTCATTCGGAAGCTTGAGGTGGAGAGGGTGAGCAGCTTTAAATACTTGGGCATCCACATCAGCGAGGACCTTAAGTGGATACACAACACCACAGAGCTGGTTAAGAGAGCTCAACAGCGACTGTACCTTCTGAGGATGCTGAAGAAGTTTGGCATGTCCTCCAGGATCCTCAACAATTTCTACAGCTGCATCATCGAGAGCATCCTGACCAACTGCATCACTGCATGGTATGGCAGCACCACTGCCCTGGACTGCAAACGCCTGCAGAGGGGGGTAAAGACAGCGGAGAAGATCATCAGGACTCCACTCCCCTCTCTGCAGAGCATCTACCACCGCAGAGTCCAAAGGAGAGCTGACGCCATCCTTCGGGACCCCACCTACCCCCAGTACAGACTGTTCACACTTATACCCTCAGGCCGGAGGTACAGAAGTGTGAAATGCAGGACAACCAGACTGAAAAACTCCTTCTTTCCCACTGCCATCAGACTCCTGAACAGATCACAACTCCCAAAACTCTGTAACACAGCTTTGCATATAGGAACTCACACACCGGCTGCTAAATTTGCACACTGTTCACCTGTGCAGTAGATGTAGTCTCACCCGTCTGATGTCCATATCATCTATGCTGCTAATTATCATCTCTGCTGCTACTTATCATGCACAGTCTACTGGTACTACCGTTACAGAAATTATCACCGGGTACTAATTTGTAATTTGTAGCTTGTAATTATACACTGCTCGTTGCACAATGCTCATTTGCACACTGTACATAGTGTTATTAGTACTCATTCATTTTAGTATTTAGTATCAGGGTGTACTAAGGAGTCCTAGCTGCCTAACTGTGTGTTGGTGTGTGTGTTATTAGCATCCATTAGTATTAGGACTGAGTTACTGTGTTAGTGTGTCATGACCTTATTAGAATTGTTGTTTCTCTACCTATTATCGGCATTTGTTCGGAGAGCAAAGTAAGAATTTCGTTGCTCAGGAAATGTAACATTTCTTAACTGTGCACATGATAACTAGAAAAGCACTCGGAGAGCGCAGACCTCCGCCAAGCGCCGCAGTTCCCCCCATAGTGTTTGTGTGTACGTTTTCAGATTCCTTGACCATGAAAACATATGACTAGCAATTGGATTGACAATGATATGATTAGTGGTTCAGTAGTTATTCACGAAAATCGCATTTTCCGTAATGGCGGTTTTCTTCTGGACGGTGATCCGGATCACCACCAAAATGTAATCATCTGTAGGATACCCCATTTCTGACAATCTGTGAAAATTTCATGAAAATCCGTCCATAACTTTTTGAGTTATCTTGAGTTATCTCTCTTCATTTGGAACTTTTTCTTGTAAAGTCACAGTTTTGTTTTTATAAATAAGCAATGTATTCTGGTAAAGTTTTGTCAATTTTTGCTCATAATTTAGAGTTTTTTAATGTGCAGCTTTTTCTTCTAAGTTAGCAAATTTTTGACTGCTTTTCTGCAAAATTGTGGGTTTTTCAAAAACCACAGAGCGCCACTGAATATGAGGAAAAAGTCACATGTGGCTCAGGAGCCACAGGTTGCAGACCCCTGGACTAGGGGATCATTAAAGCAGCACTCTTAACTTTTTTTGTTCAGGGTGCACACACTGGAAAGACTACAACTATGGTGACTATGGCCTCGGTCCCAGCAGCCAGTCACAGGGTGCTTAGTTGTTGAGTAATGACTGTCATTTGTACTTTCAGATTAAGGGTCCCTTTACATAGCATGGAGATCGTTGAGAGATTGGGCCAATTTTTGATCTTTGGGATTGTTTGGGAAATCCTTGTGTGTTTTGGAATGAGTCAAAACTTTGAAGAGACCACGGTCACTGTGGAGATCACTGAAGATCATTGATAGTGTGGGAATGTGTGAATGACGAGACAGAGTTCTCTCTCAAGTCAGCTTTGTTCACATCTCCAACATCTCGAAGCAGAAAAGAGAACCACACAGGGAACTCTCGTCCTTAAATCACAGGACTCTTACAGTTCACAAGTCACATGTATCACATACCACGTTGCATTATAATGACAGCAACAGTGCATCCTCTCTCCATGATATCACCCCCACTGTCTACAATGCATCCCCTCTTTAATCCTTTAATTATACCCCCACAGTCTCTAGCCTTGCATACCAAAGCTAACACTCTTGCAGCTTCCTGTAATCACCAAGGAAGCTCTGCCTTTGTTCTGGTCTAAAATGTGAGTCACCATGCAGTTCACAATGTGTGTCCACCACACAAAGCCCCCCCCAACATTTTAGAACAAACAAGAGAATAACAACATGCATGTCGTGATAGTATCAATACACATCAGTCCACATGCTGTCTAGGCTTTAGTCTCCTGCCGTATCTGCTGTAGCTGGGATTCAACGTCTCTGCGGCGCTGTCACGCTGGGGGTTTGCCGTCTGGGGGTGGAAACCTTTTGTCAGCACCTGTGGGTGTTCTGGGGAAACATTACTCTGTGGAGCCCCCCACAGGGGTCTACCTCGCTGCGGGGCCCTCGCCAACAGCACTTGCTCATCTGCCACCACAAAAGCGGGTTTGAGTCTGTTTATGCCAACTTTCTCTTTCCTACCCCCCAAATCTAGCAAAAACTGCTTGTCCCCTGTTTCTAACACTCTGAAGGGTCCGTCATAAGGCGGTCGCAGCGGGGTTCGATGCGCATCGTGTCTGACAAAAACAAACACTGCGTTCTTCAAAGTTTTAGGCACAAAAACGCGTGGAAAACTGTGGTGCGCGGGGCCGGGCAGCGTGCTTGATTCTATGTTACTCCACAACAGCTGAGACGGGGAGGCGTCTGCGCAGGGTTATCTGGGAGAAACTCCCCAGGCAGCCGGAGTGGCTGCGCAAACACGAGCTCCGCTGGGGAGGCTTCTAAGTCCTCTTTAGGCACAGAACGCAACCCCAATAACACCCACGGTAACTTGTCTACCCAATTTGCATCCGTCAGTGACGCTCTGAGAGCTGCTTTCAATGACCTATGAAAACGTTTGCATAACCCGTTAGCCTGCGGATTGTACGCGGTTGTGCGGTGAATTGTGACACCCAGGCTGCGGGCCATTGTCGACCAAAGCTCGGACAC
This sequence comes from Pholidichthys leucotaenia, assembly GCA_020510985.1. Lineage (NCBI taxonomy): Eukaryota > Metazoa > Chordata > Actinopteri > Cichliformes > Pholidichthyidae > Pholidichthys > Pholidichthys leucotaenia. Next base: position 173,115,226 of record CM035838.1, on the reverse strand, counting down.
AAATTGAGGGCCTCTGTCGGACGTAATGTCCGATGGAACGCCGAAGCGCACCACCCAAGCTGTTAAAAACGCGTGCGCCACCTCCTCGGCCGTGGTTGATGCCAGCGGGACCACTTCAGGCCAGCACGTGGTGCGGTCCACCATTGTGAGAAGGTGTGTGCACCCTTGTGACAGCGGGAGGGGGCCCACGAGGTCCACATGAACGTGATCGAACCTCTTGGCTGGAATGTGAAACTGCTCCAAAGGAGCCCTCGTGTGCCTGTGTACTTTGGCTCGTTGACACGCCGTGTAGGCTGCTGCCCACTCTTTAACTTGTTTGCGGAGGCTCGGCCGCACAAATTCCTCTCCTACCATTTTGACCGACGCGCGCACTCCCAGGTGCGCCAAAGAATGAATCGAGTCAAAAACGCGGCGGCGCCACGCGGCCGGTACTACTGGACACGGCCGTCCCGTGGATACATCGCAGATTGGGGGGGCATACCGTCTTGCAGCACCCTGCTCTCTAGCCTTAACCCTGTTGATCCAGACTGAAGCGCGCGCACCTCCGCGTCACCAACCTGCTCCGCAGCCATGGCTGCGTAATCTACCCCTACGCTGTCTGGGGCCGCCACAGCGCGCGAGAGGCAATCTGCCACTACATTGAGTTTGCCCGCCACATGCTGGATATCAGTGGTAAACTCTGATATCACGGCCAGCTGTCTCTGCTGCCAGCCTGACCACGGTTCGGAAACCTTGGCCATCGCGAATGTTAGCGGTTTGTGGTCAACGAACGCGGTGAAAGAGCGTCCTTCTAGCCAGAACTGAAAGTGGCGGATGGCAAATGGAGAGCCAGCAGCTCCCTGTCGAACGTGATGTATTTATGTTCGCTATCGCGCAAGGTCCTGCTGAAAAAGGCTAGGGGCTGCCAAACCCCGGCTACATGTTGCTCCACGACTGCCCCTATGGCCACCTCTGATGTGTCAGTGGTGAGCGCTATGCGGGCCGTTGGGTCTGGGTGTGCCAACAACGCAGCCTTTGCCAAGGCTGCTTTCACCTCCGAGAACGCTTGGTCCCGCTCCGGGGACCACTCGACCTCATCTGCGGGTTTCTTTCTTTTGAGCGCGGCATACAGTGGCTGCATGAGTTGCGCCGCGCGGGGGAGAAAACGGTTATAAAAATTCACCATTCCCAAAAACTCCTGTAATGCCCTGACCATCTGCGGCCGGGGAAAATCTGCCACCGCGCGCACTTTGTCAGGAAGCGGAACTGCTCCTTCGGGGGAAACGCGGTGTCCCAAAAAATCGATCTGCGCCACCCCGAACTGACACTTCGCTGGGTTGATTATTAACCCGTGATCTCCCAACCTTCGGAAAACTGTGGCCAGGTGTTTTTCGTGTTTGTCTTCAGACGCGCTGGCTACTAAAATATCGTCCAAGTAGATGAACACGAAAGGGAGATCGTGAAGCACCGTGTCCATCATGCGTTGGAACGTCTGAGCAGCCCCTTTAAGTCCGAATGGCATGCGTAAAAACTCGGAATAGGCCAAATGGAGTTATTACCGCTGTTTTGGGTAGGTCCTCAGCGCGCACTGGGACTTGGTGGTAACCGTGGACCAAGTCTATTTTAGAAAAAACGCGTGCCCCTGCCAAATGAACGGAAAAATCTTGGATATGCGGGATTGGGTAGCGGTCGTGCGCTGTAGCGTTGTTTAACCTGCGGAAATCCCCGCAAGGTCGCCATGATCCGTCAGCTTTCGGGACCATGTGTAGCGGGGAAGCCCAAGGACTGTTTGAACGCCGGATAATGCCCAACTTCTCCAGGTTGGCGAACTCCTCGCGCGCTATGGCCAGTTTAACTGCGTCCAAGCGCCGAGCTTTTGCAAAAACGGGTGGTCCGGTAGTGGTAATAAAATGCTCCACCCCGTGTTTGGCGACTGTTGCCGAAAATGTGGGGACCATGAGTGCTGGGAACTGAGTGAGCAGTGTGTGGAACTTACCGCTTACAGCTGTGACGTTGGCTTGTGCTGCTGGCGGGGCCACTCGCACTGTACAGGGGATAGAATCAAAAGAAAGTGCATTAACCAGGCACCTGTTAGTAAGATCAACCAACAAACCATGTGAGCACAAAAAATCAGCCCCCAACATATTGAAATTTACTGCTGCTACAACAAAAGTCCACTCAAATGTACGGCCGTGTAGAGACAGAAGCAGAGTCTTCTCACCGAAGGTCTTAATCTCCAAGCCGTTCGCTGCTGTCACCCGGGGACCTCCGGAACCAGCTAGTCTGTCCGCGTAGGAAGGTGTGATGAAACTCAACTGTGAGCCTGTGTCGACGAGGAACTGCCTCCCCGAGTGTGCGTCCGACAAGTAGAGCAGCTTGTTCTCCTCCCCGAGGGCCGCGGCTGCTACCGACCCCCGGTCTTGGCGTTTCCCGAACGCCCGAACTGGCACGGTGGTACACATTTGCGTGCCCTCTCTGCGAAGTGGCGATGGTAGAAACAAAGGACGTCCGATCCGCGTTCCCTGGCCCCTGCCGCCGCCGTCGTCGGTGAGTCTGGTACCGCTGCCTCTGGTCTCCTGTCGTCTCCGGTCGTCGCGCCGAGTTCCACTGCAGCGGCCGTGGCTGCGCGCCGCTTGGTGGCGTTGACAATCCGCTGCACCTCTCGGCCCAGCGCGCGGTAGTCCCGTTGGGCCAACAGTGGCGAACTGGCCAGGGTCGCTCTCGCTGCTGACGGTAGAGTCCTGAGGAAGAGGTGGGTGAAAATGAAGTGATCGTCGTCAGAGTCTTTCAACCTCAACAACTTCTCCATCAGGTTCGCGGGCATGTCATTTTCAAACTCCGTCAGCGCCAGGAGCCTCTCTGCTCGCTCCTCCGCTGAGGGGGTGAATTGCTGGATGAGTGCAGCCTTCAACGTGCCGTATTTGTCACTGTCCGGCGGCTGGTCGATCAGGCTGGGCCGTGTTGTTGTCCAGCTTTACGACTACGTGGTAGAATTTTGTGGCATCTACCGATATCCCCTGGAGGTTGAACTGCGCCTCAACCGCGTTGAACCAGGAGCGCGGATTGTTCTGCCAGAAGTCCGGTAGCTGGACTGTAGCGGCATTCGCCTGGCTGGGGGCTCCTGACGGGACTGGCCCGGGGGAATTCTCCTCTTGCATGATACGTCTTGGGTCACCAGTGTGGGAATGTGTGAATGACGAGACAGAGTTCTCTCTCAAGTCAGCTTTATTCACATCTCCAACATCTCGAAGCAGAAAAGAGAACCACACAGGGAACTCTCGTCCTTAAATCACAGGACTCTTACAGTTCACAAATCACATATATCACATACCACGTTGCATTATAATGACAGTAACAATGCATCCTGTCTCCATG